>JAQNBH010000005.1:13195606-13623106 GCA_028752905.1 Cladorhizidae sp. MBARI D1340-BT2
TTAATAGATATCGATTGGTAGTACGGCTAACCTTAGGTCCGACAAAATCAATTGATATGCATTGTCAAGGAGCAGTAGCATGCATCAATTTTCCCAGAGGTGGGCAAAAGAATCGAGGTTTCACATCAGCACAAAGCTTGCAGTTGCGAGTCACCTCCATGACGCTCTTCATGGTCACATCATGATATGGTTACAAGTAGGCATGTAAGCGACTGGCTCCAGGGTGTCACATAGACTAGTGTAGTTTGATGATCATCTCAAGGTTAGCTGAAGGGGTAGACAATGCAGAACAATGAGTAAGTGCATCAGCTACACTATTGAGTTTACCTGGACAATACGTGATTGTAAAACGGTTATCAAGCATCTGTAACCGCTACCTGGCCAGCTTTGCATTCTTGATGCTGACTTAGGCTTCCCATTGAATAGGAAACTCACTCCCTCTTGGTCGACCACAATCTCGAATTCATAGCCCAGCAGGAAATGACGGAGTTTATCACAGGCTGCTACCACTGCAAACGTCTCCAACTCCACAGCAGGCCAAGCTCTCTCTCGGGAAGACAGAATGTGACTTAAAAATGCAACAGGACGTCCTCCTTGCGATAAGGTGGCAGCAATAGATGTGCCAGAAGCATCAGTTTCCAACCTCAGAATCTTGTTAGGATCAGGTATAGCTGAATTGAGTCTTTGCAGATGTTAGCAAAAGGAAAGGGACCTTTTGCAGCTTTGGCTTTGAAGAGAGGGGCAGGTCGAGCAGCAAAGTCTGGTACCCACTTGGAGTGGTAGACAGCCAACCCAAGAAATCGCTCGAGTTGGTTAGTATTCCTTGGCGTATCGTAATCCAGGATAGGGAGCAACCTGGAAGGAGAGGGTTTGATAGAACTGTGAGATATCTCATGTCCAAGGAACGATAGAGTTTCTTTCCTGAATGAACTTTTTGATGAAATGAAACTGATACCTGCAGAACTAGCGAGGTCCAGAAATCTCTCCAGGTTACTATCATGCTCCTCCTTAGATTTCCCAGCAATGACAATGTTGTCTAAGTAGTGGAAGCATCCAGGAGAGTTTTTGAAGAGGTCTCCGAGAACTCTAGCAAACACGGTTCCACTGTTTGTTAGTCCAAAAGGCAGTCGTACAAGCAGCCCGCTCCTTCAAAAGCCAACGGACACTCGTGAGGCTCTAATGAAATGAAATTTGGTGGAATGCTAATTGTAGATCAAGTGAACTGAATATCCGATAATGACTGATGCGTTCAATTAAGGGTTTCGATGAGAGGTAAGGCGTATAAGCATCTGGCACTGTGTGTGGGTTAACAGTGCCAGAATAGTCGACCACAAGACGGTTCTTCCCCTTCATTTCATCATGAACAACATGCCGCCAAGGTGACCTGGAAGGTTGAATAAGCTTTTTCTTCAGAAGAGCCGCTACTTCTTGTTGGATGAACTGTTCGTCGACTAGAGATTTCTTGCGTGAAGGAACTCTCACAGGTTTGATAGTCTGGGGGGGGCAGACTGATCACTGATTGAGGAGGAACATTCATCAAGCAATCTGGTTGATTGTCTAGTTGAGATGCTGTGACATGCAGAGGAGGCATTGTACCTCTGTAATGGACCATCAATACGGATAGTTCATTAGCTCCCAAAATAGCAGGGTCACTCAACTGAACTGCCACATAAAGAGAAATTGGTATGCTTTGTCCATTAAACTCGACTTGTTCTTGAGCTAAACTTCACGTGGTCTCCATTGGCAGACACCGTCCGCCTTCTGTAAGAGGTGTGCAATTTCTTAGCAATTTCAAGACGAATCATAGATATAGTGCTACCAGAGTCAAGCAAGAACTGTAAGTGATGACTTCTTAAGTATCCACTAATGAATCTTCGCTGACTCTCTTGCTTGTCCCGTGCAGCTATAACTGACATAGACGGATCAGATTCCGAAGACTCAGCCACGGCTGATGAAGTATTGATAGCAGAGGACCTGCACACTCTAAGCAAAGTGATCCTTTTTACCACACTTACGACAAGACTGACCCTGAGCTGGGCACTGAGCATGGGGGTGATTAGCTAAATCACACCAGTTACAGGGGCGAAGAGACTCTGCCGGTCCAGGAGTACGATGCGTTGCTGTATGAGAAATGGAAGCTGTAATACTAGGTTCAATGGTTGTCGTGGTGGAGTTAAGTTAGACAACAGTGTCCAACACTTGTTGTTCCAAGACAGCTACATCAATGGCAGACTCGAAAGAGAGCATGCAACCAGCCCTTTTGGCCACTCCATACTCTCTACAGATAGCTTGTCTTGTAGTCACATTGTTCACTCCAGCAGCAAACACATCTCACATAGCTTGATTGACGTAGCTTTCAGGGTATGCACAATGGAGAGCATTTAATCTGTGCTTGGATGCAAAATCCAACAAGGCCAGACCTGGCTGCTGAACTGTCCTAGCCAATAAGACACGTTCAGCCAGAGCATTGCATTCACCTTTGTAACGGGAACAAAGAAATTCAAGAGCATCCGTCATGGTTGCTGACACATGCTCTACTTCATAATAATATTGTCTTGCCTGGTCATCCACACACAACAGCAACATGTCCAGCTGTTTAGCAACAGGGGGTTCCACTACACGGATGTAAGCTAGCCAAGTCTTAGCAAATGCAGAAAAAGAACAGGCAGAGGAGCTGTCGAAACGGGTAGGGGGAAGTCACACTTCCGAGGAAGCAGTAGTGCGTGGAATTGGATGTGGTGGATGAGCTCTACTCTCATGATCATCATCAGACATCGAAAAACTCGTGTGAAATATGTTGGCAATTCTTGTTCAATAAGGAATTCAACTTTACGACAAATTTCACACTGTATGCAAATACAACACAATGATGAAAATACAATGAGTAACAATCAATAAGACATGAATAGGAACGTACCGAGTTTGCCACATCTTATGAATCAAGAACAGATTGAGAGAGATACTAGCCATCAACTGTCTATCTAGAATGTTCAGAACAACGTGGCATATCCATGCGAATGTATACACAGATGACGATGCCGACAAATGACGGTAAATGACGAACAGATAAAATGAACGACGTAATAGACAGACACACGCAACTAACAAATACACCACAGGACGTATAACTGTTCCTCAGAGGCAATGGGTCTACAAAAGAATTTGTTGGCCAAGGTAGTCCGATCAAGGATAGCAAATGCATCCAACTACTTTGGGAAATAATCAGAGAACACTACCACATAGCTACTTGTTCCCAGTCTTGGTTTGAGGAAGCTGGAGAACATACGCCTATCCAGTGTAATTATTAGTCCCCCTATTAGTATTGTGCTAGGGATTAATGTACAAAGCGACCAGATGCCCTACTGGTAATACACTCCAAAAATTACCTGCAAAACTGCTCCATTTCACTACACATTTCGTTCACTCTTCCTCAGAGTACAATACATCTGATGCCAAGCTATAAGTGTCCAGAATCCTCCTACCATGCCTCACCATTTAACACATCACTGATAATCTCATATTTCGTTTGCTCCATAGCTAACCATTTAGCAAGTGGCTCATCCTCTGCGACCATATCTTCCTTCACCTACACTACGAGAGTGATCAACTCGTGATCTTTTTCTTGCCCCTCTACTAGTTCAGTCTGCTTGAACTTGTGGTTTCATCTAATACATGAATAGCAAGCATTTCATATGGATTGGGAGACAGCACATCTACATTACCCTTGCTCTTCACTCTTCAGTACTGGATTGTGGGGTCAAACTGTTGGACAATCATGGCAATCTGGCTAGATTAGCAGATAGATTCAATGTATTTGATAATAATGTACATGCAGAATGATCTGTCAAAACAGTTGTATAATATGATGACCAAACAAATATGATCTAAAGTGTTTCACTGCCTAAACTAGACCAAGGGTCTTCAGGTCAGAGATAGAATAGTTTTTGTCATGCACATGCAAATCACAAGAAGCATATGCCATCTGTTTACTTCTGTCCTACAGCTCCTAATCCCTCTAGACTGGCATCAGACTCCAGGACTAACTCTTCACCAATACTAAACCTGCGATATACTACAACCCGGACTGTGATCAATGACTCCCTCACAGCACCAAAAGAATCCTGACACTCATCAGACCATTTAAACCTATATCTTTCATGAGTGGTTGTTGGAGATGGCCTGCAATATTTTCAAAACTGGAAACAAATTTCCTGTAATATGATGCTACCATGAAACTGCCTCAAATGAGTAGCATCTGTTTGGATGGGAATCTCATGCACCTTGGTGATCTCTGCAGGATCTGGAGACTCATTTTCTCTGGATATCATATGACAAAGGTAGAACCTTTGTTATGTGGTGGGAGAAATGCATGTCTCAAAAAACATACGAACAAATTGTTGCAACCTGCACTGAGAAACAATAGCATAATTCTCCCTGATTGCAGGATCCATTTAGATTTGCCAGAACCCAGATGCTAAGTCAAGTGTTCTTAATTAAATAGTGGGCTAATACCACTTAACAACAAGTGTTTCTCAATGTTAATTAAAAAAACAAACATGTGTATGCAATGTTTTCTGTACATTTGAAATATTGCTCAAGATGTATATATGTGCTCTCTTATATTTTAGGTACTTATAACTATTTGTGATGGACTGAGAACTATAAATTTGTGCTTGTATTGTATGATTAAACTGTTGATAAGTGTTCATTACTTGGGCATAAAACTTAGTGTTCTTTGTGCAAATTTGTGGTTATGATTTATAACAGTGTGGTTGATTGGTATTAATTAATTGTATGCTGAAGTATGTATGTACTTAGTAAAAGAGTCCACTTCAGGTTCATTTTTCTGTATCCTTCATATTTGGTGGTAGCATAAGAATCACCAATTGGATTCTTGTTGACATCTTTGTATGAACAGACCAATGTCAATGAAGAGAAATATACAAGGAGATAATGAAGTGGAGCAAACAGTAAGCATGGAACAGAGTTGCTGCAGATGCTACACAAGGCACTGTTACAACATGATGAAGTCTTTACAAAAGAGCAAGCTCACAGAGAAGTTGAACTTGAGCTAAGAGTAAGTGATCAGAAGCAGATGAGGAACATAAGAGTCTGGTTATAGAGATACTAGACTCGAGAAACAAGTGACTGAGAGGAGTGATTGTCGAGGTAGTTAAATTTCACAACATTTACTAAGTCTGAAGATTTCGAGGCCTATTTAATCATGTTCAAGAGAAAGATGAATGTGTACAAAGTGGCAGAGGATCAGTGGGATTTTAACCTAGCCCCACAACTGACGGGAAAAATTCAACAGATGAATATAGCCATGCACCCAGAAATAACAACAGAATAATCAGAAGTGAAGGCTGCCATTCATCACTAATACAAAATCCTGGAAGAAACATACCAACTGCATTTCTGGTCAGTCAACCATGTCAAAGGAGAACACCTGGAGCTAGTGAGACCAAGTTGTTCAACCTAGTGGAGAGATGGGGATGACAGGCTGCAACAAGTCAAGAAAATTGTACTGTTCTCTATTTATCTGCTATAAATCGCTGAGATGGAGGATGTCGATAAATTTTTATCAATTGTAGCAAATTCTGTTTGTCTGTCAAACCTTTACATGTGTGTCTCTCTAATGTATGATACAATAGAAATGATGTGAATATTGTTGATGATGCAATCAACATGAATAATAAATACTTGAACATTATATGTCTCTCTCTTCCTTTTTAATTTTACAGTTAGTAAACTTATTATAGCAAATTAAGCGATAAATTAAACTTGTTCTATATACAACTCATTGTTCGTATATGTTATTGCCATACCGATAACATGGATGTCTTATCCTGATAGAATATCATCTCCACATTGTGGATGAACTGGATTAACAGGTAGCACATTATGTTGTGGGTATATCTCATGAGGGAATAATATTTTTATCAACATCTTCCAAACAATCTGACTCATCATTATCATCTGATATGTCTGGTCCTATAGCCTGCGAATCTATCTTCTTGAACCGATATGTGACATATTTTCCATTTCTGATAGCTGTGATCATTGTTCCTATTTGTCTTACTATTTGGAAAGGTTCATGGTAAACTTGTTCTTCCTTCTTTGATGGTAGAGAACTGTTTCATCAATTTTGAGATTTGAAACTTGTGCTTGTGATCTCTTGTCAGCATACTTCTTCATTTTATCTTTAGCTTGTTTTCCTTTTGTTTGGTTTCCAACAAATAATCATCAATTTCCTATTGGTTTTTATCTTTCTATTGAACAGTAACTCAGATGGGGGAATTTCAGTTGTACAATGTGGAGTTGCTTGGTAATTCCTTTTTCCAATCTCTTTCTTCAGAATGGGATGACAGAATCCCCTTCACGAGTGGTTTAATAAAGTTCTCAGCTTCTGAATTTGCCTGTGGCCACAATGAAGTTGTATGAACGAGCATGCCTTGAGCGTCCAGTAAGATGTTGAGGGTCCACAAGATCTGCCCTAACAACTATCTGTCCTGCACCTGTATCAGGAGAATGTCACTGCACTGTATTCCCCCAATGGTGCCTTCTACAGTGGTTTTACCACTAATCTCCGAATTTACCAAGCTAATCTCCTCCTTGGAAGTCAATGGCTTGCAGAGGTTAACGCTCTCCACCTTGTGTTTGTAATTAGCCTTCTTGGTAAAGCATTCCGCAGCAAAATATCCAGGCAGACCGCACTTGAAACATTTGGAGCGGTATCCGCTGTCCTGCTTAGGCTGTGGAGTTGAAAAGTTATCTCCTGCATCTTGGCTATTGACATCTCGGTTGTCACGCCGTCTGTCCTCTCTCCTCCACTTCTGCCCATGTCTCTCATTCTCAGTAGGTGGGTGGCTATGTTCCACCCTCCTTGAACCTCTGTTACCTCCCCTATCACCTTGGGGTATGAAGTCATAGGACCAGCCTCGATCTGTCATGAAGCTGTCTGCGATCGTCGTCGCCTCTTGAGCTGTTTCCGGTGCTCTGTCCAAAACATGAATTGATAACTGCTTTGGCATGGTCTTCATCAGCAGATCCATAGTTCCAAGATCTACAACCTCTTCCACAGTGCTGCAACCTTCAATCCACTTCAGGTATAGTTGCTTTGCTCTGTGTCCGACTGTGCCCCAGTTCTCGCCACCCTTACGTCGAAGACCTTCCAGCTTCTGCCGGTAAGTTTCCCTGGTCACCTTGTATCTTGCCAATATAGCCTTTTTCGTCTGAGTGTAATCCAGCCTTGCTTCCTCAGTCATTGTGAGAAAAACTTGTTATGCTTCCGGTCTCAACACTGGGATTAGATGTTTGGTCCACTCTTCCTTGTCCATACAGTAGGTATTCAAGTGTGCCTCGAAAACCCTAAAATAGTCAGACGGATCCTCATCCTTGGCCATCTCCCGAAACTTCGGCACACGCTCCTGGTAGGAATGCACTGTGCTGACAGCTGACTCTCGGGTATCATCCAGGCTCCTGGCTCCATCTACACATATCACCTTAAACATATCTTCCCATCTCTTTTCTCTCTTCGTCTCTTCTTCAGCCCGTATGTTTTCTCTCTCCTGCATCTCTAACCTCTCCTGCTTCTTCATCTTCTCTCTTTCTTTTTCGAACCATAACAACAACTCCGCTAGTCTCGCATTAGTCAGTGTCTGTTGCAGGGCGACCTTGTGGTCAGGTGATAAGAGACCCAATGGAATGTGTAAATTAATGTAGTGGTTAAAGACTAAACCCACAGAACATTTGTATGTGTGTTAGTTAGGGTACTGTTGGACAGTTCCGATTGGTTGTGGTTAATGGTGTTACATCTGTGTTGTGACCATATATGGTAAGATCCAGACTGGGCTGTGAGCTTACTTAAAGGGCAGCAGTTATTACAGGCTGGGTCGGTCCATCTGTGAGTCGTTGTGCTGGAGTTGTGAAGTGCGTGACTGTAATAATAAATATTGTGAGCTTGTATTGATGAGCTTGTATTGATGAGCTTGTATTGATGAGCATATTGGTAGTACCGCTTGCGAGAGACAGTTCTGAGGGCATTTGAGAGGAGTGCCCTTGGACAACTGGTGCCAGCGGTGGGATAGCAAGTGTTTCTACTAGCTACAGACCAGAACTACTAGCCAACAGCTTAGCTAAGCTACTTGTTGTATCGATTGCAAAGTTGATTGTGTGAACTGTCGAATTGAATCAAGGCTTCTTCGTGTAAAGTGCTTGGTGATAGAATGGCTTTGAAATGACAGACAAGACAGACTTCCAAAATTGAGGAAACTGCGGACCAAGGTGATGTGGTAACGACAACAGAGGTCATGACGCTGATCCTCCAGATGAACAAACAGCGGGACAAGGAACGGAGAGGTGAGATGCAACAGAGGGATCGAGAACGTCGAGAAGATGAGGAATGTAGAGAACAACGGTATAAGGAAGAGGCGGAATGCAGAGAAAGAGAGCATCGAGAAGAGATGGAACTGCAAGCGAGACGTTGGGAGGATCTATTGCTGAGAACTGGAGATACGACATGGAGTGGGATCAAGTGAGATAACAGAGTCCTTTCCGGGAACAGACTCAGGATATAGAGAGAAGGTGGAAAGGTTTCGCAAGATGGCACCAGGAGAGGAGGTAGAGACTTACTTCTCTTCTTTTCAGGCACATATGTCTATCTACCATGTGGACAAGTCAGAGTGGAAATGTTATTTGGCTCCACTGTTAGACCCCCACCCCAACCGGGTCTACATTAACTTGGAGTAGAGTGAGCGACTCGACTATGACATTGTGAATAAGGCACTCTTAAACCACTTCCAGGTGACTCAGACAACCTACAGAACAAAGTTGGACCAACTTAAGAGACACTCAGGAGAGACGTGGGTGATGGAAGGAAAGTCGATTGCAAGAAAGTGGATTGCAGACTGCACGAGCATGGAGGAGGTGGCAGGATTGATTGCTCTGTATTTGTTATTGAAGGGAATGCCCAGGCAACTTGCCACGTATGTCAGAGACCAAAAGCCCAAGACAGTCAGGGAAGGAATGGAAGCAGCAGATGACTTTATGAGTATCCGAGGGTGGAACTACGACATAAGTTCAGAAGTGGAGAGACTGCTAGTAAAACAGAACAGGTGAGAGGATAGAAGCCACCTACCCATTGAAAGGAGTTATTATCGAAGAGATCGAGAAGAAACCAGAGAAGATGTTCCTAAGCCTAACAAGGAGAGGGAACAGATGTCAATGCCAGGGAAGACACCGTTCAAGTATGACAAGCATAAACCGAGGTGCTTTAAGTGCAACCAACCAGGGCACTTTGCTGCAGAGTGCCACACTAAGGCAAATGTAAACAAGATCAAGTTGGAAGATGTAAGCATGGTCAACTCTCTCACTCAATGCCAGGAACTAGACCTTCTTGAGACAGAGATCGATAGAAAGGCAACTGTGAGTGGAACAGTCGGTGGAACTCAATGTCACAACATTTTGTTGGATACAGGGACTGCACAGACAGTGGTCAACCAGGATCTGGTGAAAGCAGACCAATACACTGGCAAGACAAGATATGCTAAAGCAGCCAATGGCATGAGAGGAGCATTTCCGATTGCCATAGTTGAAGTTGAAGTGGATGGAGTAAGTCAAAATTTGGAAGTTTTGGTGATAAAGAATTTGAAGCATGATGCACTGCTGGGACGGGATATGCCAGGACTGTGGGAGATGGGGAAATGTCTTTTGTACGACGACACATTGATCAATAAGGTCAGGACACGGTCGGCACCGAACAAGGAGCTACAGCAGTTACCCCAAGATCACAAGGAAGGAGAAGTAGAGCTATCTGAGAGTTCAGAAGATAGTGAAGGCGAGGATGAAGAGATAACAGAAAGATCCAAGTTGAAGAAAGACGTCCCTGATGAACACAACAGTAGTGAGGGAGAAACTTCTAGTAGGGAGGACTCGGAGTCGGAAATTGAAGAGATTGACGATGATGACAGAAGGAATGATCTTACAGATAAGGTGTTGGAGAAAGACATACCACCACTGAAGGACAGCCGAGCTTCGAGGCGACGGGCTAGAGCAGACTACTGCAGCAAGTTGCGTGGACACCCTCTGGACGTGGACATCCAAACACTGAGGAATGAGCAGAAGGCAGATGAGACCTTGAAAAGATTATGGAGGTAGGTGGAGAAGGGAATTACTGATTTTATTGTGGAGGATGGGTTGCTATGGAAGTTGTCAAAGGATAGAATGGGAGATGAAATGACACAGTTGTGTTTGCCGGCATCATTTCGATCAATGGTATTGTCACTGGCACATCGGCCTGGACATTTAGGCCGAGACAGGACAACCCAGAGGATATTGGACGATTATTTCTGGCCAGGTGTACATGCAGATGTCAAGGAACTGTGCAAGGCTTGTTATGACTGTCAACGCGCAGCACGACAACATCAACCACCAGCACCATTACGACCTCTGCCAGCTATCGAGACATCATTCACTCGCATTGCAATGGACATGATTGGTCCCCTTCCAACCACAACTGAAGGGAAGAGGTTTGCATTAGTCATCATGGATTATGCTACTCGGTGGCCAGATGCGTTTGCACTACGTGTTACGGACAATGTCACAGTGGCTGATGAACTAATGATTTTATTCACTCGTATAAGAGTACTTGATGAAATCCTAATGGATTGCGGACAGAATTTTGTGAGCAGGCTAATGAAAGAGCTGTAAAGATTACTGGGAGTGAAGAGCATTACTGCTACCCCATACCATCCTGCTACAGACGGAATGGTAGAGCGATTTAACGCTATGCTAAAAATGATGATGAGGAAGACTAGCAAGAAATGGGACGGACAATGGGATCTGGCATTGCCTTTCCTTTTGGAGGAGTACAGAAGATCGCCAAATGACAGCACTGGGTTCACCCCATCAGAACTATTGTACGGACGTCAAATACGTGGACGGCTGCAAGCACTCAAAGAAAAATGGACTGTAAGTGCAACAACACTCAAGAACGTAATTCCCTAGATAACGTCGATACAAGATCGATTGGACGGAATTAAGGACTTGGCAAGAAAAAATGAAGAAACCAAAAAGAAGGATCACAAGGAACGCTTGGACAAAAAGGCTAGAGAAAGAACATTTCAGAGTTGGTAATGCTCCGAACACCGATACTTGGTCCCAAGATGGACACAGAATGGGAAGGACCATACATGATTAAGGAAAAGATTGACGACACCACATATCAACTCAACATGTCGGATCATCCAAGAAGGAAAGTACGGAGACACATCAACCTTCTCATGGAATTCATATCGCCGGTGGCAAGGATGTATGTTGGTCAGCACAAATGAAGAAGTTGATAAGTTCGGACCACAGGGAGAAGAAGAGAGGGAAGGTATGCCCCTCATAAGCAAAGGATTGACAGAAGAAGAGAAGAAAGAAGTTCAAGGAGTGGTCAAGAGGCATTTGAGTTTAGTACAAAGCCCTCCTGGACTTACAACAAAAACAAACATAAAAATTGAGACGGGAACAGCGTATCCCATCAGCAGACCACCTTACACACTGGACATCATGAAAGCAAGGTTAATGGATGACGCAGTGAAGGAACTCCTGGAATTAGGAATCGTGCCACAAAGCCCATGGGCTTCACCTGCTATCCTTGTTGCAAAAAAGGATGGAAGTAAACGCTTATGCGTTGATTACAGATGTCTCAACAGTATCATAGTATCGGATCCGTTCCCCTTGCCACTCATCAATGATCTGCTGGACAAGTTGGGGAAGGCCACATTTATCTCAACTCTGGATCTTGAGAAAGGTTACCATCAAGTACCTGTGCATGAGGAATCTATCGAGAAAACAGCATTTATCACGCCACGAGGTAAATGGGAATACCTACGTATGCCATTCGGGCTAAAGAATGCTCAGTCAACATTTCAGAGACTCATGAACACCATCACTGCAGACATGGCTGACTTTGCCTCAGCATACATTGATGACATCGTCATTTACAGTCGCACTTTCAAGGAGCATATCAAACATTTGGAGATGGTTTTCGTAAGGTTGGAGGAGACAGGATTAAAACTCAAAGCAAGCAAATGTGTGTTGGCTGAGAGTCATTGCAAGTATTTGGGACATTGTGTGGGAGAAGGAAAAATTAGACTATTACAGGCGAAGGTGAAAGTAGTGTTGGAATACCCGGAACCCAAAAAGAAGAAGGACATGAGAGCCTTTTTAGGTCTCACTAATTACTATCGGTGATTTGTACCTGACTATGGCACTATCGCTATCCCCCTCAATGAATTCACGAGAAAGTGCTCACCGGACAAGATTGAGTGGACAAAAGAGAAGGTGATGGCTTTTGAGCAGCTGAAAATGCTCTCATGCGAGACCCGATACTGGCAAAGTCCGGATGAACAGAAGCCATTCCTGTTACAAACAGATGCCTCGGGGGTTGAGATTGGTGCAGTCTTGAGTCAGATAAAGGAGGACGGGAAGGAACGACCCGTAGCATATTATTCGAGGAAGATAAAACCAGCGGAGACACGATTCTCTGTTACAGAGCAAGAGTGCTTGGCGGTGGTGGAATCCATCCGGCACTTCAAGGTGTACCTAAGTGGAGCACCATTCACCATCATGACTGACCACAGAAGCCTCATCTACCTGGACCGGATGAAGGATGACAGTGGACGCCTAACGTGCTGGTCTCTTTCTCTACAGCCGTACTGTTCAACATTGTACACCGTCCAGGAGTCAAACACCAGAACGCTGACGGCCTCTCCAGGCAATCTCCTGGATGGAAGGACAGAGATGGTATGCGAAGGGCTCTCAGGAGAAGAAGGGAGGGATGTCGCAGGGCGACCTTGTGGTCAGGCAATAAGAGACCCAATGGAATGTGTAAATTAATGTAGTGGTTAAAGACTAAACCCACACAACATTTGTATGTGGGTTAGTAAGTTACTGTTGGACAGTTGCGATTGGTTGTGGTTAATGGTGTTACATCTGTGTTGTGACCATATATGGTAAGATCCAGACTGGGCTGCGAGCCTACTTAAGGGCAGCAGTTATTACAGGCTGGGTCAGTCCATCTGTGAGTCGTTGTGCTGGAGTTGTAAAGTGTGTGACTGTAATAATAAATATTGTGAGCTTGTATTGATGAGCATATTGGTAGTGAGTGCACTACTTGGTGGCAGCGTATTGAGTACCACTTGTGAGAGACAGTTGTGAGGGCATTTGAGAGGAGTGCCCTTGGACCATATCTCTGCCCGTTTGGCTTCCTCGTCCACCTGAGCTGTCTCATCCGGTAATTTTGATCTCGACATCTCGATTTGTCTGCCACTCGAATCACTCAATCACTTCTACACGATGGTCGACTTGTGCTCACCGAAATCGAAACAAACAATTTTAGTTTAGCTAGTCTAGTAGTAACTTGTAGCTACGGCTCTTCACTGGCTCTCTCTTTCTTAGCTAACAGTATCCCACCGCTGCCACCAGTTGTGACAGGACGGAAATCTATACTACCTAAGATTACACTCCGTCAGCTGGTTTGTTTGGTACGCTGCCACTAGGTGACCTCTGATGTGTCACCAACCTACCCTAGCTCAAGCTAAGGCAAGCAAGTCTCTCAGCAAGAATTGACCTTTATTGCACATACATGCATACATCTACAGACTCAGTGTAAATGGCAATCAGATCTAAGGACTGTAAAACTGCTCCTACTAGGCTACAGCCAGTCACTCCAGACATGCCCATACATAGTAATATTCTGTGTTGTCACACATAAGAGTGACCAATGAGATGCATACAACACATGCTAGCTTAGGTGTTAATTATGGTTTCACAGTTCTATACAATACGGTTCACACATTAGTAATTTATTCATTCACTTAAAGTGGCTGTCTGAAATTGGGTTTGTAATCACAGGGTCGCCCTGCGACAAGGATGAACCACAGTAGTTTACCTCGCATGAAGCCTGGTGACCCTCCCACCAGTCCAAAAATTCATCAGAGGAAGTATCCATTCTATGGTGTGTGGCTCAAACCTGGCAATACTTGCTCAGTACTTCCACATCCAGCACTTTTCCAGTATTCCATGACGCCACCACTACAACGCCATAAAGAGACTGGAATCCTCGCCTGGCCCAGGTACATCACAAGTCACAGTAATGTCAAGAACTTGGTCCTCAGGCACATCCTTCCTTAGCTCGGCAGCAGCATCAGCAAAGGAGGCCTCTCGCTCTTCACCTGAGGCAACAAACAACTTCTGGTTTTGAGTGGTGTACGCTCTTTGGGAGACTGGAGGCAACATGCCCATCATGCCACAAAAAGTCTCCAGGCCAGCTCCCCCTTGCCTATGGCTCTCATGGCTAGCACAGACTTGGTGTTAGTCTCCAAATCTCCCTTCTGATATGGATCTGTGATGGCAGAAGATTTGCTACACACAGAGCAACAGATGGATAGTTTGGAGACTAAACCCCTCCTCTGATTCCCGTCTTCAACGACTGCCAGAGGAGAGCCACAGCAAGGGAAGGCGCTGACTGCTACTTGGAGGCTTCCTAAAGGAATCAGATGAAGTCTAGCAGAATCCTCCAACGGATTCAAGGTTGAAGGGCGCCTCGAGCGCTATCTTTTTGCCGCTTGTAGTCGGCACTGGCACAGGGGCCATTCGTTCATTGGAGGGCACAGGACGACTTTCTGGTGGCTCTACCACTCCAAAGAAACGCTTAGGGCGCTTTCGCTGGTAGTCCACTCGCTTTGTCTTGGTCAGACCTTTGCCGGGCATCTTTTAGATTTTCATAAACGACTTGTCTTGCGCAGTAATTAACTGCTATTGCTCAGATAGTATGAATATATGCTGCAACCCACTAGCTTCATTTTGAGTTATACAGTTTCTCCGTAGCTAAGGAGATACGAGCCGAACTTACCATGATTCTTCTAAGTTATCAGGATGATCCAAATGAAAGGTTTAGGTGAAGTGCGTGGATAAAAATATTTATATCTTCAGAATGAAGCATCCAAATGCTTCCCAATTTGGAAGTTAGCTAGAACAGGCATGGAGGTGGTACAAAATTATATATTTTTAAAACTTTTTTTTACAAAAATGGTATCTCACTCTCTAGAAAGTTATAAATTACAATACTCACTAAATAATATTAAGAATTTTATTCCATCAGTCATTATACTGACCTAACATTTTATTAGTCAGATACAAAACACAAATATATAGCAACAAAATATTACCACGAAAGCATAGGAGAACCCCTTACCTATCACTGCCTGCCGTTTCTTCAAATGGTGCAGTGCTTTAGAACAGCTATGGCATCAGCCTACTCTTCCTCTTAAATTCAAGAAACCCAAAAGAACATGTATGTGGCAACCAGAGTTAATAATTATGATGAAGAGGAGGAAGGGACCTAATTTTTCTCCACTGCAAGTTTTTGTTTGTGTGTATGTAGTGAAAGGTTTAATGACATAAAAAATCACATTGAAAGCAAAAAAACCAAAGTTGTCAGTATGTATGGAAGACCTTCTTATAGATGCTTCTATCATTTTAAGCACTTATCCAAGAAATGGAAAGAATTCTCAGATATTGTGGAATAATTTGATGGGATTAGAGTTTTGAAGCATTGTTCCACTCATTGACTGAGCTTAGAGAGATGTGTAAAACAATTACTAGAGCAATGGCCAGCACTTCATATGTATTTTGATCACCAGGTAGTTATTGTACTCAGAAATGCCCCGATTGTATATACAGGGATCAACAACTACTTAGTCCTGAGGTCAAACTTTTTAATGATTTCATTTCATATTCAATGAAGTAATTAAATAAATTTCGAATTGCTTTTCAAACATTGGCACCCTTCAATTTAATGTCTGCTCACTTTTGAAATCTTTCAAGAGTAATATTGCTGATCCTGATATTCCACAATCCCATGATGATGTTACAGCAATTAATTATCAATCACACAGGTTTGTGATGATGAGTTGGGAATTGGAACTTCCACAGGATTGTTATTATGCAGGGAGCTTGAACATGTTGTCTGTAGGACTGCAATTGAAAAGCGATCCCCCCCCTGTGTACGAGAATTTTATGTTGCTGCAATCTTGAAACAAGTTTTCATTTACTGATAATGTAAATCATTTTCATCAATCATTTTCTTTTTATCTCTTGCTTCTCAATTTTTATCCTTTACTGATGATAAACTCAATGATTTATCGATGGAGTTTCGAGACTTTCGTTCATGTTCTGATAGTGACTTGCACATTCCACTCCACTGAATGTGCAGTTTTTAACACTATTGGAATGTAATGTCAAAGGTGAAACTTGTTACTGATATTGACATGTCAAGGGTTGGAACTCTCGCAGAGCTAGCAAAGATTGTATACATTCATGGTTAAAAAAATTGAGCAAATAAAGCACCTTGATCCTTCTAGGTATGTGACCTATTGAGTATAAAACTCAATATCGCTAAACCTTGCTTTGACAATGAACATTTGATGTCAAAAGAGATGCGGAAAAGTACTAAATAAGCCACCAGGATCAGTCTTTTAAAAAGAGGAACATCAACTGGTACCAATGTGTCTGTTTTGCTAGTAGCTATATTGTCGTTTTGAATGTTTTGAATTCTGTGAACATTTCCCCCCTTAAATCCTGCAAAATCTGGTAATTTGGCCTTGAATACAGTCGACTGAATATTTATGCGCGTGAAGGATTGAGGAAAGCGTGATCTTACCCTACGCGTGCGTAACGAACCGCAGGGAGACCGCGTCTTCCCTGCATTAGCAAAGCCTCTAATCAACACCTATCGAGAGCCAACTGAGCTATTTGTAGATGGCATCACTCTCTCTTCAGAAGAGGGCACCACTCAGGGCGACCCCCTGGCTATGCCCATGTATGCTTTGTCCACTGTCCCCCTCATTGATCAATTGGATATAGCTGATGACCTGAAACAGGTGTGGTATGCTGATGACGCTTTGGCCTCCGGAGGTCTAGCCTCTATTCGTGCATGGTGGGGCAAGCTGTCCACAGTGGGTCCAGCCTTTGGTTATTATGCCAATGCCACTAAGACCTGGCTAATAACCAAAGAGCAGCATTTGGAAAAGGCTAAGGAAATGTTTCAAGGCTCCAATATCAACATCACTACACATGGACGACCTTACCTCGGGGCTCCCCTGGGAACCAAAGCTTAAGCTTACATCCAGCAATATTTCAAAGAGAAGGTCAACGTGTGGGTCCAAGAATTACATCTGCTCAGTGACGTTGCCAAAGCACAACCACATGCTGCCTATGCTGCTTTCGTCCATGGTCTTGTGCACAAGTTCTCCTTCCTATCCAGAACTACTCCTATCACTGATTCCCTCCTTTGCTCCCTCGAAGAGTGCATTCGTTCCACCCTAATTCCATCTATAACTGGCAGAGCTCCCCCAAATGACTTTGTTCGTGACCTACTTGCCCTACCAACTAGACTGGGTGGCCTTGGCATCATCAACCCAACCAAGACAAGTCTCTCCGAGTTTCGGGCTTCTGTATCAATCACTAAGCCACTATCCACCCTCATCACTGCACAATGTTGGGAATACTCGTATGAATGCATTGAAGCTCAGTCACAGCGAAACAGGAGGAATACAACCTTAGGCGTAACCAAGTGAAGGAAGCAGCATCTTTGATTCGGAATATGGTTCCAGAGACCTTGCAACGTGCAATGGATTTGGCACAAGAGAAGGGTGCCTCGAGCTGGCTCACCTCACTCCCAATTAAAGAATTTGGATTTTCTCTCCACAAGGGTGCCTTTTGGGATGCTCTGGCACTCAGATATGGCTGGCCACCCCTCAACACTCCAGCTCATTGTGCCTGTGGCACCCCCTTCACAGTGCAGCATGCTCTATCCTGCCCCAAGGGAGGTTTCCCCACCCTGCGGCACAATGAAGTGCGGGACCTTACTGCTAACTTGATGGCAGAGGTTCGTCATGATGTTTGTATTGAGCCTCACCTACAGCCGGTCACTGGCGAGGCTCTTTCTGGTGCATCTGCCATCACTGTAGATGGAGCTAGACTAGATGTCGCAGCAAATGGATTTTGGGGAGGACGGCACGAAAGAGCTTTTTTTGATGTTCGAGTGTTTAATCCTCATGCCTCATCAAATAATCAAAGAATCTCCAGCTGCTACTGTAAACATGAGAACATCAAGAAACGAGCCTATGACCAACGCATCGGAGAGATAGAGCATGGTACTTTCACTCCTTTAGTCTCATCCCTCAAATGGGTGCTGCTGCCACAGTTTGTTACAAGAGGCTTGCCTCTATGATCGCCCAGAAGAGGGATCAATCATACAGCAGAACCATGTCCTGGCTGAGATGCTCACTCTCATTTGCCCTCCTTCGCTCTTCCATCCAGTGCATACGAGGCGCACGCTCAGCAGGTGGATGGGCTACCAGGCAACTGTCGCCGCCAGTGGACCTGGTGATTTCTGAGGCACAATTCACTGACTAGTCTAATTTTTTGGTTTTGATTACTTCAGTTTTCTCATCATGATATGTTGTTCGTTATCTTAAAAAAAAAATATATATGCTACGAGTGGCGAGCGAAAAAAAACCCTCCTTGCGGGACTATTTTTGGGACAATATGGCTGTTTCACGTGTTGGCGAGTGTCCTGTCTTTATGCGCCTCTATTGCGCCTTTCTCTGTTCTTCCGGGTTCGAAAAGTTGCCTTGAAGACTCATCAAAGATTGGGGGAGAATATAAACTCTACCTTGGACTCTGGATTTTTCTTCGTGTAAAGATAAATGGTGAGCTGTAATTAGAATTGTTTAGTTACTTTCTTTTTGCTTTCTTTGATCCTTATAGCCAGCCTTCGTTTTTAGTAATCAAGCTTTTAGTTTCTTTGGTAGCCAGCAGTCCATCTAGATAGCGCTAGCGTCATTCATTTGTAGCTAGCAGTAGATCTAGCTAGCTAATGTCGCTCTATCCAGCAGTAGCTTAGCTAGCGCTAGCGTTTGTTTTACTGGTAGTAATTGTAGTGATACAACAGTGAACCCAGCGGGTAAATCAAGCTTCTTAGCTCTCATCGAAGTTCACTTGCTACATTACTTATAAGTTGTGCCTAGGTAGATAACTTGCTCTATATATTATATATAATGAGAGAGGACACTAGTGGCACACCATCATAACTTGCTCTCTATATATATGTTACGCGCAAACCTCGAATTTGCGCAATCCCAGGATTGAGCTGCTCATTCCCAAGATTCTAGGTTTGCGAGCGCGATCCTGGGATTGCGCATGCACACTTTGTATGGCTCCATGTGCGATTCGTAGTAGATCGTGCAGTAGAAAGAGATGGAGGCTCATGAAAAGGAGTTTAGCCAATTTCTGAAGGACAAGTTTCTTAATGGAATCAACAATGGAAGCAAAACAATCAATAAATTAAAGGGGGAAGCTATTGTGAAAGTTTTGAAAGGTGCTGTGGATATAAAAGATTCGAAATTCAGGTTTTGGATTAAGGAAAAGGGATTTAAATTATTGGATTACCCAGTTCTTGGATTAATGGATGTCCTATGCCTTCCAGCTAAGAAGAAAGTGTGTAATAAGTATTTAGTGTGTATATGTGATGAAGTAGCATTTTGTAATTAGGATATGGCAGTGAATGATACTTCTCTTCTTGGACGCTACAGAAGAATAGCTTTTGTCGAAGATTTTTCTGCTGTGCTGAAACGTATCCATTGTGATGTCCAAGGGCACATGGGATATAAGAAAGCTCTTGCAGAAGTGAGTTAATTAATTCAAATATTGACTAATTATTTTTAAAAAATCACTGCTGTCATAGCTATCAGTCCTCATTATTCATTATAATTATATAGCTATAGATCTGTTTCTGTTCAATTTGCTAGGTATATACTCAGTTGTATGCCATATATTGAGTTGTATAAATGTACTTTTATTTCAGCTACATGTTAGTTCTTTTAATACAGGACTTACAGAATCCTTGTCAATGGTTAAATCTCTCCTTTTGGGTGATCCATGACCACTAAAATGTACAATGGATACACCACTGGTTCACCACTCATCCCTCTTGTAAAATGTATTATATAGGTTGCAGCAAGTTATGAATGTCTGCCAAGATCAGCAGTGGAGAAGTATATTCAGCTTTGCCCCGTTTGTAATCTTCGGAAGCCACAAACCAACCATGCCCCACTTAAACCTATCATCTCTTCAGGATTCATGACTCGAGGACAAGTATAAACAATATACTATTTATGCATAAACATAATGTGAATTATAATGTAATGCAGGTTGATCTAATTGATATGAGACATAGACCTGATGATCAATATCACTGGATAGGACATTACATGGATCATTGGTCAAAGATCCATGTCCTTTTCCCTTTGTCTCATAAGAGTGCAATTGAAGTGGCTACTAATCTATCAAGTCGGGTTTTTGCATACTTTGGTGTTCCGAAGGTAAGTAGTGCAGCTCATAATAATTCATATCTTCCACAATGAGTACCTATACTCTGGTGTGAGCTTAGCATTGTTCGCAAAAACGATTAACTCTATACAAGCACACTCTCTCTCTTTACAGATTCTTCAGTCTGATAATGGTAGGGAGTTTGTGAACCATATAATTTGGAACCTTGTGCAACGTTGGCCTGGTAAAGTTACGATTGTCAATGGACGACCAAGACACCCGCAATCCCAAGGTGTCGTGGAACGCGGCAATGCCAAAGTTGAAGAATTAATTGCATGTCGCTTTAGTAGTTGCAATGATGTAGCATGGTCACAATGGTTACCAGAGATTCAGTGTAAGTTTCTTAACACTATAGCAATAGATAAGATATACCATTATTCATTATGATTATTGCAGATCAACTTAATACTTGTGTACATGATACAATGAAGTGCACGCCATATGAGTTGGTGTATGGACAGCCTCCTCGTAGCGGTATATTTCCTGGCAACAATCATGGACAGGTGATGGAGGAGGATGTACATGACCTTATTAATGAAGATGGTATGTGTAACAATACTTTAATGTTCCATCTAACCTTCTAAACCACTTCCACTACCCAGTAAACAATGATGGACCCTCTGATGAACCTTCAAATCCTGGTTGCGGACACTCCAGCCCTCCATCTCCATCAAGCAACAGATGCTCTGGTGTATCATCCCACAGTGATGAACAATCAAGCCCATGTAATAAACCACAATACTCTCCAGCTCCCAGTGGTGAACACTGACTCTTCATTTTTTTCTTCATTTCCCAGTGGTGACTGCTCTCAGTCTGACACACTCTGATCCAGCTACCAGTGGTGAACACTCTAGCACTTTAACTCCAAGTGATGACCATTATCGCAGTGATGAAATGGACTGTGTCCCTCCTGTGGTCCTCCATCAACCAGGCTCTTCATCACAAAGTAAATTTTTCATTACTCAATGATACTGTTTTTTCTATAGCTATACACAATACTTATTCATTGACATTCGTTGATAATCATTGCACATTTTGTCATTGTTAATACTCATATCAGGTGATAGTCCCTCTGATCTATTGTTCGCCAATATGGAACCATCTGACTCTACCAGAGACTCGATCAGTAAAGAAGACTCTTGTAACAAGATTGACCGTAGTGACAAAGGTATTGCAGAAAACTTGAGTACATACATGTAAACTTTTATGTGTTTGTTGTTGTTAATGTAGAAATGGTGCTAGCAACTAGCAAGAAGCATCTCAGTCAACGGCAGAAGGCAGATATTAACTATCGAAGAAATGCAGAAAAAATGATTGCAGCTTACAATACCAGAAAACGACATAAAGCTGAGCCATTTGTTATTGGTGACAGAGTCAGCATTACAATACCAAGAGTTGATAGAGCATCCACTGACTTACGTAGGCTGCCTTGTATTATAGTAGCAGTTAGTGGGTTCAAGCAGCGACTGTATCGTTTGCGGTGTCCATTTGGTGTCCTGAAGAATTGTGTGTCAGAGTCTGCATTGGAGAGCTATTGTGGTGAATTGGAACTAGAAGTGACTGGTTGGGGAAAAGAGCGTCTACTATCCTTACGTGAAGCTACAATGAAATTTAATCCAAAAAATCAATTCTATGGCAATTCCTGTAACTGTAAAACAGGATGCAATAGCAAGCGGTGCTCCTGTAAAGCATCAAAGAAGATTTGCACCAAGCGATGCCATAATGCATTGCCTTGCTCCAATGGATGTAAGGATGAAGAGAGACATATTAAGAAGAAACCACTGGAAGTGATTGATACAGAGAGCTATCCTGATATGCTAGCATCTACCACATCCACAATATGGTTGCCAGAACTAGCTCTTACTGCAAGAGATAAAGAAGCTGATTGAGAACAACGATTGGTTGAACGATGGCCATATGTATGCTGCTCAAAAACTTCTAAAAACTGAATTCCCTCATTTTGGTGGGTTACGAGCTACCGCAGTAGTAGCTAGTATGTCTGGAGGTTCTCTTTGTGGTGATGCTGTTCAGATTGTTAATGTTGAAAACAGTCACTGGATCTGTATAGCCGTAGATATGAATGATTCGAGTAATGTCAAAGTTTATGATAGCCTTTTCAATTCTCTACCACTATCCACTTGTCAGCAGATTTGTGCCCTGGTGTGCACTAGCAGCAAAACAATCACTCTGCAATTCATCACTATGCAAACACAAACAAACAAGCATGACTGTGGTGTATTTGCTATAGCTTGTGCTGTGGCACTATGCCATCAAGATGATCCCTCCACTCTCACCTGGAATCTTTCAGAAATGCGGCCGCATCTTCTTGATTGCTTGGAAATCAAGAAAATGATGCCCTTTCCTCTCGAAAAGAAGATAACAAAGCCTCTGAAAAGCATAAGATGCATTCAAATAATTCGTGTTTATTGTGTTTGTCGAAAAACCTGGAATAAAATGGACAGAATGGTTCAGTGTGAAAAATGTGCAGAGTGGTACCATCAGGATTGTGTTGGGACTCCAAACAAAGTTTTCCTGTCCCCCAAAAGCAAGTGGATATGTTCAAAATGCCAAACTGATAATTAACAAACTAATTCTATGTACACTATGAATTTTATGTAATGAATGTTGCTAATGAATGTTGTTATATATATACAGTTATTGGAACTAAAAACAAAAACAAAAAAACATTGAACAGTATAACTTGTACCTAGCCAAGTGTTCCATCCATTTGGGTTAAGTCAATGGTGAAACATTACACCATATTATATTTTAGGCTTACAAGCTCTACCTAATATAACTTTTTTGTGGGTAAATAGCTTGACCCTCATCACCAGTATGATTAACTCATTGCTAATTCTGGGGAGCATATTTATAGCAAAAAATGAGTAATTATTCTTTAAAATACATAGTCCCCTAATGGTGTTCATCACAAGAACTTCCTTTTTGGAACTTATATGGCATATGCCCTAAAGTATACTTCCTTGTTCTCCTGTAAGCCACACCCATACAATCGACAAACCCACACCCACTTGTAATTAAAATTGGAATGTACAATAATCATTTCCCAATGATTAGAATTTGCGTTACTGCCATTAAAAAATTATCTATGGCTTGCATAATAAAACATAATATAGAGTAACATTATGGTTGTTATGGGCTCAAAAAATTGAAGTCTAAATCTCGGCCCATTTTTAAAATGAATTGTTTTATTATATGAATGAAATACTTGAAATTGTGTTACTAAAGTTTGAAGTTCACAAGGGTATGAAAGCGTTCATAATAAGCACCTATACATAAATATAAACTATCTATATATAAATATATTTACGCGCCTTCAAACTCTATCATGTCTTTACTCACCTGCAAACTCTATCTATATATCTATATTAATACACATAAATTCATCACATTTTGTACAGTAAACACTAACTTTGGTGTCCTTCCTTTTATTGTCCACACTTCTAGTTTTTGAGCATATATAGAACACATCTCGATATGGAAAGTGTTTCCCTTTCAGACGAGACATACCCTTCTATATACCTCCTTGATACAATGCAGATTGGCCACTTACTTTAGCCACTAGCAAAGGTTGCACAAGCTCCTCTATCAAAGCCAGTCGAAATTGGCGGTTAGTTTTTATATCAGAATTGGGATTGTTGATACGAAAAATGATAGCAGCAGTCAAAATAAAGATATCTATCAATCGCCACAATAAATTTTCCCACCAATTGGTAGTCTTTCACTTAGTAAGTGAATGGTAAGATAAATATTGATCCACTCCATTCACATTTTGATTGTATTCTACAATCGCTGTTGGGCATGCTCCAACTAACATGGCTACTACCCTGTCACCATCTTCATCTTCACTGCTGTCTCCCAGGTTCACTTCCTTCATTACCCAGTTCAAAGCACTCCTGTTCTTCCAATTGTCTAAGCTGGTCTTCTATACTGGCATCAAAAACTGAATCTCCAGCACAATAGCTTCAATAGACAATCTATCTAAACCTACTATAGCTCAATCCACTTATAGATACAAACGGTGGAATGGTATATAAGGGTTGTAGGCTTGAAGGCACTTAAAAAAAGCTCAGCTAATTATCTGTTTAATGGCATCATCATTGCCTTGGTAGCAGCCATGGTTGCTAAGATAAAATTAGCTCTTGCCCAGAGGTATTCAGGGGTCAATTTGGCCCCCCATAGGACTCAATGAGTTAAACATATCTAGGTACATTATAACTCTGTAAGTGCTCAATCCCAGGATAGAGCAACTCTGCCAATGCTCAATCCCTGGATAGAGCAACTCTGCAAGTGCTCAATCCCTGGATAGAGCAACTCTGCAAGTGCTCGATCCTGGGATAGAGCAACTCTGCATTGCTCGATCCTGGGATAGAGCAAATCTTAGGTTTGCGCCCGCTCAATCCTGGGAATGTGCGCGCAATCCCAGGATCGCGCAAGCAAACCTGGAATCTGGGAATGAGCAGCTCAATCCTGGGATTGCGCAAATTCGAGGTTTGCGCGTAACATATATATAATGAGAGAGGACAATAGTGGCACGCCATCATAACTTGCTCTCTCTCTATATATATATAATGAGAGAGGACACTAGTGGCACGCCATCATAACTTGCTCTATATATATATATATAATGAGAGAGGACACTAGTGGCACGCCATCATAACTTGCTCTATATATATAATGAGAGAAGACACTAGTGGCACGCCATCATAACTTGCTCAATATATATATAATGAGAGAGGACAATAGTAGCACGCCATTATAACTTGCTCTCTCTCTATATATATATAATGAGAGAGGACACTAGTGGCACGCCATCATAACTTGCTCTATATATATATAATGAGAGAGGACACTAGTGGCACGCCATCATAACTAGCTCTATATATATATATATAATGAGAGAGGACACTAGTGGCACGCCATCATAACTTGCTCTATATATATATATAATGAGAGAAGACACTAGTGGCACACCATCATAACTTGCTCAATATATATATAATGAGAGAGGACAATAGTAGCACGCCATTATAACTTGCTCTCTCTCTCTATATATATAATGAGAGAGGACACTAGTGGCACGCCATCATAACTTGCTCTATATATATATAATGAGAGAGGACACTAGTGGCACGCCATCATAACTTGCTCTATATATATATATATAATGAGAGAGGACACTAGTGGCATGCCATCATAACTTGCTCTATATATATATATATAATGAGAGAGGACAATAGTGGCACGCCATCATAACTTGCTCTATATATATATATATGAGAGAGGACACTAGTGGCACGCCATCATAACTTGCTCAATATATATATATATAATGAGAGAGGACACTAGTGGCACGCCATCATAACTTGCTCTATATATATATAATGAGAGAGGACAATAGTGGCACGCCATCATAACTTGCTCTATATATATATAATGAGAGAGGACAATAGAGGCACGCCATCATAACTTGCTCTATATATATATATAATGAGAGAGGACAATAGTGGCACACCATCATAACTTGCTCTATATATATATATAATGAGAGAGGACAATAGTGGCACGCCATCATAACTTGCTCTATATATATATAATGAGAGAGGACACTAGTGGCACGCCATCATAACTTGCTCTATATATATATATATAATGAGAGAGGACAATAGTGGCATGCCATCATAACTTGCTCAATATATATAATGAGAGAGGACACTAGTGGCACGCCATCATAACTTGCTCAATATATATATAAATGAGAGAAGACACTAGTGGCAGTGCTAACAGGAATAGTGAGACAGATGTTTGCCAGAGTGCTGATGTTGGGGAAGATTGTTCTCAGCATTTCCTCACTACTGAGTTTGGTTTGCTCTGAGTACAAAGTTCCTTTCGGCTGCTTGGATAGGTAGCTACGAAATGTTTTCCACTCTGTTCTGAGTTCAGTGGATATCAGAGCTTCCTTGGTATATTCATCACTCTGCACAGTCTCCGCAGGCAGCTCTGCATCGTATTCACCGTAGTGATCGATAATTTTTTCCTTTTGCGTGCCTGACCACGTACCTCATTTTAGCGCCTAATGAAAACACTCATTGCGTAGAGTATAGCTTTCTCTAGCCTCAGGTGCTAATGAAATCGTTAACACTTAGCAATCTGGATATTTATGCAGAACCACAGGCATTCAGGTTTTTAGGTACCCCCACTTTAGCTAAAGTAACTTGGCTATCGTTATATATACCCATGAAATTTTTTTTAGCATCAAAGAGTAGAACCACAGCACATGAACAGAACATTATAGATTATGACACAATTGCATCTTGCTACAAAACTATTAATGTAATACATTATGTACTCTGAAAATACACTTTCTGAGACAATACTTAGCTGAATTAGCTGCACAATCATGCTGATTATGGGATTTTGGTGAGGAGGAATCTATCCATCATATGCAGTGACTAAAACATTGAATATTGTGCTGAGAATGCACCAGAATGTGTCTCAGAGAATCAATTTTTTCAAAATTTCCCGGGAGAGACCCCACTAGCTACGGCCACACTTCACACGCTTACAGTACATGTTGTCCCCCCTAAAAAATTTGAACACACCATTTATGCCCCCTCTTGCAAGAACTTCTGGATGAAATCCTGGAGGTGATGTCCAAAGTTATGTAATTTTGTTACTAGATGTAACACAACACGTGTGGCCAATGAATATTTGGCGGTATTGTCCTCCCTTCCTGCATATAGTGACCAGTTCCATGTATATGCTGTCTTTGAGTTGGCCAGTACCAATGCCCACTTTTGTGGGTTTTGGGGCATGTATTGAAGGAAGGATAAACCCCCTTTGAAACCAGTCATGCAATTTCCCGATGCAACGTGTAAGATGCCTGAAACCTTTACACCAGTGCTGTCATATATGATCTTGAATAGCTGATCATGTCCTGGTTGACCTCGTCCTACTTGATTCTCATTGTTGGTCAAGTGTAAAAAATTGAGCAACAACAAAAACCTATCTCCTGACATTATGGTGGAGAATGTAGGGATATGAAATGGGCAACTTCTGCTCCAGTAGCTCTGGGGAGTGGGATAATCCAGCACTCCCATTAGAATCACCATTGCGATGAATCTGTATAGTAAAGTATAACTGTGTGTCCTGTCATTGGTGGCAAAAAATAAATGCTGTCTGTAATGTGTGTTTTGCATGTAATTTGAGGTTGCACAGGTTTGATATAAGATGAAAGCTTTGTGGGTCAATATTTGCACCGTCATGTATTTATGCAAATATTGAGGTGTGTGAGAGTGACAAGGTTAGAGGTGTGTAGCAATTGCTAATTAATATTTTATTGTAAGCTTACTGGCATATGTTGGCTTATGTCATTTACCTATACATTTCTTCCAGCGTGAACAGGTGGCGGATGAAGTCATGCTCTCTTGCTTGTGGGTGTTCGTCAAGGTGCTGCTGGTGACTTGCCAAGTACTGTTTCCCATACCGGTTCGTTTCACACCAGATATCCTTGATGATATTGACGTGAATAATTGCTCGAAAGCATCCAGAGGCTCGACCACACCTTATTAGGCCCACCAACAGAAGAACAGAAGATACCACCATGCCACTTGCATCGCCTTCTTCCTCGTCTATGTCATAACCACCTCCCGCTCCATCCTCACTATGCAAACTAACATCATCCCACCCATCACATTCAACCTCATGCCCCCCACCTTGAACCTCGCACTCTTCATCTCGTATCTCGCCCTCTTCACCTGGAACTTCACCTGGAACCTCACCCTCTTCACCTGGAACCTCGCCCTCTTCACCTGGAACCTCGCCCTCTTCACCTGGAACCTCGCCCTCTTCACCTGGAACCTCGCCCTCTTCACCTGGAACCTCGCCCTCTTCACCTGGAACCTCGCCCTCTTCACCTGGAACCTCGCCCTCTTCACCTGGAACTTCACCCTCTTCACCTGGAACCTCACCCTCTTCACCTGGAACCTCACCCTCTTCACCTGGAACCTCGCCCTCTTCACCTGGAACCCCGCCCTCTTCACCTGGAACCTCGCCCTCTTCACCTGGAACCTCGCCCTCTTCACATTCATTATCAGCACCTTCATCTCCAACATCTATAATAAAAAGAATATTTATTGGTTATTTATATTGTTGTATTTTATTGCTCTTGCTGTAGTAAATAACTTTCCTTCAAGGTAACCATCAAAGTCTCCATCACTCGTATATCACCATGAACTTGAGAAGTTCTAGGGTTCAGAGGAAAGTCTAATAATGAAATTCTTCAGGGAGGAGCTTGTGGGTAAATTTGGAGGGTGGAGTTGTGAGATCAAGAAGGTGGAGTTCAGCAACTAGAACTGCGCAGAGCTTGCAAACAGTTTAGAGTTCAGGGTTGGGCGAGGTGAGCAAGATTGGAAAAGAGAAAGAATTTTTGAGCTGGAATAGTCGGTGCTGCAAAAGCAAGTAAGAAGCTTAGAATGTCAAGTCAATGTAAGAAACGTCTGCTCTAGAACAAGCAGGTGCCGATCACCGCACCAAAAAAACATGATGCGCAAAGCTAAGTTAGCGCCAATGCTCGAGATCCAACTAATAATTTAGCAAGGAGCGGGCGACCCTCCGCAATTACGTAAAGTTCGACTATAGTCGACTAAACGCAGTTGAAGGGTTAATTAACGCGATCACCTACCTTATGTGCGATCCCTAAACCGACGCGTACGGTCAGCTGTGTTCACTCTGGGGGTTTAGAACTTGAAGATGGCAGTGCGAACTAGCTTTTTCATTGTGATAATAAATGCAGCTTTAATGCTACTTCCAATAACTGATGCAACCACAACTGAAACTTCAATGTCCATAACTCAGTTTCCAGCTACTGATTCAGTCACAACTCAACTTCCTGTGACTGCTGCTGGCACAACTCCAGTAATGACTGCAGCTACAACTTCAGTAACAGATGCAGTTACATCTCCACCTCCAATAACTGACAAAGTTACAACTCGGCCTCCAGTAACTGATGCAACCACAACTTCAGTAACAGATGCAGTTACATCTCCACCTCCAATAACTGACACAGTTACAACTCGGCCTCCAGTAACTGATGCAATCACAACTCAACCTCGAACAACTGACATAGCTACAACTCAACTAATCCATAGATCTACTATTCAAACAACTTCTTCCTCAATAACTACAGGAACCACTGGTATTAGTAGTGTTAACTCCACTGAGCAACCTAGTTCTGGTTTCGGGGGAGGGTCTCGGAAACTATATCTGGGATTGATTGGACTTGGTGTGGTGCTCATCATAATTGCTGTCATCTGCATCTGTTTCTGCATTGTCTGCTATGCTAAATCAGGTAATGATTAGCTACTAAAATTTTGTGTAAAGTCGAGTAGAAATTGCAAAGAATAACTTATTATAAAATTGTATTTTTAGCTAAATAGCATGAAGTGAGCACAGTAGTTCTTCCCCTATATATATATTTAATAGATATAATATATTGTATGGTAGCATTTGGAGAATTTAATGTGTTCATGTATCCCAAGTCTATACTTGCATAAGGCTGCAAGTAACTTGACACTAGTTGATGCACTCAACCATGAAACATGACCCACATCAGTCAGTGGCCGATATGATAGGACATGAATGTGACCCTTGCATTATTAGAATGGTGATTTGGAAAGTTATTGATAGGTGACTTTTTGCCATTACTTCCACCTAATGTATGAATTTTTTATTTATTTTTAAGGCAGGTATTATTGACATTATTGATGTCCATGATCAATTTATCCCATGTACATAGCAGCAGAACATATTTTCCCTCCCTTTTTGTACAGATATACATTTGGGGGGGGGGGGGGGGGGGGGGGGGTTAGGGAAAGATAAAATCCAAAATTAATATTTGTTATTTTCAAACAGTTATCAAAAGTGGAACTAATTATGTTACAATGACTTTCTAGATTTCGTGATGAAGGAGGCTAGAATATCTAGTCAAAACATCGAGTTAGTAAAATTATCAAGAAAGTTGATAATAATTATGTTTACTATGTCAACTGAGAGTTTGTTGAGAATTACCTGTTGTTATTCAAAACAAACTTCCAGCAAAAGTTGATAAATAATAGATTTCAAAAGTATATTGGACCACTTGAGATTTTGGGCAAATATATAGGGCAATCGAGCTTTAATTGACTCCTATAATAGCTCTCAGTTAGCTGCCCTATAAAGTAGTTATTACCTGAGCCATGCCAATGATCAGGGCCATATGATTTGTGGATACACTATACACAAATAGGTCAGGTGAAGGGAAAAAAGCCAGAAAAGGCCATGCACTGGTCAGAAAAAGACGGAATCAATCTCCTAAACACAGCGGATCAACAAGATAACATGGCCACCAAATCAGAACTTGTGGATCCCACAGAAAAAGAAACAAGAAAGATGACTGGTATGACAGTGACCACATTTGGCTTCTCAAAAGACACCTCCAAACCTGAAGTCAGAGCACAAGATGGGATATTGTTGACAGACAAGAAGAACGCCTTGCCGGAATCTGTTATAGTGGTAGGTGGTAGCTAAAATAATTGCTCCATTCATAGTAAACTGTTTATACTTCCTATTGTGATAGTCTATTGTGATAGTCTCACTAAGTTGTGGTAAACTTGTGTACCCAATAATACTATAGCTCAAGTTCTAGAGTTAAACCCGTACAGCTTCAGCAATATAACTGCAAATACTGTAGCAAATGGAAACACATGTATTTCCAAAGAGTTGAATAAATGCGTCACCTATTTAATAAGCTGCAAGTATAGCATACGGTTGTACTTGTGATGTAATTTAATGTAAGGAGGTCAACTTTCTGATATATTTTACTAAAGGGATGTCCATACCTCAAACTCAATGAAAAAATAGTCAAATGATGCTCAAATGATGCCCGCTGCAATAAATTCAATGATTTTTAAATGGAATATGTTCAGTTTGAAACCACAAGGCTAAAACAGTCTACTCCGGTGACATGACCTGTCACACCTCACATAAGCATTTTCTCATGCCGTTTTATTAAGTAGCTTGAAAGATTTTGTTATCTTGCACCTAGATCTACTTAGTCTAGTGAAAAAATATTCAAGAAATATACTGTAGTTTGCCTATTTGGTATATAGTGTTCACATTAGCCAATTTTCAGCACATAAACAGTCTCTACTAGCAGTCAAATGACACTTTAGAATTCGTAATCATTAAACATAGTGAGATAGAGAAAGGGTTTGTAAGTCAACTCAAACTCAATATGCCACCATCAAGATGTGTTGTCATGCTCTGGCAGTAATGACTCCTGGCCCTAGAGTTCATGTCTGTGGGGGATGTCTGACACACCCTTCACTATAGGGGCCCATATCAGCAGTGCCAAGTTTTGTCTGTCAAATTGTAGCCTGTAACCATTGGCATATGGTAGTCCCTGCTTTGGTTATAAGTGGGGGGGGGTATACATCAGCTATCCTCTAATGGTGCAATGCACCACACTTCTCCAATTACACGTTATTTCACAGCTACCAGAAAAATGAATAAATAGAATGATTACCAGATGAGTTGCCAGTGTCCTGTGGGCTAGAGTGAGGGGTGGTCAGAATTGCAGAGACGAGATATGAGCTGTTGCCAGGGGATACCAATGTACAATGAGGATTTCCAAACCTCCCAGGTTCTTCATTAGGGAGTCGCTCAGCCACAGTTTTACTGTCATTGTGGTTTCACCACTATGTGCACTAAAATGTGTATCATCTATGCCCACTACTCTCAGCACTTGGTGCATGGACTGCATGAGTTCGGGTCCTGAAAGAGTTGCACCATCACTGAAGATAGACAGTAGCCCTGGTGTGGGGAGAGAGGTCGGACAGCTAAGTATCCCAAAACTGAAGCAACAGGACAAATGGGCTAAGTTCCAAGATGCACAATAAATTGTTCTCCCAAATGGGTCATTATTACTCGGTTTCAGATGGACTGTGATAATCATCAGGAAGACATGAGAGTCCACTACAACATCTCCTGGTGTGAGTGCCTGGAGAAGACCTCATGTGTGGTCTTTATCAATGAGTCAATTAAGCTCACCATGGCTGCTGTTGTATCTGCACTGGTGTGACCCTCTCCAACATTAGCAGTGCCTGGCAATACGACTGAACTGGTCGGGATCTGGAAAGGGTAGACCCATCACAAAATATGAAAGTACTCTATTGAAGGGGATGAATGCCCATGTATCCAAGCATTGCAGTAGCAGGGCATAGTATGCTCTGTGTGGTGTCTAGATGTAGCTACCACTACAACTGTAACCAATTTGTTGTTTTGCTCTGTTTCATGTGGACTGAGAGATGTGTAGGTGACATGTCAATAAACAAAAATGTCTGCTACACTGGGTATGCCTGGTGTAAAAGAGTAATCTGAATGGCAGGACAACTCCCCCTCCCCACATGTGGCAAAAAGGTCCAAATATAAAGCTTCCCCCATGACCAGGTCAAGTCTGGTTGCTCCTGTTCTCATGCCACATATATAGAGCCACCTGAGTAGATGCTATGTAATATGAAGGAAGCTAGTCTTAGATTTTAGTGCTACCTCATTACAGACCCTTTCAGTCCATAATCCAGATGAGGAAAGGCAGCTTAAGAAAGATTGCCATGCCATTAGTGATCTGCAGGTGGCACACTATACTTTAGTATTGTTTTATTGCCAGAAATAGATATACTATAAATGACAGGCAGTTGATTCACTCTCAGCTAAAGGTATTTGGTTATACCTTCTCCAATAGTAGAAGTAATGGCACTTGCCTGAGTCATAAGAGATTAGCATTGAGCTGGAAACACCTCGGTCAGTGAGCGAGTGAACAGTGGAGTCCAATTTCTTGACCTCAGGAGAAACACCACAATAGATGAATTAATAGTGTCCTAGTTGTTCCAGTACTTATGAAAGCAACTACTGCCATGTTGCCACAGTGTAAACAAACATGTTTACCCGACCATCAACACCCCATATGCAGCTGCTCTCAATACAGGTACCAATGTCTTGACAATGATAACTAAGATTGGCATTATACTGAAGCATCACAGGACCCATGGACTGATGCATTTCACGGTTGAAAAAAGGATAAATCATTCCATCTTTAAGGAACAAGCTAAGTCAGCCTTAGTCCCTATTGAGTCATACGTAGTTCTTATGTGCTTTAACTAGGTATAGCCTGTTGAAGAGCTGAAGTCGAAAGGTGGGGCCATGGAATATTATCTAAGCTACATAAGCCATGTATCCCTGAAATGATTACTTATTCCTGGGTAGCTATGCCTTATTTGAGCACTGTGATCTTATAAGAGACTGGCGTCACCAATGATATCAGTGCCAGTGCTCATGAGATGCCTTGTAGGAAAGGAAAGTCAACTATCATGCACCACTTATTAGGATTTTAGGATTGGCTAACATGGACAAGAGGACTGATTGACTCCTCCAAGGGTCTGAATAGTCTCCCTGCCCCTAGCTCTGCTGAAATGTATACAGTCTTACTCTATAACCACTGGTGAATTCACCAGGCCTTATGGGTGATTCTTGGGTACTAGCTATAATCCAGGACCATGCCAATGAAATTATGGAATCCCCTCTGTGAACAAGCATATATCTGCGAGGTGAATTTATTGTCAGGGTCTGGAGAAAAGAAATCCAACCAGTTGCAGAGGCACACCAATGACAGATATGTAGGACATTGACTCGGATAAGTCTGCCAGTCTCTCTGCTGGTCTCTCTGCCAGTCTGTATGCTAGTCTATATGTATCTGCCTTCCAGTCTGTCTGCTGGTTTATGTGTCTTCCTACAAATTTGTCTGCTGATCTGTATGTGTCTGACTCTGCCAGTCTGTCTGCTGGATAGGTCCTCAATTATGTACATCACTCATTATAGGCATTACACCAGACCCCAATGCTTGCTACACATTAAGAGCCAAGGCAAAATTGAGGACAAGTAATCTGTTATTTTTTACTATTGTATATCCTTTGCCTAAGTTTGATAAGTTGAAATTATCTTATTGCTTTTCCCCGAACCCTTTACTGGGTTATGATTATCCCTCTTTTACTCTGAACTATCAGGCATAATGGTGCTAGTTTCAGGCCATATGCAATGTATAGCACAGTGCTGTACTGGGACCTTGACCCAACAGAACTACTGCCTGGTTACCAACCCACAAAGTGTTCTGTGACAGGGTCTGGTCAAGAGCTGCCTCTTGGCTAACTACCCTGCCATAGCCTGTTGGCTAACTACCCTGTCATACCCTAGCCAGACATTGCTGTGTGCCACTGTGCCTCCTAAATACTCATCATGCATAAGCAAGCATGTCTCATGCTCCTGGATATGGTGAACTAATTACATATGCTTAAAAAACTATGTCCGAAGGAACATAACCTCATGTAACCTAAGCCTTAGTGCTCCCGGAAGCATCGGCATGGCATAGTGGCCACCAAAGGTCATCCATTGCATTAGAGAAATTCCTGTCAAAAGTTTCTGAATCTACATAGCAAATTCTTCTCGCCAAAATTGGGGTGAATGGCTAGGTGGTTAGTTACAAACTAATAGGATCAGGTGTTTTGCTCATTCCTAACCAGATTGGAGCATTGGGTATGATTGTTGGGAAGTAGATGTAGCTAGTTATAGCTGGTTCCACTGTTGCTCTTGCTAGAAATGAACAAGGTAGAAAATGAAATGACTCTGGAGTCCAAGAAATGCACAGAAAAAACAAAAATAAACAAAAAACCAAGATCAGATTGACTGTAAAGAAAGGAAATAAGAAAGGAGACTATATCTATGTGGACTAGAGAGAGTTAAATGACACTTTAGTATTTATAATAATATTTCAATGACAGGTATTCAGATTTGTGAAGGGTCGTTGAAGTGGATGTGATATACATGGGTACAGTGTTATTTATGTCAATCTAACATGGCTGTGTTGTTGTTTTTATTCAAAATAATTCTGTTTTTCTAAAAACTGGCATCGCCATTGAAAGCTCTCGCATCTATAAGGTTATAAAATAAAATAAATTAAACCCTCCAATGCTGAGATGGCACTATATAACTATGTGCAGTTCTCAAGAAGAAAGTCAGCACTACTTCAGGCTCTTATACTATGGCCAGGTTTAAGTCCTAAACCATGTGGTTACAGTGTCACAGCAGGATTCTTCTGAAGGAGTATTGTTCTTTATCTTTCATCAATAACTGTTCTCATTGAGCTGGTATAACCAAAAAATTAAAGGCATATTTTGTGAATTGTATATAATAAAATGGGGGAAAAACTTATTTTTCATCTTATTTTTATAATTCTAAATTGCACATAATATGGTAGTCACTATCCATAAAAATATATGAACATCACCCATAGCACATCTGTGGGAGTCCTCCTGCATCAAGGTCTCTCACTGCACGCTAATTTTTTAGATAATAGCGTCGACAAAAAAGCTTGACTTCTATCCCCCAGCCCTGCTAAGTGCATTCACATATTTGTTGTTGAGAATGGAATCAAGTTAGGAAAATAACTTGATTTGAAAGTCTTCACCTGGAATGTGTCCCTGATACATATTTTGGTGGGTTTAACAGCTGTCAATGATATAGTCTGCATTATTAAGGATTGGCTATAGGAAAGGAAAAAAAGGAACCTGCCAAGTATTATTGTGGTGTCCAAGATTGCACTACACAATAAGACTTGGGACTACACAATAAGACTTGGCTGGTTCCTGTAGCCAATACGTAATGGTGTGGTCAATCAAACTTGGTGTTGTTTAATGGAACTCTTGGTATGGTTTAGTGGAATTCTTGGTGTGATTTAGTAGTGCTCTAAGCTACAAGGTTAAAAGTAGATATTCCATATAATTATAGGCAATTATGATTACACCTATTTCAAATATATATTTGATTCACGAACATGTTGAGCCTGCTAAAGACAGATTGTCAGAGCTCCTATCTTTTAGTGAAATTATTCACAAGAAAATATTCTCATCCAACACCTGTAGAGAAATTGCTTCCAATAGCAACAAAAGACAGTATCTAACATTGTATATATTTTGGGAATATAAGTTTCTCCCACTTGAATATTGGATGCAGTCAAAGTTGTTTATGGATGACATCATTATAATAATTTTGTTAGGGGAAAAGTGGCAAAACAATGTAAGAGAAAGCACACAGAGACTTATTATAATAACACTATTATATACTAGCCATAAACAAGTTATTTATTATACACTCTTCTTTGTCTTGTCTGTAGGTGTTGTGAGTGCCACTCAGCAGTGCACACAGTGCAAAAATTCCACTGCAAGTCCAGTAGCTATTACAATAGGAATGTATTTCAGATTACAAGTGTGTACTGTTATTACAAGTGTAATGTGTTGTAAGTTACAGTCAGGACAACATAGTATGTTAAGTTTCGATTCCTGTTTAAAATACAGTCCATTGTATTTAAACAATTATGTTCAAGAAGTAAGTAACTATTCATGCACACAACACTATAACATGCAGTTGGAGTCATCATAAAAGCTCCTTTATACATTCTTCTATGCCATGCTTTGAATGTTCAAGTCCTCAGGAAGAGAACCGTGATTCCACTTCGATGACCTTCAACCCACTGAACTGACGAGATCCCTTAGAAACATTGATTACCTATATCCTTCACTCTCTAAGTCCATTCATAGACAACCCTTCGAAAATATGTCTAGTTTTATGGGAGAACATCATTTTGAACAAGAAAACATATATAGCACATCACAGGGGGTTCCCACACTGCTTTCCTAATGATTTGTTTAGACAATAACACCTGTCCAAATCAGGATATATCCAAGTCAATGAGTCAGCAACCTGCACAAGTGCAGATGGTCAATTAGGGTCCAGCATGAGTACATTCCTCTGGCAGTGTATATAAATCAACACGGTGTATTATTCATCTGGAAATGGTTACACCAGGACATTTTCTTCTGGCGGTGAGTATGATGGCAATGCAATGAGCTGATTGAAGGACATGCTGACCTACGTTCAAGTGAATGTCTGTGTTTGCTCCCTTTGTAGGAGCGGCACTCTCCAGTAACCATTGTCATGTGCTTGCATGTGAACGAATGAGATTGTTAGTAGTATATTTTCTTTGGTGCCTTGCTAGTTATATTACAATTGGTGATGGGATGGGATTATGGTCTCCTACCCTTAGATGCAGCAAGAGTTCAGACCAGAGGTTGAAAACATAGCAGCATATTTGGAGTTACTGCTAATGTGTGTGTTTTGACATACCAGATATGAAAATAAGTACAGATACTCAACTAAAAATGAGAGCTTACTGAAGGACAGCTAGCTTTAAGCTAGCAGCCTTAACATGCAATTAAAAGTTTGGTAATAGGGGTGTATACGAACATCATTTAGAGCAGGGACATTGGAAATGGTAAGAACAAGGATTACTAGAGTCAAAGTTGATGATGAAATACTATCTTTAAGCTTTCCGATGATGGATGCTTCTAGGTGAAATGGTAAGGGATTTAGCGAGTTTGCAACATTTTCGAGTGAGTAGCAGATCTGGTGGAGTTGTATTGAATGTGATGAAACTGGTAATAGTGAAATGGTCGGAGGTAAATTGATGCTGCTAAGGCAGAACAAGATATCGTTAAGTACAATAGCAGGAGATGGAGAGCAATAAGTCTCCACTTATAGTTGGATGTATAATCGTTTTTAGTATGCATTCACTTGCTTTTCGTTGGATATTCTCTAGCTTCACTATGTCTTTGATGAATTGAGGGCACCAGATTGGAGAGCAACTTAGTAAGTGGGAACGGATCAGTGAAATATAAAGGATCTTTTTATCGTTGACAGAATCAATAGCACCGAACGTCCTACGAAGAAGGCCCTGGACAACATAGGCTCTTTCAGCAATGTGGTTGTGGGGAGACTGCCAGGATAGATCCGAAGAATACTATCACTCCAAGATCCCTATTGTTCACTTTGGTAGGACTGCTGTTGTTGTTGATAAGGTAAGTGTGTTTCACGCAAGGCTCAGATCGGCAAGATCTGATATGCACACACTTGGAGTCCTTGACGTTCAGTTTCCAGATGAGACTCCAGTCATTTAGAGTGTTAAGATCCTTAGGAGATGATCAGTCATCAGAGTTCTTGATTGATTTCCCACATTTAGCATCATCTGCATGCATTAGGAGTTGGAAATATTGTGAATATTCTGGAAGATCATCCAAAAAGAGCAGAGCTCCCAGAATGCTTCCTTTGGGATACACCAGATAAAACTGGCAGCAATTCAGAGAGACTGCCACCCAGACAAACACAATGCATTCTACCCATTGGATACCCTTTCAACCATAGCAACAGAGTATCCGTAACACCTTTAGACCAAAGTTTGATGAGCAACTCATTATGAGGAACACTATCGAAAGCTTTTGTAAAATCCAAGAATATCACACCAGATTGGGCCCTTTTTTCTTTACATCCGAGGATGTTGTTTTGAAATTATAACAGTTGTTGTAGAGGTAAGTGTTTTCTGAGGAAACCAAATTGTGCTGGGGAGATAGTGGATTCGTCGTAGATAATGCATTCAAGAAGTTTAGAGGTGGAGCAGAGGAGGGAGATTGGACGGTAGTTACGTAGATACTGAGACTCTATCACCTTACTTGTGGATGGGTGATATTCAATTTATGCACCACTCTGCTGGTAGAGCATGTTTGGTCAAACTGATATTGAACAAATGGTGAGTGGTTGATACCAGGCCAGAGCACAATACTTTATTACTTTAGGACCAATCTTGTCAATGCCCATTGATTTAGAAACGTCCAGTGAAGATAGTGCTTCAAAAAAGTCAGATTCAGTGAATTCAAATACAGGAATAATGGAGTCTTTAACAGGCAGCTGATTCAGCAGAGGAAGTATGAAGGAGCTATTTGTAAAAACTGAGTGAATGGATAAGGTAGCTCTGTCCAAGTGTGTTGACACTTGTTTGGAGCCATGATAAACTGTAGAGGGGATTACACCACCTATCTTTAGGTAATTGATATATTTGAAGATCTAATTCTCAGGAAAGTCTTTGAGTAGATTCCTTTGGAATTTGGCTTGAGCTGACTGAGTACGTATTACAACTAAAGTTTTTCTCTGCTTGTTTTAGTTTCTCCATAAATATTTGGTTTGAATTTCTCCTTCTCAGAGACTTGAGGCATTTATGTTGATGGTGAAGGTGAGCTGTGGACCACTTTGGGTAGTACTGGTGAGATCTTAGTTTGATTTGGTATGAATAAATTCATGGCATCGATTTCAAAGTTGACCAAATTAGCTCCATATCATCAGATTCAAAACACAGACTAAATTAATAGTCCAACAAGTGGTTGCTCATTCCTTCCCAGTCTGCATTTGGATAGTATCAAGGATTCACAGTTGCTAGAATGGAGACAAGTAACATAAAGTTTGAAATTCATCATAAAGTGGTCCATTTGGATGGGTGAGTCTGTTTGCTGATCGTGTATAATAATTTCCTGTAAAATCTCATAGTTGTTGGTGAGAATAAGATCCAAACTATTTCCTTTAATGTGGGTCCTTTAATGTGGGTGGACGATAGAAGCAGGTTGTTTCTGAAAACAAAATCACAAAAGAGACTGGGAGAGGAAGTTGAGCCGGTTAATGAGAGCCAGCACACATCTAGGAAATTGAAGTCTCCTATAATTACCGCTCGGTTAGAGTTGGAAGGGATGGAGGATAAGTAGTTAATCGTGGACCTATGAAAATCATCTGTGGAATTTGGGGGAATGTGCAAAGTTGATTAGGAGAGAGAGTTTATTGGCTAGACTGCGTCTATTAAAGTAAACAAACTTCTACATTAGTTGATAGTCAATCAGAAGATTGGATGACTCCCATGTTAGGTATACAGGTTGACGGAGGAGGTGTTGATAAGGTGACACTTGTGATCATAAAGTGATTTTGAGAGAAAGTTGAGTTGAGACAGGGTCTGGGTCAGGTATTGATGCGACCGACAGGAGAGAGTCAGAATTCTGTGTGGGCTGGTGGCATACAAAGATCTTGAAGGGGTCTAGGTTACCACCAAATTGACAAAGATGATTTACTTCTTAGTTTGATAGACTTATGTTTAGTGCCTGCTTGGATAAGTGACTATCTTTCCTTAAGAGAATCTTCTCTCTGGCACGTTCGATAGGAGGCAAGTCAGGTTTGATGTAGAAGGGGTGACCGAGAGCATGAGAATTTTAGAGGATGTTCCTAATGCCTGCAGTTCTAACGAACTTCACTAGTAACCCTGTTGGCAATAATTGTCCACTTTGAACTTGCTTGATAGCGAGGCTACCTGAAAGGTTAGAACTGCTACTACTTTATCTAGGTCCGACTGTCTCTGCATTCTACGAGTACCTGTAGCATATTCAGCTACACCAGAGATGACAATTGAAATTCCGGTCCAGTTGACGAGATAAAACCAATCAAGCTATGGCATGCATCTCATTTTGCAACCATTATTTGGCAAATGTGGCGACTTAGAAGCACAATGACGTATTATATATTATAGACTCAAACTATTATGAAGGTAAAGTACAAAAATTATTGAGTTACAGCAACATGCATGGGGGATGACATCGAGCAAATTCCTCGACAACTTCTCCAGGAGTAAGGTCTATATCCTGATTAGTGGACATTGTATAGTATACTTGGACATTGTATACGTACGACCCCTTACCTGATTGACCCTTTACCCAATACTCAGTTGTTGCACACATTGCTTTGGAGATACATGATATTTGCATTCAGTTCAATCCAAGAAGTAAAGGCATACGGCGCTATCCTCTATGTGTGCAACAACTCTTGTATAGCTTCTATTAGCCAACCACAACAGCAGCCTAGGAAAGGAAGGCATCCAGACAGTGCAATTCGCGGCAATTCCAATTGAAGAGACCACACGATGGAAGCTGTCAGATGTCCTTTCCCGGGCTGTGTCTACAGTACCCCAGTGGGTATTGACCCAGCAGTGGAGGCAGTGGTCTTGTCAACCCATGCCATGACCCACAGCAGGGCTACCAAGGCCAAGCCCGCTCCCGTGAAACGGCCTGAAATCTCATCCGGGGGCATGACTGAAGGTTGGTCCTACTTTACGATCAGATGGAAATCATACTCAGGCAGTGCAGCTATCAGGCCGAGACACCAGTCCAACTCCTTGAATGCTGTGACGCCAAGTTGCGTAGGGATGTCACCAGAAACGCCATCGGACCCACCCCACTGGAAGAGATGACGGAGGCAGACCTACTCAAGGCCATCAGAGCATTGGCTGTCAGGGAGGAGAACCCCAAGGTGGCCAGGGTGGCCCTGAGTAGGATGTCCCAGGATCGGGGAGAACCAGTCAGGGCGTTTGCGGCCAGGCTCCGTGGCCAAGCTGAAGTGTGCCGGTTCACGAAGAAGTGCGCCAGCTGTGACTGCATCTCGAACCAAGGGGAGGAGCGTCACAGGTGTGCACAGCATTACTATGTTGGGGGGGAAAAACATAGCTACAATTGCATGGTGCATGCAAAATAGCTAGGGATGGTCTGCATTCTACAAGGTATATCACCTCCAGGAATTTTTTTATTTTTCATGTCATGCAGAAATTAACATCAAGGCCATTGATTTATATTATATCTTATATTTTTTTGGAATCATAATTGCATTTGTCGAGGTCCCATGGACACAAAGGTGTCTCTAAATTTAGCTTAGCAGTGATATCATTTTCAACAAAAAGAATCATTAAGTTCTCAACTCTTTCTTGAGATGTCGTGGATTGAAGCTTGTTAACAATGGTGAGTTTACTAAAGATTCTCTCGTAAGATGCGCTGTGGTCACAGGAAGTGTGACAAACAAATGGTATAGTTCTCCGTACACTCTGTGCAGATCAGTCTGATGCAAAACTTGTACAAAACTTGTAAAAATCCAGAACTGTTTAGCAATTTTGAAGAAGATCTCTTCTCAGGGAAAACTCTGTTTTCAGAGCTGATGATGACGATGGACCAACACTAATGCCAGTTCAGCATCTCCAGTTATTGTCTAAAGTTTGTCCCTTTACATTAAATAATCTGGACTCTAGCTGCTAAAAAAATTTAAAAAAATAAAAAATACAAAAATTAACCTAACTCGTATAATTAAATGCGCGCTGATTTATGCGGGACATGATCCGCTCTCTGATACACTATTCACTAGAGGCCTGTCCACACTGCACACTGGAGTCGACTTAAGTCGTTTCATAAGTGTTTCTGCGCGTCCACTGCAAAAAAAAGTCGGAACTTCGAGTCGACTTTAAACGACTACGTTTTGAGCCAACGAAATAGGTGTCTTGAGACGGATGTAAACGTTTTCAAAAACATAGAAATTGATAAATATTGCGCATCATATAGAACACTTTTTATTGCTCGAGCTCGCAAGATGGCTGGAGGTTGGGAGGTTGATCAAACTAAGGCTCTGGTCAGTATCTGGGCGCAGGAGGGCGTACAGAAGGAATTGGACGGGGCGAAACGTAATAGGACGGTATATGAGCGCGTTGCTCAGCAGTTGGCAGTACTTGGGATCGAAAGGATGTGGCAGCAGTTTCGGTTGAAGATTAAGAACGTAACCTTCAAGTATAGAAAGGCTATCTAGCTACTGTCGCTATTTGTAAGCCTGCCTTTTTATATATTTTGAATGGTAGCTTCATATCCAGTCAAGCTGTAGAAAAATCTCTATGGCATGCAGCTATTAAACTAGCTAGCTATGTAACTTTTACTGCTTTTACATTTTTGGTAGCTATAGCTAGCTAGCAAGGTGTACAAGTAGCTAGCTAGCTATAGCTAGATAACTGACCCTTGTAGCCTCTGCCTGTGTATCTCAAATAAAACTGATCTTGCAGGGGCCTTCCTTGCCATTAATACTCTCCTTCTCCTTCTCTGAACAGCATGAGACTTCATCAGCCGTAGATAGGCCATCATCCACACGAAAAAAAGAAGAACTCGATACGCATTCGCCATAGCTAACAGTTAGGTTTCGCACATGCGTGAAATTTTTGACGACCGTGGGCGGTCCCGTGCAGCTGTTCATTTCTGTAGTGTGGACGTGCGCAAAACGACTTAAGTCGTTTTGCAACAGAAACGACTCAGAAAACGATTTGAAACGTTTCCATTTTTGTGTAGTGTGGACAGGCCTCTAATAGGTCTCTACGAGTCTACGGCACAAGCACATTCACTAGCTGCCAGCTCAAAGCTACAATTTGCAGCACTCGACTCAATCGTATTCTCGTGATAGTGGTCATGTGTCAGTGATCTCACAAACGGCGCGTCCAAAATTATTGACTCGGCATCAAATTCCGTGTGACTGATTTGTGTGTGAATGATAGCTGGTAGCTATGTTGGTTGGGGGGGCGGACGCCCCCTCCGCCCCCCCTTAGTACCGCCGGTGAGGAGCATGTGGCGGATCAGCTTTGCGTCGGTCTGGCCGACGCAGAGATACAGGAAGATCTTCTGAAGCACCCAGATCATGACATGGGTGTGGAGGACACGATTCGCTTCGTGGAGGTGCGGGCAGCTGGCAAACGATCAGCGGTGTCGATGACCATGCCCACATCCACGAGCGCCATCGACGATGATGGAGGGGGAGAGGCAATCAGCAGTACCTACAGGCGTCAGCAGAAACGCCACACCCCACGACCTGGACCAGGTCCAGGCAAAGCCACACCCACCCGAAACCAATCCACACACCCAGGCCACACCCCAACCAGAGAATACAGCCACCCCAACCCGAGGAACACCTCAACCAAGGGCCAGAGCCAATCCCTCAACAGGTCCCCCAGAGCCACGCCCAACAACCGTGGCATCTGCAACTTCTGTGGCCGCCAAGGCCACGGAAAACAGGAATGCACGGGGGTACGGGGGAACCTTGATGCAGGCAGGTATGGGGGCAACCTTGATGCAGGCAGGTATGGGGGAACCTTGATGCATGCAGGTACGGGGGAACCTTGATGCAGGCAGGTACGTGGGAACCTTGATGCATGCAGGTACCGGCCCACAGGCGCATCCACTGCCCTGCATTTGGCACCACGTGTTCATCCTGCGGTCGACAGAACCATACTGCCCAGATGTGCTGGCAATCCGTGGAACACGAGAGCGCTATATTCGAACAAGTCGACACGATGGTTGAAGGAACCCTCCACCATCAGACCTTGGACCCAATATCCCAGCTCTGGACCCAGAGGAAGTCACCACCCCAACCGCACGTAGACGTCTCACTATCAGTGCTGGCCAAGGACTTCAGACACCACGGCTACACCCTCCGCACGGAGACCCACAACCTCGCCACCACTGCCATGGCGGACACGGCTGCCAAAGCTGCCTAGCTGGCCCAGGCCTCCTGTCCAGGCTCCGTCTCACAGCCTCAGATCTCATACCTGTAAACATGATTATGCACTCGGTCAGCGGCACCAACCTGCCGATCCTAGGAGCAGCTATAATCAGGATCAGGGCCAACCCCACAGGCCCCGAAACGAGACAGATGATCTACTTTTCTGAGATCGCCAACAAGCTGTACCTCAGCCTGGCCACCTGCGCAGACCTGGGACTGATCCCCAAGGATTTTCCCCTCAGCATGCCCATCCCGCGAGATCTTCTGCTGCCAGGAGGGGTGGAAGGTTACCCTAGTCGGATCCCGGTTCACCCACCCAGCAGAGTCGAGATACGCGCCCGTCGAAGGAGAAGCACTGGCCGTGGTGGACGCGCTTGACAAAGCTCGCCATTTCGTGCTCGGCTGCAGTGACCTTGTCATTGCAGTCGACCATAAGCCCCTCTTGAAGCTCTTTGGCGATCGATCCTTGGAGGACATCCCAAACACAAGGTTACGCAATCTGAAGGAGAAAACACTCAGGTACAGATTCCGGATGGTGCACATTCCCGGCGTGAGAAATAAGACAAGCGATGCCCTGTCACGCCACCCATCCGGGATCCCCAGCCCAACCAGGATGAACCTCCCTGACGACAACACGGCACCCGACTCGTCTTGCCCCAACCACAGCCCCAGGATACCAACTACACTCTCCTGGCGGGCATTTCAATCGCTCACCCCACCGAGGACGACGCCGCCGGCGTTGCAACCGCCCTCAGCGCCGCCATCACAGGCATACCCCTCGACTGGGAGACACTCCAGGTCGCCACTGCAGGTCGCCACTGCAGCAGACGAGTCCCTACAGAAGCTCTCCCTACTCATCGAACACGGGCCGCCAGAAAGAAGGCACCTCATGCCACCAACGACCCGGGATTACTTCCCCTTCATCCACGCCCTCTCCACAGTCGATGGAGTCATCTGCCGCGGGGACAGGATCATTATCCCAACAGAGCTACGACCTGCCTGCCTCGACGCACTCCATGCAGCTCACCAAGGCGTCAGCAAGATGACCGCACGGGCAGAAGCCTCCATATTCTGGCCAGGGATAACCAAAGATATTGCGGCCACCAGAGACAGATGCGCCGTATGCAATGGCAACGCCCCCTCTCAACCCGCCATGCCGTCCATCACACCAGTGGAACCCATCTACCCATTCCAGCACATATGCACAGATTTTTTTCACCACCAAGGGGTCACCTACCTTGTCCTGGTGGACCACTTCTCCAACTGGCCAGTCGTCACCATGTCTAGAGACGGAGCAACAGGCCTCACCCAGACGCTCAGAGACACGTTCTCAACCTTCGGGATACCCGACACACTTACGTCGGACGGCGGCCCAGAATTCGCCTCACACACAACCAGGGCCTTCCTGGCCAACTGGGGTGTGCACCATAGAATATCGTCGGAATGCAACCCTCATGCAAACTGCCGGGCCGAAGTTGCAGTGAAAACCATGAAGCGACTGATCGCCGGAAACACCGGCCCAGACGGCGCCCTCTCCGACAAGTTCCACAAGGCCCTATTGCAGTACAGGAATGGACCGGATCCTGAGACCAAGATGTCTCCCGCCACTTGCAGACCCACCCGTGACCTCCTCCCCGGCATCCCAGACTGCTATCGGCCTCACACAGACTGGTCCGACCGTCTCGATCTCCGCGAGAGGGCACTCTCCAAACGAGCCATCACGGGCCGAACACGATGGGATGAACACACCCAGGGCCTCTCCCCCCTCAAGTGCGGCGACACTGTACTGGTCCAAAACCAGACTGGCCGCCACCCCAACAAGTGGGACAAGACAGGCACGGTCGTAGAAGTCCTCCAATACCATCAGTACTCTGTTCGCACAGACGGCTCAGGCAGACTCACCACCAGAAACCGCAGATTCTTCCTGGGACCCCATACTCCCCCCTTCCGGATGCCCCGATCCCACAAGAGCGACCGCTTACCCCCACCTACCACGACATGAGGCAACCCCAACCCGATCCACCGCCCGCAACCACAGGCCTCACGCCCCCGCAAAAGCCTCCGACCACCCCGGCAACCGCCCCTCCACCACCGGCAACGCCGGCTCAGACCACCCCCGTCGCTCAACCCGGAAGCATCCCCAGATCATACGCCTCGGTCGCCCAGACGCCGGCCAAACCACCCGTCCGCCCCACCGGGACCTCACCAGCAACACCGGCCCCCAGCCGCCCCGCGGCGCCCAGAACCATCATCTCTCCAGGAACACCCCCTCGCCAACCCTCGCCCTCCCCCCAATCGGAATCCAGCAAACTCCTACCCAACATGCGGCCGCCACCCCTGCGACGAAGCAGGCGAGGACCAAAACCAATCGACCGATATGGACATAAGTAAACAATCTCTCAGTAGGCCATACTGCCTACTTGGGGGAGGTAGTGGACATTGTATAGTATACTTGGACATTGTATACGTATAACCCCTTACCTGATTGACCCTTTACCCAATACTCAGTTGTTGCACACATTGCTTTGGAGATACATGATATTTGCATTCAGTTCAATCCAAGAAGTAAAGGCGTACGGTGCTATCCTCTACTGATGATAGTAGAACATTGCTAACCCATTCATTCTTGCCCCATGGTGCTATGGAGTGGTGTTTTTATCAATCTTAGGATGCTAATAGATCGCTTACATTCACAGCTAGTAACAGGAAGTGAGGCCATGATATGCAGAAGTACGTAAATGTTAGGGGGAAATCCTTGTCTGTATTTTGTAGGCTTTTTGGGGGATATCTAGCTCAGTGGCTAGCTGAGTCTGACTTTCCCACTTTTGTTTCCACATGTCAAACTCAAAATCAATAGCTAATGGAAGTGGTAAATCATCTTCATAGAACCCAAAAAGAGAATCAAATGAGTGTGTCACTGGGGATGCTCCACCAGTGCTTGCTGAAGGAAGTAATAGCATGAACTCAGCAATATGAGATGAAGCTTCATCAAAACTGGTGTCAAGCTCAGTGATCAGGTGGTCCACAAGGGAATTGTGGATTTAGACAGAAATAATCACTGCAATTCTGTGTCTGGATATTTGGACGATGTTGCTGCCTATTAGCTAGATGTAGTCTGGGTTACTCCATACCAACACTTCCAGCCATTTTAAGTGCTTTGTGTAGATTCGACTATGAAATGAATTCACATTAGACCTTGACCCATGAAGAACACCCGTTACTTCTTTACTTCATGATAGGCATATGCATACACATAAGGCCCCTGAAGCTTCACACTCAGCCCTCGAGTATAAGCTAAAAATGCTATGTGTAGCTTCCAAAGCCACAATAAAAAAACTGAGACATAGCCAGTTGGAGTGATTAAGAATCAGATCGGGAATCTCGATTCCACTCGGTTACTGAACTGTTAGCAATAGCCTCTAGACATCTGACTACTGGCAATAGCAAGTTAGAAAAAAATTGGAAGTCCTCTGTTGATCTTGTTCGGCACATCTCTTTCAATTTTTTTGGTTTCTTACCATCCATGATGTCATCAATCCATCAAGTTCTAGCTGTCTCTTAGGTGAGTTTCCAAAGAAGCGTGCTACTTTGTCAGCAGTTTGCATCATATTATTTACTTCTCAAACACTGCAACATTTTATTACACAAAGATTCAATCTGTGTGCAGCACAATGGGTATATACTGCCTTTGGATATTGTTTGGTGATATGTGCAGCTGCTCATTTTGACTTCCCTGCCATAGTACCTGCTCCATCATAAGCTTGGCCTCGAAGAAATTGTGGCTCCAACTGCCATGTAGTCAGCTGCTGCAACAGATCACTAGCTATAGCCTCACCTGTGACACTATAGGTACACTCATAAAAACCAAGGAACTTTTATTGTGGAGTGTAACCGTCAACAAATTGAATACTTATGGAGAGCTGCTCATCATTGACTGAATCAGTTACCTCATCAGCTATAACAGAATAGAGCTTAGCTTCTCTGATTTTAATATATTGCGAATGATATTCACACAAATTTGAATCATTTGTGTACATTGCATCATGATCACATGTATGCAGATGTTCTCTGAGAACTTCACCACCAGCATCGATGCAAAAATCAATAAAGTTAGGAAGTTGCCTCATCTCACTGAATTTTCAGATTACCCATCTTCATAATGTCCTCTAAAAGCAAATGCTTGTCTCCCCCACACAAAAAAAATTGTTGAAGCAATTACTTTAACCCTATAGGAGCTAGCAACAGCTGTGTTAAAAAAATTGTATACCTTTGGCATAGGTTTGTTTGATGTGCTATATCTCCAAAACTATTGAAGATAGGTATAGGAACATTATAGTTCATCTTTTAACAAATTGAATATGAAATCATTTGTTGCCGTCAATGATATCATAAAATTAAATATGACGTCACACAATTACATCATTTTAATTTTATATCAAAATAACAGCAATAAATGTACTACGATTGGCTAATACTTGCAATACTGAAACCTGATTGGCTAATACTTGCAATACTGAAACCTGATTGGCTAATACTTGCAATACTGAAACCTAGTGTGGTTCAGGGACCTGATGCTGATTGGATGAACTAGATCATGTTGATGAAAGTGACACAGATCTTCTAGAATGAGATCGAGACTGTGGTGATGTAGAGAAGATGAAGAGGGAAATGGTATTGCTTGAGTTGATGCTGAAGATAGAGGATCAGTCAACAAAAAGATTACTATAGTTTATAGCCAGATAGCTAGATACAAATAAACTAATTTTACTTTGATCATTCATGCCAGGATCTAAGAGTAGCAGAGAATCTCTATGGCAAGGGTCTGAGTTGTTCATAGCAAAAGACTGGAAAATAGAACCATCAGAAGACAACATGTCACTTGATACGAGGCATTGTGAACCAGTAGCATCAATGTAGTCACCAGCTGGGTCTTCACCATCCTTACTCTCCATATCTATAGGTCTAAAGAACTAACCTCCAACTCAACTATAATATTTTATCATCACCATTCAGTAAGCAAAGAACTTCATCCAAAGCAAACATCCGTGAGCTTCTGTAATAGTGTACTCTGTGTGCTCAGTTACATGAGCTTATTAGTATTCATTGCAATTAAGTTTTGAAGAAGTTATGTGGGGAACAATTGACCCACTTCCTGTAGGGTCAATTATACCCACCATGGTAGGCATAGGGTTAAACGATTTCCAGCAATAATCAGCTTGCTTGAATTAATTTTTTGATCGATGGAAGCCACTCTGTTCTCCTTCACAGCAGCAATGGGACTTCCTACTCTTGGAAAGAAAATGATAACTTCTCTTAAAATTTGTCAGATGCCTATTGACCACAACCCCGAACTCTTTTACGGATGATTCATGTCAGCTTCCTTTTGCGAATGTCTACTTCGACACTCTACCCAATGCTAGCTGATTTAGCTCAGTGTAGTTAAGGACAGCCGCGTCGCCCCAGCCCAACTGTAATCTTCCTATCACAGTTGACCCTGGAGCCAAAATCAGACACACTCTTATGTCTGTGTTCCCTGGTATTGGACCTAGTCGAACACCGTCTAGCCCTTAGCCAGTGCCGAATTAACCCAAGGCAGGGCCCCTAGGCTTCGAGCTTCTTTGGGCCCCTCGGCACCCCCCCGCGATCTTCGCGTGTTCATACCGCGGCCGCGAGTCTGGCGCCAGTTTCACAAGAGCAACTATCGTTGGGGCTCAGTACATTCCATTGTTTACATCATTTTTGACCAAGTGAAAATTAAGATTGGGGAGGGGGGTAACCCCAAGGGCCCACCCTCCGGACCATCTCTGACTGTGCTTCACATAAATTGAACCACAATTTTTTTAATTTAAATATAGTGTAACACTTAGCGGACATTGTCACGATTTCGTACGCTCAGGCTTATCTATAAGACCATCGTCACGTATTTGCGACAGTAGCTCGACAGCCACTTTAATTTGAACCCGACGGATATTTTATTTTACTGTGGTTAGTTACCCTGTTCAGTTACGCTGTTCGTGGTTGTTACTAAGAATTTATTTTATTTTTTACAACAACAAATGTAATTGATTTCTGAAGTCAGACTGTATGATATTATAATTCGTGTTCTAATGTTCGGGTGGGACACAACCCTCAGAGCAAGCCAGGGCTATGTCTGCATCTTTGATGGAGTGATGTCTCGAAGATCTGCTTCCTCTAATACACATCACAGCAGATCTGAGGATCGCAAATGATATTTTACATCTGAGCCACCCCATGAGTGTGCAGTACTCCACATTGTGCTTGGTGGCAAGCATATCAGCTAGGCGCTTGTAAAAAGTTTGTCCTTCTCTCCCCATGCCACCTGTTGTTGAGAACACCAGTGGGGTGAATAAACATGTTCCACATCTCAAACTCGTTGCCCATATGCCCTCTTTTTCTCATTTTCATGCCTCTTATATACGGCTGAAAGTCTTCCTGAACGGTTGATTGGAGCGTTGGGGTGAAACACCCTGACATCAAAAAAATTAATGGTCTGTGGTTATGATACCAAGACTCTACTAGTGATGTTATCTGATGATAATAGCATTGGTGATTGTATATACTGTAACTCAAATAGTTGTAGTGATGATGAGAGCAATTTTGAAGAGATCAAGAATGAGAGTGCAAGTATGGATGTTGGAGCAAGTGGAAATAGGGGGAGAGATACAGTGAGAGGTCTAAGTCAGCAGATGTCAATGGGAGGTAGTGGTAATAGGGGAAGAGCTGCAGGTAGAGGACAGCAGAGGAAGGGAAGAGCTGCAGGAAGAGGATAGCAGAGGAGAGGAAGATCAGATAAAGTGGAACCAGCCGTGTGGATGCTAGCCAATATATCTGGACAACTGCTGGGTAAGGTATGATATTCCTGCATTCCTGCAATAAGAATAATAACAACTAATATTATTAGCTACTATTCAGACAATGTTACAAACTTTACATATAAACCATTATTATTTCATTTCAAATTCTAGATGACATTGCTCCACAGAGTACCCCATTCATCCTTCAACCAGGACCTAATGTTCCTCCATCCTGCCAAATGCAGAAGATTGTTTTCCGCTATTCTTTGGACCCACCACGCTAAAGTTTACCATTGGCAGGACCAATGCACATGCTGAGCATAGGTTGCCGAAGTGGGCCCAACCTGGCTGAGAAGTACCCCAACAGGCTGAATGGCAAGTGAGACCATTACCAAGTGTGAGGAAGTCAGAGGTGTGACTGTGCTTTCTGCAACGGCACGATGGCACCAGACACCTCACCCTGTATAGATGTACCATGGCTAGCCATCAGCTTTCAGACCTACCACTCACAGAGGACGTATAAAACTGAATCTATATAAGTATACCTTCATCCTAGTCTCATGGTTATGATTACATGACAGATGTTGCTTCATCACAGATGTTGCTGCAATCCTATATGTAAAATATATTAATAAGTGAACAACTGAATGTGAGCAAGGACTATATTATAACAAAACCAGCACAGTGTTCTCAGGAAAGAAAAGGCTATTTAGCTAAGCTAGATAGCTATTTAACTGCTAAAGCTATTTAACTGCTAACTAGCTATATGGGTGCGCTAGCTTGCTAGCTACTTGGGTACTTTAGCCAGCTAGATATATGGGTGCGCTAGCTGGTTAGCTACTTGGGTCCGTTAGCTTCATGAAGCGCTATATAGCTAGTTAAATTATTTACTATTCTACACTATTTAGATGCCGCTAGCTGAACTATTTACTATTCCCATAATATACTTGAAAACCTTTTGAGACTTGAGTAATGAAGTACCAGTTAGTAATCCTAGAGAGGAATAGCACCTAGAACTCCTCTATCAAGTCTCCAGTTCTTCGGATACGAGGAGAAACTAAATATTGCCCACCGATAAACACAATCCTAGGTCTCTGGTAATAGATGCGCGCACCAATCTCCCATTTACTTTTCAATTAACGGGTACGGTAAAAAAAGGTTGCGCATGGGCTCCTGTTTTTGGTGGGCCCCTACTCTTGGTGGGCCCCTAGGCTTCAGCCTAGTCAGCCTTATGGATAATACGGCCCTGCCCTTAGCTAGCAACTAATGAGAATAGGTGTAAATAAGGCACAAATGAGGTGTGCCGTCCTTTCACAATATACAACTCGGTAATACTCCAAATACAGTTCTCAATACAGCATAATTACAACTTCAGTTCTAGACTAACTCTCCACAGTCCACCTCTTTTATATCTATCCAGCTGATGACATCATCACACCTCAGCCTCTGGCTGGGCACTCCTGAAATGACCTTGTAAGGGCATTTCGGGTGGCCTTCTGTCTCCAAGGTCCTGTCAATTCACTGTTGTTTGCTGAATGGTGATCAGAATTATCATATGTGGTCCCATTAATATATTCTCTATAGCCACTGGTGGTTGACAAACAATTAACCACATCCTCCTTGTTATCATGTGAGTTCTCACTACTCTTATTCATTAAACACTCAGTTGTCACAGCTATGGATGGAGTGTCCTCAGTCAGGGTTAGGGTCCCTGACAATTCACATTGCCCAAATAGTACATAAAACAAGCAAAATCCACCAGCTTGTGACCGAGAATATGTTAGGCCTTTGTACTGGTCCAGCCAACTCTTTTGAAACTGCTGTTTCTGAGCTTTGAAGGTACTTGTGGGGAATTGAAATCCTTCGGTTGGAATAAAATGTTTTTTGAGAAGAAACAAATTCTCATTATATTGCTGAGGTTTCTCAGGGATTTTAGTTGTACTACCTGGCCTAAGTCCCCCGAATGTACATCATGATGACTTTCACTTGAATCTGAAGCTAAAACACCTCTGCTTCCTCCTATAACACTTCCTTCAACACAACTGAAGCAAAACACCACTACTTCCTCCTATACCACTCCCTTCAACAGAACTGAAGCAAAACACCAATGGTTCCTCCTATCACTCTCTTCAACATCAACAATAGAATTGGTACATGTGCCTTCAGTATCCATGCTGCGACACACTGCACTGCTTTTAGCACAAGCTATGAGACAGTTAGACTGGCATCTTCTGATAAAGAATCAGCACCACTCCAGACTGAATGGGATGTATGAAGCAGAGAGGCACTGCTGGAAATGCACCATGTAGTACTGAGGTTCCAGAACTAAAATAAGCAATACATCAATCTATTCATGTTACATCACTCTGTCTCATAGGTAATAAACTTAGGTATAGCTTACTTCCTGCTAGAAAAATATTGGCATAGATCCATGGTCTTGGCCATTTGCTTTACAGGAGGTTCTCTTTAGATAGAGGCCCTTTTAGACAAGGTCTGACTCAACTGGTGGAAGACTCTGACACTGCTCAGATAGAAAGCCACACTGTATGCTTGCTGTTGCAGCTGACAGTACTTTAAAGAAGCAGAAGGTCTGGCCTATGGACCCGCAAACACATGTACTCCTCATTTTCTCATTTTATGCTAAGTATTGATCAGGTGTTGAATAAAGTTGCTAATACCTGTGTATTTTACCTGTCTCATAATTATTATTATGTTAAAAAACCCAAATACTAGACGAAAATAATCATAATGAATATCATTGTCTTAATTAACGCGATATATACGCCCACGCATAAGTGCGCTTCTAAAATCGACACGCACGGTCGGCTGAGTTCATTTTTATTATCGTCGAGGAGTTGAGAACTTGAAGATGGCAGTGCCAACTAGCTTTTTCATTATGATAATAAGTGCAGCTTCAACGCTACTTCCAATAATTGATGCAATCACAACTGAACCTTCAATGTCCATAACTACTCTGTTGCCAGCTACTGATTCAGTCACAACTCAACTTCCTGTAACTGCTGCTGGCACAACTACTGCAGTGGATACTACTCGACCACCTGCAATTACCACTCCAGTAACTGATGCAACCACAACTTCAGTAACAGATGCAGTTACAACTCTACCTCCAGTAACTGACACAGTTATAACTCGGCCTCCAGTAACTGATGCAACTACAACTTCACTAACAGTTGCAGTTACATCTCTACCAGACGTAGTTACAACTCAGCCTCCAGTAACTGATGCAACCACAACTTCAGTAACAGTTGCAGTTACATCTCTACCTCTAATAACAGACACAGTTACAACTCAGCCTCCAGTAACTGATGCAATCACAACTTCAGTAACAGTTGCAGTTACATCTCTACCTCCAATAACAGACACAGTTACAACTCAGCCTCCAGTAACTGATGCAACCACAACTTCAGTAACAGTTGCAGTTACATCTCCACCTCCAATAACAGACACAGTTATAACTCGGCCTCCAGTAACTGATGCAACCACAACTTCACTAACAGTGGCAGTTACATCTCTACCTCCAATAACAGACGCAGTTACAACTCGGCCTCCAGTAACTGATGCAACCACAACTTCAGTAACAGATGCAGTTACACCTCCAATAACTGACGCAGTTACAACTCGGCCTCCAGTAACTGATGCAATCACAACTTCAGTAACAGTTGCAGTTACATCTCTACCTCCAATAACAGACACAGTTACAACTCAGCCTCCAGTAACTGATGCAACCACAACTTCAGTAACAGTTGCAGTTACATCTCCACCTCCAATAACAGACGCAGTTATAACTCGGCCTCCAGTAACTGATGCAACCACAACTTCACTAACAGTGGCAGTTACATCTCTACCTCCAATAACAGACACAGTTACAACTCAGCCTCCAGTAACTGATGCAACCACAACTTCAGTAACAGTTGCAGTTACATCTCCACCTCCAATAACAGACGCAGTTATAACTCGGCCTCCAGTAACTGATGCAACCACAACTTCACTAACAGTGGCAGTTACATCTCTACCTCCAATAACAGACGCAGTTACAACTCGGCCTCCCGTAACTGATGCAACCACAACTTCAGTAACAGATGCAGTTACACCTCCAATAACTGACGCAGTTACAACTCGGCCTCCAGTAACTGATGCAATCACAACTTCAGTAACAGTTGCAGTTACATCTCTACCTCCAATAACAGACACAGTTACAACTCAGCCTCCAGTAACTGATGCAACCACAACTTCAGTAACAGTTGCAGTTACATCTCCACCTCCAATAACAGACGCAGTTATAACTCGGCCTCCAGTAACTGATGCAACCACAACTTCACTAACAGTGGCAGTTACATCTCTACCTCCAATAACAGACGCAGTTACAACTCGGCCTCCAGTAACTGATGCAACCACAACTTCAGTAACAGATGCAGTTACACCTCCAATAACTGACGCAGTTACAACTCGGCCTCCAGTAACTGATGCAATCACAACTCAACCTCGAACAACTGACATAGCTACAACTCAACTAATCAATAGATCTACCACTCAAACAACTTCTTCCTCAATAACTACAGGAACCACTGGTAGTAGTGTTAATTCCACTGAGCAACCTAGTTCTGGTTTCGGGGGAGGATCTCGGAAACCATATCTGGGATTGATTGGACTTGGTGTGGTGCTCATCATAATTGCTGTCATCTGCATCTGTTTCTGCATTGTCTGCTATGCTAAATCAGGTAATGATTAGATGCTAAAATTTTGTGTAAAGTCGAGTAGAAATTGCAAAGAATATGCACTTATTATAAAATTGTATTTTTAGCTAAATAGCATGAAGTGAGCACAGTAGTTCTTCCCCTATATATATATATATAATATATATAGATGTAATGGTAGCATAAGGAGAATTTAATGTGTTCATGTATCCAAAGTCTACACTTGCATAAGGCTGCAAGTAACTTGACACTAGTCGACGCACTCAACCATGAAACATGACCCACATCAGTCAGTGGCCAATATGATAGGACATGAATGTGACCCTTGCATTATTAGAATGGTGATTTGGAAAGTTATTGATAGGTGACTTTTTGCCATTACTTCCACCTAATGTATGAAAGATTAGTGTTTTTTTGTTTTTTTAAAGGAAGGTATTATTGACATTATTATCAACTGTTGATGTTACATGATCAATTTATCCATCGTGGATAGCAGCAGAACATATTTTCCCTCCCTTTTTGTAAAGTTGTAAAGTTATACAGTTGGGGGGTGGGGGGTGGAGGGGGTTGCGAAAGAAGAAATCCGGATCGCCAGAAAATTACTATTTGTTATTTTCCAACAGTTATCTAAAGTGAAACTAATTATGATGATGACTTCCTTGATTTCCTGATGAAGGCTAGGCTAGAACATATAGTCAAAAGGTCGAGTTAGTAAAATTATCAAGAAACTCGATGTGTTTACTATGTCAACTGAGAGTTCGTTGAGAATTACCTGTTGTTATTCAAAACAAACTTCCAGCAAAAGTTGATAATTATAAAGATTTCAAAACTATATTGGACCCCTCTTGAGATGTTGGAAAAATATATAGGGCAATGGAGCTATAATTGACTTAACTCCTATAATAGCTCTCAGTTAGCTGCCCTACAATAACAAAGGTAGTTATTACCTGAGCCATGCCAATGATCAAGGCCATATGATTTGTGGATACACTATATACAAATAGGTCAGGTGAAGAAAAAAGAGTCAGGAAAGGCCATGTTCTGGTCAGAAAAAGATCTCCTAAACACAGTGGATCAACAAGACAACATGGCCACCAAGTTAGAACTTATGGATCCCACAGAAAAAGAAACAGGAAAGATGACTGGTGTGACAGTGACCACATTTGGATTCTCAGAAGACTCCTCCAAACCTGAAGTCATAGAACAAGATGGGATAGTGTTGACAAACATGAAGGCTTTGCCGGAATCTGCTATAGTGGTAGGTGGTATCTAATATAAATACTCAATCCAGCATAGTGAAATACTTCTCTATATTATTATGTAAACTGTTTATACTTGCTATTGTGATAGTCTGAAGTTTCACTAAGTTCTGGTAAAGTTGTGTACCCAATTACTGTAGCTCATGTTCTAGAGTTAGTTGCATTTTTTAATTAAAAAAATATATGGGCTTACCATTTTATAACTCCATAGATTCTGTAAACTTCATGGTATAGACTTCATGGTATAGACTTGATAAATAGCTCAAAAGATAGGTCTCTCTGTGTGCTCTCTTTGATACTAAAATATTTTTCATCGTTATAACTATAGCCAAGTTACTAGAGCTAAAGTGGAGGGAACCTCAAAACCTGAACGCGTGATTTTGCCGCATAAACATCTCCAGATTGCCACGTAGAGAGTTGAAATTAGCACCAGATAGAGGAGGCCCTACTCTATGCAATGACCGTTTTGATTAGGCGTTAAAATGTAAGTACTTGATCAAGCCACGATGGAAAATGAATCTGGTTAAAATTCCTTAAAATTCCGGACTTTTTTGTTGTTTGTTGTTTTTATGGTTTTTGTCTTGCTTTTGTTTTTTGTTTTTGCTGCTGTCTTTTTGTCGCCATTGTTTCGTTGGTGTGTTGGAACTTTTAGAAGCTGGTATATACATTATATGATGATATTGCAAAAACCCTCATGTTTGACCACTTACTTACATTTTAACGCCAGTTATTGCAGAGTAAGGCTTCCTCTAGCCACTGGTGCTAATTTGAACGGCAATCTGGAGATGCGGCAAAATTAGGCATTCAGGTTTTGAGGTTCCCTCCACTTTAGCTCCAGTAACTTGGCTATAGTTATTCCTAACAAAAATATTTTAGTATCAAAAGAGAGCACACAGAGAGATCAAGTCAATAACATGAAGTTTACAGTATTTATGGAGCTATAAAATGGTAACCACATGGTTTTTAAACAACTGTCTTCCCTTAAACCCGTACTTACTGCTTCAGGCTATATAACTGCAAATACTGTAGCAAATAGAAACACATGTATTTCCAAAGAGTTGAATAAAGGCATCACCTATTTAATAAGCTGCAAGTATGGCATACGGTAAGGTGATTCCAAGTAAATAATTTAAACCCTCGAATGCTGAGGTGGTATATATATACTATAATTATAACTATGTGCAGTTCGCAAGAAGAAAATCAGCACTACTTCAGGCTCTTATACTATGGCCAGGTTTAAGTCCTAAACCATTAATGGTTACGTGACAGTGGGATTCTTCTGAAGGAGTATTGTCTTGATCTTTCATCTATAACTGTTCTCATTATTGAGCTGGTATAACATATATGCAAAAAATTGCAGGCATATTTTGTGAATTGTAAATAATAAAATGGGGAAAAACATATTTTTCATCTAATTTTTATAATTCTAAATTGCACATAATATGGTCCATAAAAAATATATGAACATCACACATAGAAGATCTGTGAAGTCCCCCTCTGTCAAGGGCTCTCACTGCATGCTAATTTTTGTAAGTTTGAGATAATATCATGATGAAAATGCTTGACTTCTATCTCCCAGCCCTGCTAAGTGCATTCACATAATTATTTGTTGTTGAGATTTGGGACTACACAATAAGACTTGGCTGGTTCCTTTTTATTTCTGTAGCCAATACATAATAATGGTGTGGTTTAGTGGAACTCTTGGTGAGGCCAATCGAACTCTTGGTGTTGTTTAATGGAATTCTTGGTGTGGTTTAATGGAATTCGGTGTGGTTTAGTGGAATTCTTGGTGTGATTTAGTAGTGCTCTAAGCTACAAGGTCATTCCATGGGCAATTATGATTACACCTATTTCAAATATACATTTGATTCATGGTCATGTTGAGCCTGCTCAAGACAGATTGTCAGAGCTCCTTATCCTTTAGTGAAATTATTCACAAGAAAATATTCTCATCCAACACCTGTAGCTTCCCGGTAACAAAAGACAGTATCTAACATTGTATATTATTTTGGGAATATAAGTTTCTCCCACTTGAATATTGGATGCAGTCAAAGTTGTTTATGGATGACATCATTATAATAATTTTGTCGGGGGAAAAGTGGCAAAACAATGTAAGAGAAAGCACACAGAGACTTATTATAATAACACTATTATATACTAGCAGTTATTTATTATTTATTATATATTATTATAATAACACTATTATATACTAGCAGTTATTTATTATATACTCTCCTTTGTCTTGTCTATAGGTATCGTGAGTGCCACTCAGCAGTGCACACAGTGCAAAAAATTCCACTGCAAGTTCAGTAGCTATTACAATAGGAATGTATTTCAGATTACAAGTGTGTACTGTTATTACAAGTTTAATGTGTTGTAAGTTACAGTCAGGACAACATAGTATGTTAAGTTTCGATTCCTGTTTAAAATGCAGTCCATTGTATTTAAACAATTATGTTCAAGAAAACTTGAAAGTAAGTAACTATTCATGTATACCATGCAGTTGGAGTCATCATAAAAGCTCCCTTATACATTCTTCTATGCCATGCTTTGAATGTTCGAGTCCTCAGGAAGAGAACCGTGATTCCACTTCGATGACCTTCAACCCACTGAACTGACGAGATCCCTTAGAAACATTATCCCTTACTCTCTAAGTCCATTCATAGACAACCCTTCGAAAATATGTCTAGTTTTATGGGAAAACATCATTTTGAACAAGAAAACATAGCGGGGTTCCCACACTGCTTTCTTGTTAGACAATCACACTTGTCCCAATCAGGATATATCCAAGTCAATGAGTCAGCAACCTGCAGAAGTGCAGATGGCAATTGGGGTCCAGCTACATTCCTCTGGGAGTGTATATAATTCCCACAGTGTATTATTCATCTGGAAATTGATATGCCAGGACATGTTCTTTTGGCAATGAGTATATATGATGAGCTGACTTGAAGGAAGTGATGCTGACCTACTTTCAAGTGATAGCATAAAAGTGTGGTCTTATTGTTACTACTTCATGTACCCTCTCCAGTAACCAGTTGTCTTGTGCTTGCATGTGAATGATTGAGATTGTTAGTAGTATACTGTGCCTTGTTAGTTATAATTATTACAATAGCCCAGTTGCATGTAGGCAAAAGAAAGTTAATGAAAATTTTAATTGACGTGACGTCACGGCTGGGTGCTTCAGGACAAAACCTTTTTAAAACTCCCGCCTCGCGCATGCAATAACTGGTATTCCAATTTAGCGTTGACTCCAGAACTCCAGACAAATAAGAAGATAAAAGGCCAAGGGTTCCTGGACTTTTGTTCAGAATGACTGGCCATAGATCCTGTATTTGTGGAAGTACAACAGCAAGCGATCCAACTGCCTCTTTCCACAGGATACCGAAGGAATCAGCAAAGAGAGCTCTCTGGATGCAACTGTTTGACTTGAGTGAGGCGGAGATAGCGGCAAGTATTCGTGTTTGTTCGAGATATTTTCCTGGTGGAGATGTAAGTCAGACACCTAGTGTAACTCTAGGGAAACGATTTGCATCTCCAATTAAGTTAGGACCAAGAGCAAAGCGAGCAAAGGAAAGGGATGAGCAGAGACTATTTAGAGAACATAGCATGACACCTGTAACTGCATCCAGTAGTAGATCAGTAACTCCAGCATTGCCCATATCCCCCCGTCAAGTACATACTGCAGTGGTAGGAGAGCAGTTTTTAAGCAACTATAATGTACATGAATTACATGAATTACCTGGCTCCAGTGGTTCACAGAGTACTTCAGCTGAGAGTCTAGTTAATAAGCATGCACTTTTGGCCCGTATTGAGATGTTGGAGGCAGAAAATACAAGCCTGAAAAAGAAGCAGAATGTCAAAAACTACTTCACAATAGAGAGCATACAGCACAATGATAAGGCTACAGGGTTTCTCTCCTACGCTGTATACATGGCTTTCTTTGAATTCTTGGGACCAGTTGTCAATCAGCTTAATGAGGTTCAAAGGAAGGTGGCTGACATCAACATTGTAGAAGAAAGATAGATCCGAATAATCAATTTTTTCTCACCTTAGTCAAGTTAAAGCTTAACCTTAAGCTCACTGACTTGGCAGTTCGGGCCTTTCAGCTGCCCACACTTCACGGTACCTGACAACTTGGATATGTTTCCGTATCATCACCTAAAGGAAATCAATTGGATACCATTAGTGGGATCAAGTACTTGGAACATTACCTTCTGCTTTTTCTTAAAGTTTCCAACAACTTACGCTATTATTGATGGTAGAGAAATTTTCATTGAAACAACCTCAGACTTACACATGCAGTCCTCAACATGGAGTCAGTATATACAAGCATCATAACACAGTGAAATTTTGGTTGCATGTACCCCAAATGGAGCAATATGTTGGCTCCATATCGGATGTTGAACTCACACGTGTGAGTGGTTTTCTGCCTACTCTACAAGATAAGCCTGATATTTCCATAATGACAGACAGAAGGTTCACAATTAAAGATATGCTAAAGGAATTTCATATTGAACTGAACATTCCACCATTTCTCGATGGATGAAGCCAGTTGCCAGCAGACGAGATTCAATCGGGAAGAAAAATTGCTTCTCTTCAAATCCACGTTGAATGAGCTATTGGTAGAATGAAAACATACAGCATATTGAAGGGAACTACTATACCTTTGTCTATGGCTCGTATAACCAACCAAATTGTCTTTGTTTGTGCATTCTTGACACATTTTAAGCCAGCACTAGTACCACTTTCTGATGAACCCAACGAGAGTGACTTTGAGAGTTACTTTCTGACTGTGACTCAGATCAAGACTCGAGATGAAAATAATTTTTGATCCAATAATTTTTGTATATATAATTGTTTTTTGTTTGGCGAAATCCCATGCATTCTCTTGGATCACCTGTAAGAAATCTTTCTCAGATGTAATAATGTTGACTGTAATAATTTCATGGTACATGTATTGTGTTTCAAACTGTAATAATTTCATGGGTGTAATGTTTCATTATGCATACAATTTCAGGAGCAACACAGTTGTCATAAAAAGAAACTAACTTTGGTAGTAACTCATCAAACCAAAACTTTTAATTGAAAAGTACCTGCTTGACGCTCAGTCCTTTTTTGGTGTATATAACAAAGTCACACCAAGGTCGTTAACCAATGGCCATCTGTCCCTGCATTTGTGAATAGTACTGATGATGCTCCTTAATTCCAAGCTCTCCAGTACTAGTATCCAACTCGCAGCAAAAACTAGAAGTGCCACATGCTTCTGCAGGTGTACTATTTTGGACATTTAATCTCCAAAAATCCAAACGGCTGTTGTGTGGTTGAAGGATCATAAACAGCTCCATCAGGTGATGCTCCTAGGCAGGGGTAGTCTTTGTTGATCAGGAAACCAGATGGACTCACAGTTATGTCAAGATGACCATGAGAGTGTCGATAAGCAATATATTCCTTCAGTGCAAGTTGTTCATTTTCAATGCCATAACGTGTTGCTGCTGTTGAGAAATTCTTCCGCTGAATAATACGGAGGACTAAACTATAAGGAGGAGTGTTTACTTTCCTGTCCAAAATTAGAAGAAGTGATATGGTATCTACGTACAGAAAACCAAAGAAGAGACATTCATTGTTCATGAGTATTTCTTTCAATCTCTCGAGCTTCAGCAACTTGAAGTCTCTGCTTGAAAGCAGCAATTGTGTACTTCAATCCGCACCAAAAATTTGGTACATTATGTGATGATGGTGGTGGGATGCATTCAGTTGATTGCTGGTATTGAGGATCAAAAAGTAGAGAAATGCACAACTGTTCCCCTTTTAAACTTATCTAAAAGTTCGGGAAGGCGACTTGCTGCAGTTCCTCTAAACTCATTCGGTCTTGGGTCAAACTACTCTAACTATATACTTAAATCTTCGCTTTTCAGGTCTTGCATAGTCATGCTTTTCAAAGCTAGCTTCAGACATAGGCAATGTACTCTCCTTTCGCTTTTTTGGTGGCTTCCATTGGCATGGTAGAGATGTATAGGTGTCACATCCTCTTCCTCTTCCTCACCATGCTGGGCAGGAAGGAGATTCGTTTTCAACTGAAATGTTGCAGGAGTCAAGGTGGTAAGGGCATGGAGAACAGCAGAAACATGAGTACAACTTGCAGACTTCCTGTAAAAAAGATCATAGTAAAGCAATTACTGTATTAGATACTGAGGGAGAGAAGACTTACCCAGCAGCACATTCACATGTTGCCGAACAAATCTTAGCCAGAGCTCCTTCACGGCCAAGAAGAATGAGCACATGATAGGTACTAGACATCATTGAAGGTTTCATAACACAACGCACATGACAATAATGAGGATGTTTGATGTTCACCTCTATTTCTTCTAGTCTACCTGAAGCCCAATGGTTATATCCACGAGTCAAAGCTCTGAAGGCACCCTGATCAGTGTGTCCAATATGACCCGCCAAGTAAGTATACACCAAACCTATGATTAAGCATAGATAAATCAAGTGATATTATTTGCTAGGTACTTAATATATATATGATGGACAAAAATGGAAGGTACCTAATTAATATACCTGATGTGTCGGGAGAAATGGAAGGTACTTAATATACCTGATGTGACAGGAGGAATGGAAGGTGCTATGGTCTGATATGTGTCATTTGTGACTGATGTCCATCCAGCAATTGGAGAGGCACAAATAGGCATCAGTACTTGTTGTCCTGGTTCTGTAAGAATACTATATTTTCTGTACAGGTATGAGCCATCAACGTCCACAGCATTCGTGCCTTCTTTCTGGGCCCGTTTCATTCTAGATAAAAGATCAATGATTTGTGCTAACTATGCTTATAGCTATATATACACCTGGTAATAAGCTCCTGTTTCTTCCAAGAAGTAACGGGCCTTGATTCCTCTACAAAGTAACCTCACCAACGTAGAGCAGAAATAGTATGTCCCTCGAACGGTTCTGAGAGGTTTGCTCCTGGAATATCTTATGGAAAAAGATGTACCTCGCTATCCATAACTTCTTAGTTAATAGCTACCTGTGGTGATAAAATACGATGTACCTTGGCCTTTTGGAACGAAGACTTTTTTATTGCTGGAGTAAACTTCGCTAAATTGGAATAGCGTATGCGAGGCGGGAGTTTAAAAAAGGTTTTGTCGTGAAACTCGATACATTTTGCGGCACCCAGCCGTGTGTCAGGAAGTCACTGTCCCTATAGCTAAACCCGAGTTGAGATTATAAATATATTCCAAGAACTGCCATTCACTCAACACATTCACTTACAATACATCAGCCAATCTGCTGTTGCCCCACAATCTAAAGTCTATGCTTGTTCATTAGTCTGTTAATTAGTACATATTAGTGTTAGGTTGTTAAAATAGTCTGTCAGGCGGGCTAGATCCCTGACACTCCCCCCATCTGGTCTAGCAGTGAAGTCATCATCCCAGGTTTGGCGGGAGAGCCCATCTGCATTCGCATTCTTGGATCCTGGACGTGTCCTGTCACAAAGTCATAGTCTTGCAGGAGGAGGGACCACGAGACAGGCGGCCTCCCTCATCCTTAACATTATCAAGGTAGGTGAGGCAGCCATGATCAGTTATTATCTCAAATGGAGTTCCAAGCAGATACACTTTGAAGTGCTGGACACTGCTGACCACCGCCAGACATTCTTTTTCCACCCTGGAATAGTTCGTTTCCTGGGGAAGAAGCTGCTTGGAAAAGTAAGCTATTGGTTTCCCATCACCTGCTGTATTGATCTGGGTAAGTACTGCCTCAATGCCTCTGTTGGATGCATCTGTGTGCAGTTGGAAGGGAGCAGTGAAGTCTGGGCAAGTGAGAACTAGTTGTTCGCTCAGCGCTAGTTTGAGAGTGGTGAAGGCTTCTTCCATGGTTGGGTCCAGACCAATTTGTCTGGCTGGTTTTTCCTGGTTGCTGCCATTAGGGGTACTGCAGTCTGAGCACATGACGGAATGAACCGGCGGTAATATCCTGCCAGCCCAATGAATGCCCTCACATCTTTCTTGGTCTAGGGTGTTCGGAAGTCTACTACTGCCTGGATTTTAGCTGCCTGTGGTCGCCGCACCTGCCCTCTTCCAACAGTGTGACCCAGATATAGGCATTCCTGCATGGCCAGGAAACACTTGTCTGCCTTACCCGTCAACCCAGCCTTCTGGGGTCGGGTGCAGACTTCTTCTAGTTGTTGCAGGTGTGTCTCCCAGTCACGACTAAAGACCACCACATCGTCCATGTATGTGGCAGCAAATGAGGAGATGTCTGCCAGCAGCTCATTCATGAGCCTCTGGAAAACTGCTGGTGCTCCACCAATCTCAAGGGCATCACTTTGAACTCATACTTGCCCAGGTTGGTTGTAAAAGCTGTCTTGGGGATCGATGTGGCTTGTACAGGTACTTTGCCAGTAGCCCTTCGTCAGGTCCATGGATTGGTAGAGATAAACCGGGCACCAGCAAGGCTATCAATTAACTCCTCAACCCTGGGCATAGGGAAGGGTTCCTTGCATGTCACCTTGTTAAGGCGTCGGTAGTCCACACAGAGGCCATCCCTCTTGGGTACTAATACTACGGGAGATGACCAGGCGCTGTGGGATGGAACTATGAGACCTGCATCCAGGAGTCTCTTGACCTCCTCCTTTACTGCTTCCTGCCATGCCTTGGGCATCCTATCGGGAGGGAGGTGAACTGGCCTCGCTTCACCGGTATCAATTACTATCTCAGTCGCTGTCGTCTTTCCCGGCTAGTTTGAGAACAGGGCGGCCTGTCTCTTCACAAGTTGACTTAGCTCTTCTGCCTTAGTTGGCAGTAGTTCCTGGTTGATATTTGGTAGGGGTTCCACTATCTGGTTTGTCCAAGTCGGAATCTCATCCTGCTCGTCGACGTGGTGAACCAGCCCAGCCATGCAGACTGCTGAGGCTTGGTAGGCAAGCCCTGCCATACAGACTGCAGAAGGTGACTGCCATGGAGCCAACATATTCACATGGTATGTCTTTTCACTGACCTTGTTCCCTATTGTCCTCACCCTGTAGGTTGTTGCCGATAGCTTGTCCATTATCGGGAATGGGCTCTGCCACTGGGTGAACAGGCTTGACGAGGTCCAAGACGAGGTCCCCTATTGAGAAGACACAAGTCCGGGCTCTCCCCTGTCATACCACGTCTTCATTGTTCATTTTTCTTGCTTGTTATGGGCTAGTTCCCTGGTTACCTGCAGATGGCTGTACATCTGCTGTAGATAGGATATGGCACTGGCCGGGCAGCGGTGGTCATGCTGCCAACTTTCCTTGAGCATGTCAAGGGGATCTCTCATCTGTCTCCCCAGCATCAGCTCTGCTGGAGAGATTCCTGTTGTGTCTTCCTGTATATACTGTTCTACTGTTACTTATTGTTATCTGGTTGTCTTTATATCCAGCCAGGTCAACTGATGGGACTGGATTTATGAAGACTGTCGAAACGTACTTAGACAGTTAAAGCACGAGTATATAAACTTCTCTTTCTTCTATCACATGATGTAATAATGTGTCACAATCAATACGTAATGATGATGCAATGTCTATGCATAATAATCAAAGTGACTGACACAGTGTGTGTGATTAGTAATATAATACTTGAACATTACACTGTACGTGAAGAGGACATACGGAACGGCAGCCCTCCAGTCCCTATCAGTCCAATCGGTCACCTTCCTCAACATGGCCTTGAGGGTCTGGTTGAATCTCTCAACCAGACCATCAGTTTGTGGATGATCGATGGAGGTTCTAATAGGATGGATGCCCAACAATGTATAGAAGTGGTACATCCACTTACTAATGAAGTTACTACCACAGTCTTGTGTTAGTATCTCCTGAGGAATTCCCCATCTAGCAAACAGAACCATCAGGGCATCAGCTACCATCTGACTGCCTGTCTGCTTGAGAGCTGTGGCTTCGGAGTATCTGGTGGCATAGTCAACCACTGTTAGGATGTATCTGTACCCATCTGGTGTTGCAGGGAGGGGTCCAATCATGTCCATCCCAATACGCTGGTATGGTCGCTCCATCAATGGCAGTGATACCAGGTGAGCTCGGGCCTTAGCCACCTTCTGATATGTCTGGCATCTACTACACATGTCACTAACCTCTTCCCTAATTTTTGGCCAGTAAAAACGGTCCATCAGCCTGGCAGTGGTCTTCTTTCGACCAAGGTGTCCTGCCAATCGGGGCCTGGCGCAGGACAGCCTCCCTGTAACTCGCCGGCAATACTAACTTCTGGATGGTTGTTGCCCTGCGGTTATCTATCCAGAGCAGTTCATCCTGATAGTGGAATTCGTTTCCATCCTGTTTCACTTGGTCTCTGCACTGTTGGAGAGATGGGTCTTCAGCTTGGGCTTTCTTTAGTGATGCAGCTCCCTCCTGCTCAGGGTGCAGCTGCCCACAGTAGCGTGACTCTCTTTTATTCCTGTCTCTCTTCTGCTCATGAGTCAGTCGTACCTTAGGAATGGGGGGGGAGAAAAAATCGCATCAAAGGTTGGGAGCTCACCCTGTAAATTAGTGTCCTGCTCTCTCTGGTCACATCATCATCACTTCTCTTGATCTCCTCTGCTTTGTCTTTATCAGTTCGTTCTGCTTCAGTCTCTAAATCAGTATCAATCTGATAGCTGTCTGTCTCATCTTCCCCTCCCAGGCAGGCGACTCTGATGCTGGCTCCTGTGGCAGTTCTTTTCCCATCTATCTCTGCATGTATGGTTGAGCAGAGTAAGGAGCCCTGGGTGATCTCTTCCCAGAGCCACCTCCACTGGGATGTTATTGGACACAGCCACTAGTCTCTTACTATTGAGATTATTGATGGTCAGGTTGGCCTTTGCCAGGGGAAAGCTCTGCATACGTCCATTGATGTCAGTCAACTTCAGTGAGTCCCCTGTATATTGTGAACTTGCAACTAGGTCTGATCTGACCATTGTGAGAGAATCAAGCAAGACATTATCAGTATGCTCACCATTTGCTTTTCCTGTGATAATGAAGCCGTTGTCCTTGGTCGGCCATTGGCTGGCGAGAGCCAACTTCTTGGGGCATTCCCTGGCTATGTGCCCAAAGTCGTGGCAATGATAGCACTATGGGCCTCTGGTAGCATCGAACCTGGTGAGTTCTTCTCTTGTGTAGCTCCCGGTGATGACCACTCTGCAGGTGGTGGTAGGGGTGGTCCTATCATCCCTCGGTCCTTGCCTGTAATAACCACCTTTGGACGGTCCTTGTCGACTCCCCTGCCTCTTTGAGTCGTCCATTCGTTGATCCTGCCATACTGGTCATGCACTCCCGTCCTCACTGTTTCTGCTTCTGGTGGCAATATGATGGTCTGGAATCTCAGCCATCTGTAGTGGATGAAGTGGGGTTCTGGTCCCTCATGTTCTGATCTGCACTCTGGCAGGATCTGTACGACCCTCTCCATCACTATTATGTCTCGTTGCTGCTCCTTTGTCAGCCTACTCAGTCCAGCCTGCAAAGAGCATCAGAGCTCTCTGAACCACTTCGACGACCGTCTCATCTCGCTTCATCCGTATGTCATTCCAGCATACCCGGAAAGCCTGCTCAGAAAAATTAACAATGCAACCTTTACCTTTGTGAAGGTCGCCTGGTCCTTGGGTGGGAGCTGCAGTACCATTCGGGTCATTCTGCCATCTAACAGTGGTGTCAGTTTTGACAACAAGTAGCAAGCAGCCACCTCGTATAAGAGCATCTGTTGCTCAAATGTGAGAAGGAAGGCACCAGCATTCTCGATGTCCGTTAATTTGGGTAGGGTTGGAAGGTGCCTCCCACACTCTTTGTCCTCTTTTCTCCTGAGATCCTCCCTTCTCTCCCTCTCTTCATCTCTACAGCACCATTCACTAGCTTCTTCTCGAGCCAACTCTCTCTCTTTCTCTCTATCCTCCCTCTCCTTCTCAGGTGTTTCCTCAAGTTCCTTTTGTCTTAACTGCTCCTGTCTTTCTAGGAGTACTTCCTGGTCTGTTCTGAGTTGGAGGCGATCTTGTTCTGCCTGAGCAGCCAGCCTGGCTTCCTTCTGTTCCTGTCTTTCTGCTCTTCTCTTTATGAGCTGCACCCGGAACTGTTCCTGTCTCTCTCTGTGTTGCTCCTCTGCTTTCTGAGCATTTCCCATGACCTTCAGCCATCTCTCTTCATCATGTTGTTGGCGTTCTGCTTGATCTGCCTTATCTCGGAGACTCGCCTCCCTCTCCAAGCACTGCATTGACGTTAGAAGAGTAACCAATTTTAGCACATCACCTGATGTCTGGTCCTTGACTGCAGATTAACTGTCTCCTAATTTGCTGTCTACTTGTTCTCCTGTCACCTCCGAATCTTTGGGTGAGGGAGGGTGTTCATGATCCTTACTCCTTGTTCTGTTGGCCATTCTTTTCTGTTATTTTCGGTAGCGTGGATTACTTTGTTGTTGGCTGTAGATTCGTTACCGCTGCCACCAGTTGTCAGGGAGTCACTGTCTCTATAGCTAAACCCGAGTTGAGTATATTCCAAGAACTGTCATTCACTCAACACATTCACTTACAATACATCAGCCAATCTGCTGTTGCTCCAGTATGACTCCCTTAAATAGGCTACCAGAATGGACCCCAGCAATTCCTTTTATGGAAATACACCAAAACACAAAATTAATCATAATATTGTTCTATGTCTATGCTTGTTCATTCGTCTGTTAATTAGTACATGTTAGTGTTAGGTTGTTAAATAGTCTGTCAGGAGTCTCCATGGGTGGAGAGATACCTGACACTGTGACGTCACAGCAATTAATTTTTAAATTAATTCCTTATGCCTTAGATGCAAGTGGGCTATTGGTGATGGTATGGGATTATGGTATCCTATCCTTAGATGCAGTAAGAGTTCAGACCAGAGGTTGAAAGCATAGCAGCATATTTGGAGTGACTGCTAATGTGTGTGTTTTGACATGTAATACCAGATATGAAAATAAGTACAGATACTCAACTAAAAATGAGAGCTTACTGAAGGACAAGCTAGCAGCCTTAACATGCAATTAAAAGGTTGGTAATAGGTGTGTACACGAACATTTAGAGCAGGGACATTGGAAATGGAAAGAACAAGGATTACTAGAGTGAAAGTTGATGATGAAATGCTTACAAGAGATCTTTAAGCTTTCCGATGATGGATGCTTCTAGGTCCAAATAGTAAGGGATTCAGCGAGTATGCAACATTTTCGAGCGAGTAGCAGATCTGGTAGAGTTGTATTGAATGTGATGAAACTGGTAATAGTGAAATGGTTGGAGGGTAAAAATTGATGCTGCTAAGGCAGAACAAGATATCGTTAAGTTCAAGTTGGTACATTAGCAGGAGATGGAGAGCAATAAGTCTCCACTTATAGTTGGATGTATAATCATTTTTAGTGTGCATTTAATTGCTTTTCGTTGGATATTCTCTAGCTTCACTATGTCTTTGATGAATTGAGGGCACCAGTTGGAGAGCAAAAGAGTAAGTGGGAACGGATCAGTGAAATGTAAAGGATTTTTTTCTCTTTGACAGAATCAATAGCACCGAACATCCTATGAAGAAGGCCCAGGACTACATAGGCTCTTGCAGCAATGTGTTTGTGTGAGACTGCCTGGATAGATCCGAAGAATACTATCACTCCAAGATCCCTATTGTTCACTTTGGTAGGACTGCTGTTGTTGTTGATAAGGTAAGTGTGTTTCACGCAAGGCTCAGATCGGCAAAATCTGATGTGACACACTTGGACTCCTTGAAGTTCAGTTTCTAGATGAGACTCCAGTCATTTAGAGAGTTAAGATCCTTAGGAGATGATCAGTCATCAGAGTTCTTGATTGATTTCCCACATTTAGCATCATCTGCATGCATTAGGAGTTGGGAATATTGTGAATATTCTGGAAGATCATCCAAAAAGAGCAGAGCTCCCAGAATTCTTCCTTGGGGATACACCGGATAAAACTGGCAGCGATTCAGAGAGACTGCCACCCAGAAAAACACAATGCATTCTATCCATTGGATACCCTTTCAACCATAGCCACAGAGTACCCGTAACAACTTTAGACCATAGTTTGATGAGCAACTCATTATGAGGAACACTATCGAAAGCTTTTGTAAAATCCAAAAGTATCACATCAGATTGGGGCCTTTTTTCTTTGATGTTGTTTTGAAATTATAACAGTTGTTTCAGAGGTAAGTGTTTTCTGAGGAAACCAAATTGTGCTGGGGAGATAGTGGATGCAAGAGGATCAATGATCTTGTCGTAGATAATGTGCTCAAGAAATTTAGAGGTGGAGCAGAGGAGGGAGATTGGACGGTAGTTACGTAGATACTGAGGCTTTATCACCTGACTTGTGGATGGGTAATATACAATGTATGCACCACTCTGCTGGTAGAGCATGTTTGGTCAAACTGATATTGAACAAATGGTGATTGGTTGATACCAGGCCAGAGCACAATACTTCAGTATTTTATGACCAATCTTGTCAATGCCCATTGATTTAGAAATGTCCAGTGAAGTTAGTGCTTCAAAAAAGTCAGATTCAGTGAATTCAAATAAAATGGAGTCTTTAACAGGCAGCTGATTCAGTGGAGGAAGTATATTTGTAAAAACTGAGTGAATGGATAAGGTAGCTCTGTCCAAGTGTGTTGACACTTGTTTGGAGCCATGATAAACTATAGAGAGGATTACACCACCTTCCTTTAGGTAATTGAGATGTTTAAGTTCTTATTCTCAGCAAAGTCTTTGAGTAGTTGGAATTTGGCTTTAGCTGAGAGAGTTTTTCTCGTCTTGTTTTAGTTTCTCCATTAATATTTGGTTAGAATTTCTGTTATATTTCTTTCTCAGAGACTTGAGGCATTTATGTTGGTGGTGAAGGTGAGCTATGGACCACTTTGGGTACTGGTGAGATCTTAGTTTGACTTTTGGTATGAATAAATTCATGGCATCCATAATAATCTCCTGTAAAAGTTCATAGTTGTTGGTGGGAATAAGATCCAAACTATTTCCTTTAAATGTGGGTGGACGATAGAAGTTGTTGAGACAGGTTGTTACTGAACACAAAATCACAAAAGCGACTGGGAGAGGAAGTTGAGCCAGTTAATGAGAGCCAGCACAAATCTGAGAAATTGAAGTCTCCAATTAATTACCACTTGGTTAAAGTTGGAAGTGAGCGAGGATAAGTAGCTAATCGTGGACCTATGAAAATCATCTGTGGAATTTGGCAGAATGTAAACTGTGCAGAGAGTGACATTTAGTGGGGTACCGATGCTGACTGTTAACACTTCAAGATCAGGTGGGGAGGAAACAAGTGAAGAGGGAATCGAATCATTTACAGCAACAATGACAACCCCACCTCTAGAAGATCTGTCTTTTCGATAAATTGAAAACAGTATAGGGATTATTGTAAATTTTATTGGAAATCCACGTTTCGGTGAAGCAGAGGATAGACTATTTAGAGGATTAGACAAAGTTAATTAGGAGAGAGAGTTTATTGGCTAGACTATGTCTATTAAGTAAACAAACTTCTACATTAGTTGATAGTCAATCAGAAGATTCCACGTTAGCTATACAGGTTGACTGAAAAGGTGTTGATAAGGTGACACTTGTGATCATAAAGTGATTTTGAGAGAGAGTTGAGTTGAGACAGGGTCTGGGTCAGGTATTGATACGACCGACAGGAGAGAGTCAGAATTCTGTGTGGGCTGGTGGCATACAAAGATGTTGAAGGGGTCTAGCTTACCACCAAATAGAATATTATTGTTTACTTCTTAGTTTTATAGACTTATGGTTTGTGCCTGCTTGGATAAGTGACTATCTTTCCTTAAGAGAATGTTCTCTCTGGCACGTTGTATAGGAGGCAAGTCTGGTTTGATGTAGAAGGGGTGACCGAGAGTGTGAGAATTTTAGAGGATGTTGCTAATGTCTGCAGTTCTAACGAACTTCACTAGTAACTTTGTCGGCAATAATTGTCCACTTTCAACTTGCATGGTAGCGAGGTTACTGACTGAAAGGTTAGAACTGCTACTACTTTATCTAGGTCCTGGGACTGTCTCTGCATTCTACGAGTACCTGTGGCACAGTCGGCTAACCCAGAGATGACAATGTTGAAATTCCTGTCCAGCTAACGAGATTTGACGTGGTCAAAAGCAGGGGTTCTGGAGGATTTTGATACAGGTTTCTGAGTTTCAGGGGGAGAAGAAGAAGAAGAAGAAGAAGAGATACGTATTTGAGAGTTGGAGGTAGACCTATCTATCTTCTCTTTCTAAGTTGTTGCACTTCAGCTACCAGCATAGCAACCTATGCTTCCAGGGAAGAGAGTCAACAGTGAGGACAGTGGAAAGTATCGGCAGAATTAGCAAATCTTGCCTTGTTAAGGCCTGTGCAACCACGGTGGATCCAGCTCTGGCAGGCACCTTCACCAAAAATTGAATGAATCTTCTGCCTCTTGGTTGAAATGTTAAATGATAGGCTCCTCATAGATAGGACACTCTACTTCTTTCTTATTTGCTGTATCTTCTATGGAAGACTTGAAAATGTCGGCTGTTCCAGGACCTGGATTGGTTTCCATATCTACAGAGAGTATTAGGAATAGGCAGCAAACGTTGGTCAAACTGAAATTGGTGTGTAAGAGCAGGAGATTGAGTGACGCCGACGCCAACAACGTATTCGGTTGATGACTTTCTGGGAGGAGGCATGAGCTACGAGATGTTTGGCTGCCGTTGATAAACAGGCTATGTTGACGTTCTAATGGATGTGAATTGGAGATCTGGCTCTAAAAAGAGCCAGTAGGTGAGTCCCAGCCACAGCAGGAGATATAGGAGGGAAATAACAGCCTTTTGACAGATGCCGCCTTGTGGTCTCACGTTTTTTTAAGAATCAAAGTTGTGGGGAAAACGAGCGAAGGAAAATATGTCTTACTGCCATGTAGATTAGTCTACTTTTATCATTTTTTAATTGGTTATATTTCAACTAAGTTGTTGTAATGTGTGATATTCAAGTACATATTGAACTCGTTGACAATTTTGAAATAGGGGGAAGCCCATTACAAGGGTATGCCATGACTGATTATCCAATTTACACATTGTCACCTAGTATGTATTATATGCATTATATCTTCTGGTGCATATAATGCACCAGAACATGGGTTAGCTATCCGAAGTTCTGGTGCATTATATGCTAACCCTATATCTGGTGCATTATATGCTAACCCTATTTCTGGTGCATTATATACTAACCGAAGTTCTGGTGCATCCCTATGAGATCAACCCAGTTCCAATATAGTGTACCTATGCCCCAGTTCAAATATAAGGCACCTCGATTTCAGTACTTGGCTCCAGCTCCACCCCCCAAATGAGTCAGCTGGAATCGAGGTGCCTACTATTGAAACTGGGATATAGGTTCCTATGTCCCTATGAGTTCACACCAGTTCCAATATAGGGTACCTATGCCTGAGATCCAACATAAGGCACCTCAATTAGGTAAATATATAATTGGTAAATTCGTGATTAATTCTATTATGTACTAATGAAAATGTCATAAGTTATGACATGGAGAAGTTCAGTTAATCTTTATAATGGAGAGATAAGTCAATCTTTATAATGGAGAAGTTCAGTCAATCTTTATAATGGAGTTCAGTCAATCAAGTGTGAGAAAGGACTTAAAAGCGGGTGACTCCCTCATAAAGTGGGTGACTTGACAGGTCTGGTTCAGTGTTCAGAAACCCTTTACCCTTTTTATCCTTACCGACATGAATTTGTTCCTTCAAGGAGTAACATTCCTATACCAAACGAACTGTCTCAGGAGATGCGAGAACAGCCATTTCAGATGCTGAGGGAAGATTTTGATGATCTGGTACATGGAACTGCATCTTGGACCCGATGCAGAAATCTTTTACTGCATCAGACCCTTTACCTAACACATGCACAATATATTTAAAATTTATTCCTGCTCTGGGTGAACGATAGCTTTCATATGATTATCAATTTGTCATATTACTGACATGACAGTGACTCATAAACATTGTTGTTTTATCTTGTGAAAATGGTATGAAATTTAAACTTCAAATATTCTTCAGGTGCATGTGCGGTGGGTGTGGTGGATATACTGTAACTTTCTACTAAAAACTTGCCCCAAAATTGGATTTTTGGCTCAAAATCATTTAATATTGAGTCCGCAGGTTCAAACTTTGGTAAGGTTGACATGAACACTTCTCTGTTAGTATGGTTCATATACCGTCTGGAGGGGTGCAGATGGAGTGCACTCAGTAAGGACATAACTTTTGGACAATTCACTCATATTATATCACATAACAATTGTTCATATAGATATCTTAGTCAATATATTAGCTGAAATGAAACCAAGTAAAAATATATAGAATGACAGCAGATCACCCTTCTGAATCTCACAAAAATAATATTGATAGTGAAGGAGTTCTATTTTTTTGTTGTTGTTTTTAATTAAAAATAAATGAAAATCTGACATGTCCATTAGGCAGTAAAGCACAGGGCCTTCAATATGGTGGGAAACATAATAAGCCTGAAGTAAACATTCGGATAAATCAGAAGTCAATTGTAGTCGATGACACTTTTGGCTTGTATTCGATAACAAATATAGGCCTTTCCATTAAAGAACTGTCATCTTTGGCCTTGGTAACCACTGCAATAATTGCACTGTCGGTAGAATATCGCTTTTCTTCCTCAGCAACGAAGTACTGGTGATCCACCATGAAGTTGCCATTGGGTTCGATCAACATCATTGCTCGAGTCAACCCAACCATATAGATACTAACAATGCCACTGCCACTGGCCTCTTTATATGAAATATGTAATGTACGTGTATACTGTTCAGATATTGAGTCCGTGCAACGTGTTGCCACACTCTCCACTTCAGGGTTAGTGCACGTAGCACCTCTGGCACACATTTTGTCTTTCATGTTGTCAAGGAATGTACAAAATGCGCGAAAGTCTTGAAAAGCTTAGTTAATATGAACCTGAAGAGCTTCATTCATCTTGGCATTGATAATTGTAAGCTTGGTGCCAGTTGATAGTGCACCACAAGGTCCTTCACAGTTGAAAACTGTATGAACTGCAACAAATATATACACAGGTTAATTAATTGTACAACCCAATACCACCATTGTACAACCCAATACCACCATTGTTGGACCAAATACCACCATTGTACAACCCAATACCACCATTGTACAAACCAATACCACCATTGTACAACCCAATACCACCATTGTACAACCCAATAACACCATTGTACAACACAAACCACCATTGTACAACCCAATACCACCATTGTACAACCCAATACCACCATTGTACAACCCAATACCACCATTGTACAACCCAATACCACCATTGTACAACCCAATACCACCATTGTACAACCCAATACCACCATTGTACAACCCAATACCCCATTGTACAACCCAATACCAATACCACCATTGTACAACACAATACCACCATTGTACAACGCAATACCACCATTGTACAACCCAATACCACCATTGTACAAACCAATACCACCATTGTACAACCCAATACCACCATTGTACAACCCAATACCACCATTGTACAACACAATACCACCATTGTACAAACCAATACCACCATTGTACGACCCAATACCACCATTGTACAACCCAATACCACCATTGTACAACCCAATACCACCATTGTACAACCCAATACCACCATTGTACGACCCAATACCACCATTGTACAACTCAATACCACCATTGTACAAACAAATACCATCGTTGTACAACCCAATACCACCATTGTACAACCCAATACCACCATTGTACAACCTAATACCACCATTGTACCACTTAATACCACCATTGTACAACCCAATACCACCATTGTACAACCCAATACCACCATTGTCCAACCCAATACCACCATTGTACAACCCAATACCACCATTGTACAACACAATACCACCATTGTACAAACCAATACCACCATTGTTCCACTTAATACCACCATTGTACAACCTAATACAATGGTGGTATTGGGTTATACAATGCTGGTATTGGGTTGTACAATGGTGGTATTGGGTTGTACAATGGTAGTATTGGTCCAACAATGGTGGTATTGGGTTGTACAATGGTGGTATTGGGTTGTACAATGGTGGTATTGGGTTGTACAATGGTGGTATTGGGTTGTACAATGGGGTATTGGGTTGTACAATGGTGGTATTGGGTTGTACAATGGTGGTATTGGGTTTTACAATGGTGGTATATTGGGTCGTACAATGGTGGTATTGGGTTGTAGAATGGTGGTTTTGGGTTGTACAATGGTGGTATTGGGTTGTACAATGGTGGTATTGGGTTGTACAATGGAGGTATTGGGTTGTACAATAATGGTGGTATTGGGTTGTACAATGGTGGTATTGGGTCCAACAATGATGGTATTGGATCGTACAATGGTGGTATTGGATTGTACAATGGTGGTTTTGGGTTGTACAATGGTGGTATTGGGTTGTACAATGGTGGTATTTGGTTGTACAATGGTAGTATTGGATTGTACAATGGTGGAATTGGGTTGTACAATGGTGGTATTGGGTTGTGCAATGGTGGTATTGGGTTGTACAATGGTGGTATTGGGTTGTACAATGGTGGTATTGGGTCCAACAATGGTGGTATTGGGTTGTACAATGGTGGTATATTGGATTGTACAATGGTGGTATTGGGTTGTACAATCGTGATATTGGGTTGTACAATGGTGGTATTGGGTTGTACAATGGTGGTATTGGATTGTACAAAAGTGGTATTGGGTTGTACAATGGTGGTATTGGGTTGTACAATGGTGGTATTGGGTTGTACAATGGTGGTATTGAATTGTACAATGGTGGTATTGGGTTGTACAATGGTGGTATTGGGTCCAACAATGGTGGTATTGGGTTGTACAATGGTTGTATTGGGTTGTACAATGGTGGTATTGGGTTGTACAATGGTGGTATTGGGTCCAACAATGGTGATATTGGGTTGTACTATGGTGGTATTGGATTGTACAATGGTGGTATTGGGTTGTACAATGGTGGTATTGGGATGTACAATGGTTGGGTTGGTGGTATTGGGTTGTACAATGGTGGTATTGGGTTGTACAATGGTGGTATTTGGTTGTACAATGGTGGTATTGGGTTGTACAATGGTGGTATTGGGTTGTATTGGTTTGTACAAAGGTGGTATTGGGGTTGTACAACGGTGGTATTGGGTTGTACAATGGTGGTATTGGTTTATACAATGGTGGTATTGGGGTGTACAACTTAATACCACCATTGTACAACTTAATTTGGGTTGTACATGGTGGTATTGGGTTGTACAATCCAATACCACCATTGTACAACCCAATACGACCATTGTTGGACCCAATACCACCATTGTACAACCCAATACCACCATTGTACAACCCAATAGCAACATTGTTAGACGCAATACCACCATTGTACAACCCAATACCACCATTGTACAACCCAATACCACTATTGTACAACCCAATACCACCATTGTACAACCCAATACCACCGTTGTACAACCCAATACCACTGTTGTACAACCCAATACCACCATTGTACAACCCAATACCACCATTGTACAACACAATACCGCCATTGTACAATCCAATACCACCATTGTACAACCCAATACCACCATTGTTGGACCCAATACCACCATTGTACAATCCAATACCACCATTGTTAGACGCTATACCACCATTCTACAACCCAATACCACCACCATTGTAGAACCAAATACCACCATTGTACAACCCAATACCACCATTGTACAAACCAATACCACCATTGTACGCCCCAATACCACCATTGTACAACCCAAAACCACCGTTGTACAACTCAATACCACCATTGTACAAACAAATACCATCGTTGTACAACCCAATACCACCGTTGTACAACCCAATACCACAATTGTAGAATCCAATACCACCATTGTACAACCCAATACCAAGGGGGTGGGGTTGGTGCCATTTGCAAAACTCAAAGGGGTTAATGCACAAATTTCTTCCAGCATGTGTCTAAGGTGAAGCTTGTCAATCTTACCAAAGTTTGAACCTGCTGACTCAATAGTAATCGATTATGAGCCAAAAATCCTATTTTGGGGGCAAGTTTTGAGCTAGAAAGTTACATAAGTACTGTATGTAACTTCTACTAATTTTTTTGAGTGAAACTTGCCCCAAAATAGGATTTTTGGCTAATAATGAGTCTGCCGGTTCAAACTTTGTTAAGGTTGACAAGCTTCACTTTAGATACATGCTTCAAATTTGTGCGTTAACCCCTTTGAATTTTGCTGACTCACCTCCTCTCATTTGGGGGGTGGGGCTGGAGCCATGAATGGTGGTATTGGTTTGTACAATGGTGGTATTGGGTTGTACATGGTGGCATTGGGTCCAACAATGGTGGTATTGGGTTGTACAATGGTAGTATTGGATTGTACAATGGTGGTACCAGATAATCCCCTCATCTCTCTCCGGACGGGTGGAGTTGCACTAGAAATAATTACTTCATATTAGTCGTGTACATGAATGTTCTATTCCTGTAGCTGGATGCTGGATGCTGACAATACGTGATATGATTTTTGTCACCTCAAGCATCAGGACAAACACTCAGTTGACCAATCATCCATATTCATATTCACCATGGTTCACAAAAATGTCTCCAATTTACAGTACATGTATTTCAGTATAGCATAGTTAGCAGAATAACTGGGAGCAATCACAGGGAGAGAAGTCTTAGATAAGCTCATGACTGCAAGGGAAATGACAAAAAAAACACAAAAACAAGATCATATTTCTAGACAAAGGTACACACAAGGCCAAGAATCTAAGAAAGGGCAACACAGCATAGTTTTGATATGATGTTGAACATAAAAGCACACGTTTAACCATTATAGGTTAACATCTGCACTGGTTCCGCTAACAAATAACATACACACTCCTTACTATTCATAACCACATATAAATCAAAGGGAGGGTTACCAAGGGAGTTGCTGGACTTACACATAAAACAAAAGAAAGGAGCGTTATGGGCTTGTGTACAAGTTTAACTCGATCTTCAATTGCAATTAATGTAACAATTGCAGTGTCTGCTGAATATTTTTCCTATGGACCAATTCTATATTCGTGATCCAATACTACCATTGTACAACCCAATACCACCATTGTACAACCCAATACCACCATTGTACAACCCAATACCACCATTGTTGGACCCAATACCACCATTGTACAACCCAATACCACCACTGTACAACCCAATACCACCATTGTACAACCCAAAACCACCATTCTACAACCCAATACCACCATTGTACGACCCAATATACCACCATTGTAAAACCCAATACCACCATTGTACAACCCAATACCACCATTGTACGACCCAATACCACCATTGTACAACCCAAAACCACCATTGTACGACCCAAAACCACCATTGTACGACCCAATACCACCATTATACAACCCAATACCAACATTGTACAACCCAATACCACCATTGTGCAACCCAACCATTATACAACCCAATACCACCAGTGTACAACCCAATACCACCATTGTACAACCCAATATCACCATTGTACAACCCAATACCACCATTGTACAACACAATACCACCATTGTACGCCCCAATACCACCATTGTACAACCCAATTGTACAACCAAATACCACCATTGTGGAATCCAATACCACCATTGTACTACCCAATAGCACCATTGTTGGACCCAATACCACCATTGTACAACCCAATACCACCATTGTTGGACCCAATACCACCATTTTACAAGCCAATACCACCATTGTTAGACGCTATACCACCATTATACAACCCAATACCATCATTGTACAACTCAAAACCACCATTGTACAACCCAATACCACCAATGTACAACCCAATACCACCATTGTACAAACCAAACCACCATTGTTCCACTTAATACCACCATTGTACAACCTAATACCACCATTGTACCACTTAATACCACCATTGTACAACCCAATACCACCATTGTACAATCCAATACCACAACCCAATACCACCATTGTACAATCCAATACCACAACCCAATACCACAACCCAATACCACCATTGTACAATCCAATACCACCATTGTACAACCCAATACCACCATTGTTGGACCCAGTAACCAAATACCACCATTGTACAAACCAATAACAACCCAATACCACCATTGTACAACCCAATACCACCATTGTTGGACCCAATACCACCATTGTACAACCCAATACCACCATTGTACAACCCAGTACCACCATTGTACAACCCAATACCACCATTGTACAACCCAATACCACCATTGTACAACCCAATACCACCATTGTACAACCCAATACCACCATTGTACAACCCAATACCACCGTTGTACAAACCAATACCACCATTGTACAACCCAATACCACCATTGTACAACCTAATACCACCATTGTACCACTTAATACCACCATTGTACAACCCAATACTACCATTGTACAACCCAATACCACCATTGTCCAACCCAATACCACCATTGTACAACCCAATACCACCATTGTACAACACAATACCACCATTGTACAAACCAATACCACCATTGTTCCACTTAATACCACCATTGTACAACCTAATACAATGGTGGTATTGGTTTGTACAACGGTAGTATTGGGTTGTACAATGGTGGTATTGAATTGTACAATGGTGGTATTGGGTTGTACAATGGTGGTATTGGGTCCAACAATGGTGGTATTGGGTTGTACAATGGTGTTATTGGATTGTACAATGGTGGTATTGGGTTGTACAATGGTGGTATTGCGTTGTACAATGGTGGTATTGTGTTGTACAATGGTGGTATTGGTATTGGGTCGTAGAATGGTGGTATTGGGTCGTACAATGGTGGTACTGGGTTGTACAATGGTGGTATTGGGTTGTACAATGGTGGTATTAAGTGGTACAATGGTGGTATTAGGTTGTACAACGGTGGTATTGGGTTGTACAATGGTGGTATTAGTGTTGTACAACGGTGGTATTGGGTTGTACAATGGTGGTATTGAGTTATGGTGGTATTGAGTTGACCAATGGTAGTATTGAGTGGTACAATGGTGGTATTGATTTGTACCCAGAAGGGTTCATATGTCTGAACTAACACAGAAGGGTTCATACGTCTGAACTAACACAGAAGGGTTCATATGTCTAAACCAATACAGAAGGGTTCATACGTCTGAACTAACACAGAAGGGTTCATACGTCTGCTAACACAGAAGAGATCATACGTCTGAACTTATAAAATCTCGGCATGTCGAAGACACTACTGTGAACACTATGAATTCCGAAGAAATTGGAAAACACTATTCCGAAATAATTGAAAAAATCTACATATCACTATCCAATATTTATAAAATAACTTTAAACATTGGACACAAAGAAGCTATCGAATTGTAGCTATATTTATGAATGGTTTAGCCACAGGCTTGTCATTGGAATCCAAAATCAATTGCAGAGTGGATCACCAATATAGAATTGGTCCAGAAGAACAATATTCAGCAGACACTGCAATTGTTGCATTAATTGATCTAATTGAAGATGAACAGAAGTCCATATTTATAATACAAACCATAAGTCTCACCGGATATAACTGACACGAATCAGCATCATTTGTCCGAATTTTTTTGGCAGGCGTTTTATGTTCAAAAATTTAAAAAACACAGAGTGCTATATACATTGCCTAACAGATATGAACGATTTTCATCTATTTTTAATGGAATCAGTAAACAACAAATTACTTATCACTGAATATCATTATCATCATTGTAATATGTACACAGGTGAAAACCTGAAGTCCGAGGTAAACATCGTTCGCAAGGATAAGCGTGTAATCACAATGCTGACAGTTATGAGTTACTCGTCACTTCGCAGTCTTGCCGACTCCACCTAGGAGCAAATCGCTATTCTAAAGGTCCATTATGACCCTCAACCGCTAGTGATAGCAGAAAGGTTTCGTTTATACCAGAAGAAGCAGCGGGGTGACGAGCCCTTTGCTGAATTTGCAGCTGATCTTCAAAGGTTGTCAATAAAAAGTGATTTTGGTACTTTTCCAGATGAGGCATTACGTGACCGCCTCGTATGTGGCTTGAAGAGTGATCAAATTCAGAAGCTGATCTCATAATGGCTACAGTATGGAGAACGCTCAGACTGGAACAAGCAGAGAGTAATATGAAGAATATGAAGTCTGGTGGCTCTGCACCAGTCTGTCAGTAGGGATTACAGGGGTTGATCCAGGATTTAAAAAAGGGGGGGGGCTAATATGCAACACATTGTCTGGAAAGTCGCCACATTTGCCAAATAATGGTTGCAAAATAAGATGCTTACCAAAGCTTGACAGGTTTTAGAATTACAATGAAGTATTATATATTATAGACTCAAAATAATTATTATGAAGTTAAAGTACAAAAATTATTGAGTTACAGCAACATGTATCGGGGATGAGATCAAGCAAATTCCTCGACAACTTCTTCAGGAGTAAGGTCTACATCCTGATGATAGTGGAGCATTGCTAACCCATTCCGTGTTTCTTGCCCCCTGGTGTCATGGAGTGGTGTTTTTATCAATCTTAGCATTCACTTACATTCGCAGCTAGTAACAGGAAGTGAGGCCATGATGTGCTGAAGTATGTAAATGTTAGGGGGAAAATCCTTGTCTGTATGTTGCAGCTTTTGGGGGGGTATCTAGCTCAGAGGCTAGCGGATTCTGACTTTCCCACTTTTATTTCCACATGTCAAGCTCAAAATCAATAGCTGATGACTTCATACAACCCAAAAAGAGAATCAAATGAGTGTGTCAATGTGGATGCTCCACTAGTGTTTGCTGAAGGAAGTAATAGCATGAATTCAGCAATATGTGATGAAACTTCATCAAACCTGGTGTCAAGCTCAGTGATCAGGTGGTCCAGCAAGGGAATTGTGAGATTTAGATAGAAATGATTACTTCAATTCTGTGTCTGGATATTTAGGGTCTGGACTCCTCCACACCAACACTTCCAGCTATTTTAAGAGCTCTTGTGTAGATTTGACTTCTTTACTCACGATAGGCATATGCATCCACATAAGGCCCCTGAAGCTTCACACTCAGCCCTCGAGTATAAGCTAAAATGCTATGTGTAGCTGGTGCTCTATCAATAAGGTTCGGCACATTTTTTCCAATTTTTTTGGTTTCTCACCGTCCATGATGTCATCAATCCATCAAGTTCTAGCTGTCTCTTAGGTAAGTTTCCAAAGAAGCGTGCTACTTTGTCAGCAGTCTCGAACACTGCAACATTTTACTACACAAAGATTCAATCTGTCTGCAGCACAATGGGTATATACTTTGTTTGGTCATATGCTCCTTTAGACTTCCCTGCATAGCACCTGCTCCAACATAAGCTTGGCCTCGAAGAAATTGTGGCTCCAACCGCCATGTAGTCAGCTGCTGCAGCAGATCACTAGCTATAACCTCACCTGTGAAACCAGACATACACTCATAAAAACCAAAGAACCTCTCTTGTAGAGTGTAACCATCAGCAAATCGAATACTTAGGGAATCTTACAATAACCTTCTCTTGAAACTGTATTTTCTCGACGTTTCAACTAGATATACTAGTAATAGATTATTGTAATGTTATTATGTCAACTGAGAGTGCATTGAGTATTAGTGAATGTGCTGGTATATCTCAGCTGAAACTCACTTTGTCAGTTTCTTAGTATTCTAGATGGTGGTTTTATCTCCTAAAATACTTCAAGCATGAGGCAGTAAACCAGCAGCCTACCATAAATGTTAATACATGTAATGTGAAATTCGATCTTCAAGGAAATAACATCTCTTTTTAAAAACTTTTTTAGCTTCTTACTATCCTAAATGGTTATTTTGGCTGATTTTAGCTCCAATAATACTTCAAGTGTGCCTTGTTCTTTGCTAAGGCAATATATAGAAAGAAGCCCAAGCTTAAATAGGTGCTATGCTTGTTTACAGTATTTTGGTACATATTCACTCGCTGTTTGCTTGCGTGTATGTCAGTCGACAGTAGTGAAATCTGCATTTTAAAAGGGCACTCTACTCTGCCCCTCAGAGATTTTGGCACCCCTTCAGGCCTTGCATGCGTAGTTTCTTCTGCCACCAGCTCAGAGATGGTAACTCGCTCGTCGCTAAGCCATTGATGTTTAGGAAGTAATGAATGCAAGTGAAGTCAACATTGTCCATTGCTCAAGTGCCTACTTTTGATTCTCTTCCTAGCCCAAGCCAAGCCTGGTTTCTTTTCTGTTGCCATTGACACACTAGTTGTAGTCTGGCATTGCCGACCCTTTACCTTCCTTATCTTGTGGGCATGGGGAAAAAGTGTTCTGTGTTTTCAGCATAATAAGACTGAGAAAGCCACATATCTTTGGAAGGACAGCATTATGGAGTTCGAAATAAAGGGGGAAAAATTAAAAATGGACTTGCTAGATACTTCTTCTCACAAGGGCCAGGTATGCAGAAAGTGCTATTATTCCCACACAATTTCAAGAACAGACTTTAAACCCTCAAAATTAATAGGGATTTGTCATAGTATATAACTAATTATCTCCTATATAATTATAGAGGTGTACTCTATATTATTATTTTCATGTCTCCTTAGAAGAGTGAACCAAGTCAGTGACTCTCCAAGCAAAGAGTGCATAGGACAAACATTAAACAATCAAGGCAACCAGTGTTACACTCCCACTTAACCTGTTGTCTAGGGTTATCTTAGCTATTTGGTTTTCATATAAAAACACACCATTTGGGACATATAATCTTATATTGTATTGCTATAATTACCATGATCTTCATTGAACAGTCACACTCACACAAGATTTGTTTAACTTAAGAAGTTCATGTTGCGGTTCATAGTTGTAGCACTCTTCAGTAATGTTTTACTTGATAACTGTTTAAAGACAGCTTCAGCTTTCTGAATGTGCTGTTGTAGGTTATCTTGCTTCTGTCTAGCCTTTTAGGCAGCTTCACTGTGTCCCAAATCAAAATTAGCTAAGGTGGATTTGGCAGTCAGAGCTTTTTCATGACTATTACTTGAGAAATGTTTTAGTGTATCATATCTATCTCCATATTTCATTAAAAAAACTGCTGTTACAAACAGAACAAGTGGCACTATCCCCACCTTCTTTACCTAAAAGGAACTCTCCAGAGAACTGCTGTTCTTTCTTTCTTGCTTTATGGACAGAAAAGGTTCCACTCTTCCATTCACTTCTGAAATGGCAGTAGTTTATTTTGGCTGTTTTTGTTGCAGCTGATTTCTGTACTGCTTTCACACTTTAGACTCGCGACTCCCCTCTTCCACGTTTGGAAGCAACCATTGATGTGGGCATCACATGACAACATTTACTAGTCATGTGCTGTCCACATGAATATTTTTATTGCTGAGTCAGCTGTTGTTAACTAGTAGAAGTTTCAAGAAAATTTGAAACTACCCCCCCCCCCCCCCAATATACTGGTGAGTGGGATATAACTGTTGTGAGCACAGGAAGCAGAATAGTGGGACTCAAGAAGTATTCTAGCTGGAATGAAATTGAATTTTCAATCACTGAGCTACATTATGGCCATTTTAGTGCCCACTACACATGGTATATATTAGGATTAAAGTGCCAGATGTGTTTTTTGTGAGAGGAGAGACTACTACATCAAAAGAGGAATCATGTTTTACAACATGAAGTCATTGTAAACAGATATTCTTCTTGGAGCCTGTTGGCAACAGAGTCATTATGCTGCATTATTCCTGTCACACCTATAGTTGCTCTGGTTTGATGGATGAAACTCCCAACTGGATATAGGAGATGTTTGATCCATTTTTGACTGCTCTTCTTCCCTTAGACAACCAAGTGCTGCTTGACATCGGGTTCTGAGAAAACTAGCAGCAAGCTCACGGGTAAACATAGCACTAACAACACTCACTTTCACACTCCATACTTCCCAGATAGTCTGCTCGAATGAACACAAAACAATATAATACAATTTCACACTTCAAGTGCCTGGAATGCAGTCAACAAGACTACTGCAATTTGATTGTCATATAGTTGTGTGACACAGGTCTTATATGCTGGCGACACCGGACCTTTTCCTTCCTCTGCGCCAAAGATCAGGAAGGTGAAGGACCATTCACGCCAGACTACGCTGGTTGTGGTGCATATTATGCTCAGCTTTGCACAGTCAGCTGCTAACTTCAGCATCAATGCTACGACTACCAAATATCAAATAAATAAATATTTGGGGGGAAATAGCAGAAACAGGTCTATACCCATCTATATCACCACAAGTGAGTTGACTCTTTATCAAGTGAATGGGAACAGACATACAGTGAAGTGTGTAGTATCTATGGAGCTCCAAAGTCATTACCACAAAGTTTTGTTAGTGTTTCTATTTGACTCGCCTTCTCATGAACATAAGTTGACTTAAAAACACTTGCATCGATCTTTAGTATTTGTATTGTTCTATCAATTACAGTTGTTATAACTTGAGGCTAGAAAGTGGAGTTCATGGAGGAGTTGGAGGCTTCATACTCCAACCTGCAGTTCCGAAATACATACAAAACAAAAATACATTAGAAAGCATATACTGCACTGGCTAATTGTGGTACATAAATCGGGACCATAGTATGAATGTATGCTAAGATATGGTACTTTATTGTAAAAGCATGTGTTTTCAGACACTCTCCCCTAAAAATGTGAGTGCCCGAGTGTTAATATTCAGTTGAAATTGTTATCTGTGGCTAGAGGTAGCCATACTCAACAAAATGACTGTGTTCATTAGACACTAAAACATGAGTAAGTAGGCAAGCTGGATGCTGAAAATCAAGTTTTGAACTATATATCTCGTGTATGACTTGTCACTTAGAAAAATCACACTATCATTTAAGACCATCATGCTGCTCATGTGCTGGCGGTCCTTCAGCAGTATAGAAGATGCTAGTTAGATGCCATAAGCACAGCATATGCATGCATAGGCAATCTGTCAATAAACCAATAAAAGCACATCACACAAATATCTTGAACTCTTAACGCATAGTCCTTATCTTCTGGATGTGAAGCAGTAAGAGGCACAAGAGAGTGGATCAATATTATGTAGAGTGTAATAACTGGGAAAGAGTGTTTGTTGTGCATGTGGAATTAGACAGACATTCTAATTTATTCCTTGCACAAATGAACCACATGCAAATAGATATGATGATAATAGGGGGAATCAAGTTGTAGCTAGTCTTGAAGTGATGTGAGATTGTCAAATGAGTCTGTCTATAGGTACATTTATTGTAATGTTTTTGGCATCAGAAAGGTGTCAGGTGAGATCAACCTTGTTATTGTCCTTGATCCTGTTCACCCTTGCCAGTCTCTTGTTCTCTGTCCTATGAGTGACTTTCACTTCCTTGAAGAACTCTTTCACATTTGTGATGATGTACTTTGACTCCGCTGTCAGATGTAGTTATGCCTTGACCAGTTGTCTTCCAGACTATTGCTAGGATATTTGCCAACATCACTGAAACCACACTCTTTATCTTGAGCATTGCCCTGTTATAAACACATACACCGTCACATCTACTGGTACATGGATTTGCTTACAGGAACGTTGTGATGGCATACTACTAACCCCCCCCCCCCCCCCCCTCCCCACAAACAAAAAACACTATATTGTAAAGAGTCCAAGGGGACCAGCATAGACAATTGCAGCTGCGCTACCAAAACTCTGGGATATTTTTGGAAGCGTAATCCTTTACCATATTTTGCTAGGGTCGTCCACATTGAGCCTAAATACTTTCCAGCTTGTTAAATAAGCAAGTCATATACCAGCTTACTTTTGCAACCAAAAGAAAGCTACCCTTCTCGATCTCGTGGCTAGCTAATTTTTTTAACGGTCTTGTATCTAGCTAGCTACGAAGGGGGAGGGGGAGGGGGGCGTTTCTCTGAATGAGCTAGGGACAGGTGGGCGTTATCTCACGATACAGTGACCACACACATTACACAATGAAACTCCTGCGCTTGCGGAATGTTAGTTGGTGTTGGCTTACCTCGGGCACTTGGTAAATCAGAGGATATCCAAACTAGGATATTGGGATGGTTATTGAGATACAATATTATATATAGGAGTGCAGATGGACAGTTATAATGACATTCATTTCTGCTATATAAATCGGTGTATTATACTCGTGAAAACAATCTATGCCAGAATATTACCGGATAGCTAGCAGAGTTTTTACTTAGAAAATGGCTTTTGGGATTGGAAGTAAAATTGGCTACAAAGAGCCACTTTACTTTTTTTATGATGCTGAAGCTACTGGATTAGAAGTCAATGAAGACAGGATCATTGAGATTGCTTCCACCATTCACACCTCACAGCTACAGCCCAGGTCTAGGAAAGAGTTGGAGAGAAACAAGTCCCACGAGTTCTCCTCACTCTGTTACTGTGGGAAGGAGCTGTCCCCGAAGGCACAGGAACTCACTGGTCTCACACAGCGTGATCTGATAGGACAACCACAACTGAAAGTTGTGCTAAAAGACTTATTTGATTGGATCAAGACCTCCATAACCAAGGCAAGTGAATTTGATAAGAAAGATTATGTTCCAGTCTTGGTTGCCCACAGTGGTCCTAGGCTAGACTTTCCCATGCTCTTTCTCGAAGTGGACAGCTCTCCATCACTTGTACGCCAGTTCAATGATCTCAATCTTCATTATGTCGACACACATTCTGTGTTCAGAGATCTGAAACGTAGTAATCCTTCGTACAGTCAACTGGTAAGCCTTTCCATGAAGAATATTTACAGAGCCTACTTTGGAGTTGCATATGAGGGCCATAGGGCACTAGCTGATGCCAGAGCCCTGTGCAAGATATTCACAGATGCACCTCCAGCAGGTGACATCCACATGTTTATCAAGCACTTGCTGACCAGGAAAGACTTAGAACAGATCGAAAAGTTCGCAAAAGCTTCGATTTACTCTAATAAATCAATTGAACTGCTTCAAAAAGGGATTACCTACGAGAGGCTTGTCAGCGAGTATCAAAGGTCACCTATTATGTTTCTTTCTTTCTTGAGGAACACTTGTGGAATTACCAGACCAAGGCCAGAACTGATTGACCATTTTAAAGATCAGCAAAGATAAATATCCTTTGGGATTTTCCAAGAAACAATTATGGTGTGCTACTAGATTAGGGCCAAGCTTGACTATATACAATAAGAATTACAATGATGGATCCCATTTGACAGTATAACTCCTGAAAGTGCTTAATTTAGTGCCACAACAATGTGAATCATATACAAGCACTAATAAACCATTGAATCTAAAATGACTGTATAACCATACCATTTTTGTTGTTGTAAATGTAGCTACTACTCCTATGCAGTTCATAGCTAGCAAGAGTAATTGACAGAAGACCCACTGATTAATTCTTTGATATTTCATATCTATAGAGTGCATTCTCTACTGAAAGCTACCAAACGTTTTTTAACTCCCTTTCCCATTGACCCTTTAGATGCTATAGCTATTATGCCAATAATCGATACTGAGTGAGAGTCCTGGTCTAAACATAGGTGTATCATCAGAGGGAAGTGTATATGTAGTATAAGGGTTGTTTATTAGCAATAAAGCAGTTCTTGAACAAGTCACAAGTTCTGTTCTACTTCATAAGTGGAAGGCAAAATGTAGGTATCAGTTCCTTTTGATTGCTCTGAGTCTGCATAGTAAATACAGCTGTGTTCATTGGATGAGCATTTAACACTAGAATTGGCAGCTATTTTTTTTGCCACTATGTTTGTCTAAGGTTATGCATGGCTGTGGTCTCCATGGAAGCCAGATGAGACTGCTGCAAGGAAGGAGGGATACAGATTTTTCGTGTATATATATATATATATATATATATATATACACACTAGCATATAGTTGACATGGAGGTATATATGTGTCTCTGCATGCTAGCAGGGGAAGAGAAAAGAGAAAGAAGAAAAAAGGACAGAAGCAAGAGTTATCGATTGTTTTAGACAAACGCTTTAATGATAAAACTTATGCTTCAGCAGCGAGCATAAATTAAGTAAACAAGGATATTGCATGCACATTATACAAAGGGGTGAAAAAACAATTCAGGACAAACCGTACCTGATTAATGTACAACACCACTTATAAATATTTGTAGAGTTCATATTAATTTTGCCAAGTTTTCTAATCATCAGCAGTGGATGCATGCTTTGTTTATACAAGCAAGGCTACAGTCAGTGGAAGTTTTCATAATTTCTTCACAGTCACAGTCTAGAGTAGCTTGGCTATGTTAGTGACTACTTCTGGGACAAACAGTAGGCTCATAATGAAACTGGGAGACAAGGACAGTGTAAATAATCTGGGACTGCCCTGGAACATTTGGATGGATTGCAGCTATTAAGGTGGTTAATTGAAAAAACTCTTTGCACCTCCTTCTCCATTTGTTGTTAGCAGCTATAGTCAAACTTAATATATATTTTGTTATCTGTTTCTATCTTCTTTATATATAATATTTCCATCCTTGTTAACTACGGTCTTGCATACCATGCATATATATAAAGTAAACAAGGGCATTGGTATGCGATACATGGCATAACAGCAATATGATATGATTGCTATCATGCAGACAGAATTTTATCGTTGTGTTTTATATATGGAGTTGGTTTGATGTCATAATTATGTACATGAGAATTATGGTTTCATACATGCTATATATAACATAAAATTGAGAGTCAGCTATAAATGATGATGTTAATATACGTGTTGTGTTCTCTATATAGATACAGAGAAGTTTGCACACATGACTTGTGATAGTGCATAAACGTGCAAGTCAATGGCTTCACATGACACAGCTTAGTCCTCTTCGCCTTTCACTTATCGGCCGTTTCTTCCTCTATAAATCCAGCTGCCGCATCCTTAGGTAATGTGACTGACCTTATTCTGAAATGTGACTCCGCCGAACTTGTCAGCATTCCAGTAACTCTAGATGGAATGTAGTGTGTATATATACATTGTGATGAAGGAAACTGTTTGGTGGTGAGGGGAAATGTGTTACACAAGACTATGTCCACTCTTCAACTGACAAAGGAGAAAATATATATAGTCGTGTCAAGAGTTCAAAGTAACATCTTCATTTCCAGATATTGGTTGAGAATTTGCCTGACCTGCCTGACTGCTTCCTCCAACCCTGTGGTGGTGATGATTGGGCATCTTCTGCTAGTCGCTGAATCATAGTTGCAGGAGACGATGTTATATATACAATAGTGAAGAGAAAAGACTGTATATTGGCATAAGATTTTATACAGCTACAACAAAGAAAACAATAGAAATCAATCTGCAACAAATTCTCTGTGGTGAGAATCCAAGGTTTGATCAAGTAGGTAAAACGGAGCTAAATACAAGTGCGAGGACCATCACAAACTTCTGATAGCTGCTATATTTCCTTTACTTTGTCTCTGAAACATGTCCAAATGACACCTGGGCATGTGCATCACAGAAATATTCTGTTGTTGGAATAAGTGGGTGCAGTTACCTAACAAGGTTCTGTGTTGGAATATTTGTTTGGCTTAAGGGAAAGACAGAGATGTAGAAACACAATTATAGAGTTTGTGCAAAATATCTAGTTCTGAAGGAATTGGCCTAATCCATGATGCTCCCACATCTGGGTGTGTGAACCAGTGGTAAGCATCCTCCTTTTGCCTTTTGGGGAGTGAAGGGGGGATACAAACACACTACTAAGGCACAAAAGTATCCACATAATAACAAAAACTCCTGTGTTGACCTCAGAGGGTGGAATACAGGTGCTCTTTATCAGGATCTGGTACCATCAGGTACAAGCTATTTGATGGTTGACCTGCTTCATACTGTAGTCCGTAGTGACCTGATGTCCATGATCAAATCTCTCTCTCTTAGTTGGTCAAGTTTAGACTCCATTTTCTCTATGCCCCTTACTTCCAGTGTGATATGACTGTCCAGCTGTTAGGACATCAACCAGTACTTCAGCACAAAGTAAGGATTGCTATTAAAAGGAGGACCCAAGTGCTTTTCACCAAGATGTTGATTCAGGGATCCATAATTTATTTACCAGACTTCAATGTTAGAGATAGGACAGTCATCATGCAAGAGAGAGTAGGAAACCCCCAAACCCCAAAGATAGGCTGAGAGAAGGAAGGTAGGAAAAAAAGAAGGGAAAAAAGGGGAAAAAAGGGGAAATAAGGGGGGGAAAGGGAAAAAAAGAAGGGGGGAAAATGGCGACATCTAGCTGAAGACACCGCAATCGTCTAACGCTCTTCTTGTTTGTATTTACTCTCCTGTTAAAACTAAGACTATTCTACCAGCTCTTTTCAGAGCCAAACATCCACCGCACGTCCTCCAACACAGCTACATCGTTTTTGCCTCTGCTATCTGCTCGCTCCTCGCAACCGTCCCACTCACTACTTGATTCTCATTTCTTCCTCAGCGGTCTCTAGACATAAACGCCGTCATATTACAAGTTCTACCTGTTCTTCCAGCATGGCTAATATTGGTATTGGTTGCCTACTACTGGCCCTCTCAGGTGACGTGGAAACCAATCCTGGCCTTAGCAACTTAGATACAGTTAAATGTGTCTATAACACCAATGTAGAAGAAGGAGACATGATCCAGTGCGAAACCTGCTCCTGTTGGTCTCACAGCAATTGCGTCAACATTTCAATTGCTCCAGCGGAAACATACCCATTTTCTTGTACCCACTGTATCAAATCTTCAGTCCTGCACTCTTTAACCATTGCTAACCTAATACAAAAACTGGAAACCAATGTCCAGACCCTTGTACTCCTGGTGCAAAATACTTCGGCCTATGCCAATTCAAGCTGAGCTTGACAATAATCTGTGGAACTGTTTCCTCCCTTTCTTCGGCCTTCCCACCTTCCTCGTCTTGCCCAGTTATCACAGTAAGTGTTGAACAATCCTCTTCCCCTAAATGTTTCCCTGTCACTCCAGTTTCTTATAGTAATAATATGCATGGCCAAGAGTGGCCTAAGTCAACCCCACCAACCTGTTCAACTCACGGAACCGGCACGGCATCAGACACTTTTTTATCCAGCCGCCACCCCACCCCAAAGCTTCCTCGCCGAAATGGCCTCCGTTTATGCAAGCCCCCTCTGCTACCTACTCCCACTTATCCTCTATCACCTCAACGCACAGGCCTGCCTCCCTTCTACCCACCCCTGCTACCTACTCCAATTTAATTCCAGGGCTTCCCCTTCAGGTCCCTGGCATAAAGAGGCCAACATGAGCCACCATTAGACCTCAACCAAGGCTACTCCCCTCAAAGTCTCTGGCCACTGAGCCCTCCACAAAACACCTCTCACTCCCTTCTCCACCACCCCAACCACCTCCCTCCCATCAGCCCTCCGCACTTCGCTGCTCATCCTCACCTAACCTTACCACTTCTGGGTCTACTGTCATCTCTCCTAGTGCCACACCCCTGTCCTCTCCCGGTTACCACCAGCAGTATCCAAAACAACCACAAATGACATAAAGGTATTCTAATTTAATGCATGCAGTCTTCTTCCCAAATTTGACGAACTTACAACATTATCTTATCTTTATAAACCCCACATAATTTCTATAGTTGAGACATGGCTCTCCCCAGATGTCTCTGACTTTGAAATTGCTATTTTTAACTACCGCACATTCAGATTAGATTGAAATAGACATGGTGGAGGTATAGTCGTCTATGTAAAGTCAAGCCTCTCGCCTCAATCATCTCTCTCCCATCCATCTCTATGCTTGAACTTCTAATTATCTCAATTAAACTTAAAAATTCATCTTATTGCCCACCTTCATTACCCGACCATCTAGATCATTTACTGGCCTCACTTGCTGCTCTTCCCCATTTCCCACCTTTCCACAAAGGAACTTATTCTGCTTGGAGACTTTAATGTTATTCAAGGAAAATAATAAGATTAATTTATCACAACTTTTACCATCACTTATCCTCTCATATGCTAATTAAACTTTACATAACATTAGTTCTCCCACATCTAAGTTACTGTTCCTCTGAATCCTCTGTGTGGTCACCTCCCTTTTCTTGTAATTCAAAATCCTTAGAACATATTCAGCACTTTACACTGAGACTCTGTACTCGCCAATGGACTTCTGACTAACTCTCAGATAGACTTGCTCGGGCCAAGCTCCTTCTAATTTACAAAATAATAAACAATTACATCCAATTTCCTCCAGACTCCATCCAATTAGCTCCTACTCCACTCATGTCTTCTCACCAATACCACCCATCGAACATCATAATCCCATTCTCCCGCACTGCATCCATAGTCTTCCTTCGTTCCCTCTGCCACAGCTCTTTGGAACTCACTCCCAACCTCCATTAGATCCTCGTCCTCACTCTCTTCCTTTAAACAATTCTTCGCCAAACTTGAATAATTTTTCTGCCTATCAAGTTATCATATATGTAAGGCTCTAAATAGCTTTTGCTACTGAGCTCATTTTTCAAAAAAATTAAGAAGAAAAAAAGAGACAAGTGGACATGACAGAGACCAAGTGAGATGGGCATAACTTGCATGTATGTGGAGAAGTTACGCCCTGCCCCCACCCCACACACAACCCCCTCCACAAAACTCACAAACATGATCTATATTTCTACAATGAAAGCCACACCCACACACACATATTTACACACACACACATCACATATATACACATTGCAAAATGTCTAGAAACATGACACAAGGATATCATCTACCTGTCTCTGCAGCCATTCTTTCTCTCCTTGAATGGTCTGCATTCTGTCACTATCTGATCTCAAAACCGTAAGTCATAGTAGCCTCCAGTTTCAGTACCTTTACAATGCACTTGGTCACCTAATAAGCATATTCTACTAATTACAACGTTGATCCAAAATAGCACATATTCTGGCGGTTTATTGCCCCCTCAATCCGCAAGAAAACCGGTGCCAAACAGTGAATGGGCCCCTACAAAATAAAACAGACCTTTGATTTTTCTTCCAAATTAAAATGTATATTCTTAGATTTGTGCAGAGAGCTAATCTTGTTAGCCAGATCAACAAGCTAGTGATGAGTACCTCTTGTGAATGAGTAGCACATCTGTGTACACTCTTCCAGCAATGCTTGAATGATGATCTCAAGAATATCCTGTTATTTTATCCTGCCATGCTGCAACACTCTTCTTCCAGCAAGTCCATATGGTATCAATGTGCTGACCCAATGCATGCTCATTGTACTGTCTTAGCTGATACTGTACTAGTCTAAGTTACTACTAGTACTGTCGCGATGCAAGGTCAATTTGTTATTGAACTTGCAATACATTATCAAAAGCGCTGAACTGGCTCGTAAATCAAAACATGACATTTTACAGTGTACACTAAACAAAGGTGACAACTTATCAAATGTTAAATAGATAACCACAACAATATCAAAGCAGAAAAAGGTCACAGTCTATCACACCTTTCCCCCTTAGCTTGAAGGTCAGTTAATTGATAGATGGTCGGTAATGATTTGTAGGTGCTTTGTTTCGACTTGAATGATGTGGAAGTGATGCAGGTGCCCACCCTGGTTTTCTCGACTTGACTCTCTGTCCGTGTTCTTGATTGTGCTTCTTTGTCTGTACTTGGAAGTTGGTTTTCCATTCCAGGAGGTTCAGTGGATTCGGTTCTCAGCAGTGGTTCTGGACCAATTCTGGAAATTTGACTTCAGGACTAGTCTGAATTTCTTGCAATCACACTGTCTATGTGGCGATGCACATCTCTCCTGACCATCAACTTAACCGAATAGGATAGAGGTCCAAATGTTCTCAGTGCCTTCTTGTTGTCATGGGCTTCTTTTTGCGGATTGAAATATTTGGAAACAAGTTATCCAAACAATATCCCAGGCGTCCTCCCATAAGCAACTCTGAGGGAAGAATTCCTGTTGTTGAGTGAGGTATAATGAGGTACTTGAAAAGAAACTTGGATAACTTTCCTCCACAGTAGAACCTTCCACTTCGTAAGCCTTGCTTAACTATTTGAACAGCTCTTTCGGCCAGCCATTGGAAGAAGGGTGGTTAAGGTGCAAACATTACATGCTTGATCCAATCCTTTCCATGAACACTTTGAATTCATCATTTGTAAAGACGGGACCATTATCTGACACAATCTTGTGAGGAAGACCACGAGTAGCACAAGAGATCGTAGCTTTTCAATTGTCTTGGCTGTTGTAATAGAAGATATTACTTGAACCTCCAACCACTTTGAGCGAGCATCTACTGTGATAAGGTACATGCGACCCATGAACGGACTTGCATAATCCAGATGCAGTCGACTACAGGGTCTTTCTGAAGTAGTGAGTGTTGATGCTCTTGACATCATTACAGCTTGTAAATAGCCATCATAACAATGTCTGAATCCGTGTTTGGCCAACACACATATATAGCTAAGACCTGGATAAGGCCTTCATTCATCTTGGATTATCTTGTTTGGGATTCATAAAGTTCTCACAACACCAATCTTCTCCCTTTTTGTCACCACCACCCAGACACTTGTGGCTCTAGGACAGGGCTGTGACAGGGCTACAAATAAGTGTTATTATATCACTGGGTAATACCCGGGGTTTTACCCCGGTAAACCCCCCCCCCCCCCTTTGATAATCCAAGATCAATGAAGGCCTTATCCAGGTCTTAGCTATATATGTGTGTTGGCCAAACACAGATTCAGACATTGTTATGATGGCTATTTACAAGCTGTAATGATGTCAAGAGCATCAACACTCAGTGTTTCGGGTAAAACCTGTGTTTTAGGTATTGCACCCTGGTTTTACCCCTGTTTTACCAAAGGGGGGGGGGGGGGTTACCGGGGTAAAACCCCGGGTATTACCCAGTGATATAATAACACTTATTTGTAGCCCTGTCACAGCCCTGTCCCAGAGCCACAAGTGTCTGGGTGGTGGTGGGCACCAGGCTATTTAAAAAGTAAGCAAATACCACATGATCATCATTCACTGCTTACAGTTTAGTGTACTGCAATTACAAAAATTAGAAAGCCCAGAAAGTCTTCTGCCACAGGCTCCTGCAAAGGACTTCAGGAGATTGACTATTAAATCTGTTTACCTTGCATATCAATTGGACTTTAATCCCATGAATCTTGTTTAAATATTTATTAAATAAAAAATATATACTCTAGTAGACAACCTTGTCACTTGGTAGCTAAATAAATGCTGAGTGAAACACAGCTCCTGTTTTTGTCTAGTTCTTTACAGTTGCCATTTCTTACTTCCTGATTACAGAGTTAATTTCTTATAACAGTTTATAATAAATCTATATTGTGTCTATTATTTTATCCTGGGTTGTGTCTATTATTTTATCCTGGGTTGTATCCATGTTTGAGTAAAACCTGAGTAAAACCTGGGTAAAACCTACGAACTCTGCTTTTTGTGGAACTAAAACTCGTAATCCCATATCAAACAGCCATCCCAAGGGCCCCAAGTTCTTTGTCTCATTCAGTATGGTTTCAGGTCTTCACTTCTGTCTCGAGATATATCCATCCATGCGTAACATAAGTTGACACTTTGCTTAAAACTGGATCTTTGGATCCATTGCTTGATGTTTGCCATACACTATTACTAGAGGTTTCCAATTTATTTGGCAGATGAATGAGGTCTCCTGGTATTTTTACTAAGGAAATTGTCATTGGACTATATAGGTAACCTATCAGCATTACTAGATTCCTTTAAACAGGTATATAAGAGAGGGGTTGCTGGTCAGATTTGATTAATAAATAGTGTACCGTAGAGGTAGATATTAAATTTTGTGACACTAAATATCAAGCTGTGAGTAATTTTCCTCAGCTGCACTCTGAGTTCTAGAAGTGTAAGCAATTGGTCGTCATCATTACATGCGATAGGACCGCACCCAAACCATATTGAGATGCATCACATGCTATGATAAGGGGTTTTGCACTCTTAGCTATATAGTGAGTTAGCTTGTAATGTACTCTTAGCCATTACAAAAGCCTGATCCTGCTTGCTTGCCCCAACCCGCTTTGAGTTTTTACATACAAATGGAGACAGCTGTGAGGATAGGCTAACCTTCGATAATACCCAAGAAGGCTCTCAACTGACTGATATTAGTTGCTTCCTGAATTTTCTATTGAGTGGGGTGCAAACCATCCTTAGACGACTATTATTACTACTACTAGACGACTACTATAGTAATCACGTCAATCACATGCCCAAGGTATTCAACTTTAGGTAACATGAGTGAACATTTAGCCTTCTTTAATTGGGTTCCTGCTAATTCTAGCTTGCCCAAGACACAATCAAGATTCTCCACATGCTCTTCTGCTGAGCTCCCAGTCACTAAAAGTAGATGGAGAAGTTGATACTCCAAGGGGTATATATAACCTGTTGTACTGAAATAACCCCTTGTGAGTATTCATAGTGACATACTATCTATCTCCAACCCTAGGTAAGCCCGAGACATATCAAGTTTAGTGAAATACCTTACCATTAGCAGCAAACAACTCTTCCACTCTAAGTAACGGATAAGTAGACACCTGAGAAACAGTTAATGGTAACCTATGTCCCCACGGATTCTTACAGTACCATTGCTTTCATTACAAGGTTTATAGGTGTAGTCCAACTATAGAATTGGACAGGTGAAATTATGCCTGTGCTTTCCAGTCTCTCAAACCATTTCAACTTTCTCCCCAAGAGAGTAAGGTATTGACCTAGCTCTGAATAACTTAGGCTTGACTTCTGAGTCTACATGTAGCTTCACCTCGGTTCCTTTCAGTGTACCATCTCATTATACACCTTGCATTCTTGTAGCAACCCTGATTGCACTTCGACTGCCCCACCACAATAAGATCCCTAACTCAGGTTTGGTCCTTCCCCCTCTACCTCGTGTGTACATAACACCTCCTTTTCTCACCTAACTCTGGTGATGCTGATCCCAGCTAGGGCACCCTCCCCTGTTAATTCTGCAACTTCGTGGCAGTGTCTTGGAACTTTTGGATGCTAGTCCTCTTCCATATCTTCTCATTCAGACATGGATGATAGAATTCACGAGGCAATAAAAATTTAAGGAAGAAATACCCCATGGTGGGCATCACTCCACCTTCATAACACTCACAATAGATAGCCCTACCACATTAGTAGTAATTCTTTTGAAAATAGACAATATAATGCCATGTAAGGTTGTTGTTGGTTTTTGTTTCTTTACATTTGAATGATCTGGCAAAGCTCTCTCCATGACATACACCACTATCATTGCCATACCTTTTATCTACCTTCTCCATTGACAATTACAGAAGTTTTCATTAGCACTATCAGTAATAGTGGAGGTTGGTATAGTTTGTGATAGTGTGGAAAACATGGGGGAATTTGTGCTGAGTCGAGAAACCATCTTCCAAATGCACTGGAACTTCAATTTGCTTTCTTCAGTTTATCTTCGATGAATAAAGCTTGATTCATTCAATATTGCAGGTCTTTTTTTTTGTATATATACATCAGGAAATTGCAGTAAAGTGATCCTGCACAGAACAGCTGGGCCTTGAACATAATACACTATACAAGTGATTGCTCCCCACATGCGATCAGCTGCCTGGCATAATAGGCGTGGCTGCAATGAGTGGAGGGAATAAAAACAATCTATGCCCAGAGTACCACTAGATACCTATATAGCAGTTTCCACTTCGAAAAACTGCTAGGTATCACAGCGTGATCTAAAAGGACAACCACAACTGAAAGTTGTGCTAAATGAACCCAGACCACATACCAAAGCAAGTGTTCCAGTCTTGGTGGCTAGTCCCATACTAGACTTTCCCATTCAAGAATCTCAATCTTCATGTCAACACATATTCAAAGATCTAAATTGCCGTAATCATTTGTACAGAAGACGGGAAAGCCTTTCCATGAAGAATATTTACAAAGCCTACTTTAGAGTTGCGTATATACGAGGGACATAGGGCACTTAGCTGATGTCAGATATTTTCAGATGCACCTCCAGCCACATATTCATCAAACACTTTCTGCCCAGGAAAGAGATGGAAAAGTTCATTCAATTTCCAACTGTAAATCAATTGAACTGCTTCAAAAAGGGATACCTACGAGAGGCTGGTCAGAGTATCGAAAGTCACCCATTTACTTTATTTCCTTTTGAAGAACACATGTGGAATTACCAGACCAAGGTCAGATACGATTGACAATTTAAAAAATCAGGAAAGATAAAAATCAACAAAGATAAAGTATCCTTCTAGATTTTGCAAACAATTATGGTGCTACCAGATCAGGGTCAAGGATTTTTTATTCACCGATTCTCAGATGTATATGTATTTGTCAGTGTTAACTCCTAAACGTGCTTACTCCAATTTGGCTACCTTGCCCAAGTATTTATAAATACTTCACACACCTCACTATATTCAGAACAATAAAGTTCCACGTAGCAATGTGTGTTTGTGCATAACTTTTAATCATGATCTGAAATATTATACCTTCAGGAAAAACGATTGTAAGCTATAGCTAGTCTTCTCTTACGGACGTGCATGCTAACTCGTCTTATAAACTCTACCTGTATACTGTTGATTAGATCAACATGTACTATTGTGCATTTTTTGTTAACTCACATTTGACTGAAATTGTATGGGTTTGTTACTTTCAGTGGCACAAACATGTGAACCATTACGCAAGCAGTATATAATAAACAGTTGGAATTTAGAACACCTGCATAACCAAATCTAGTACAGGAAGTCCCATTCCACATGTACAGATTCTGTAGTCGGTGGTAGGTTCAAATTATGCAAGTGTCGATTGTATTCCCCATTGCTGCTTCAGCATTATTAGTGTTCATGGCAAGTTATTACCCAGCTATATATACACAACACCCAAGTTCTCTCATTCACATCCAAGCCCTCATGCATGTGCTTACCCTCTCTTTTCTCGTTACATATTAGGCATTTAAGACGAACAAAGTTGGTAACACAAGGTAACATGTTTATTCCTGGAGCATCTGGTCGAAAAATCGAGAGTATATTTCAAGTTGATTATTGTGGTCATCGTAACATGTTGGCAGTAGGGTTCAATTAATTCAAAGTTGAATTAGTTAGACCGTCATTTTAATTCAACTGGTTTAGTTAGTTTGTCACAGTTATTTTATTTATTTAAACTGGTTTTTGTGGTCCATTAATTCAAAGTTGAATTAAAATATAATTAAGGGGGCATAGACCAGTGGTCACCAATCTATGCTTCACCCATTTTGAATGATTTTGATCTCAAAAGGTAGCTTATTCTCTGTGCTTTCCAATGATATTTATAGCCTTGAGGCAAAGCAGTGTTGCCATCAACATCTGGCTGACAGCCTGACACACTGGCAATAGTACAGACATGTTTTTCCCCCAAATTTTCAGCCTTCATCAAGACTTGCCATTTATGTTGCTGTCAGTCAATTTCTAATAAAACTCCCCCCCCCCCCCTTATTCATTTAGCAGGAAAAGTGAGCCCACAGAATGGACTGTATCTCATGTAAAATTGGAGGTAAAGGGCGAAGCATAAATGGTAAAGCTATAGTTCCAAACTTCCAGCATCATTTGAGTCTTCAGCTTCTAGATACCTCTTCTTCTCCCACGATTCTACCCCAGAATATCCATCGTAGCTCTTCATGACTCTATACTTTCGTATTTCCAGAGCTTTTGTTTGCATTCTTCTAGACAAGCTTTAGTTCAAAGTTCATCAAAAACAATAGCTCTTGCAGTGGGCTCTATTTTAGAAAAAGTTTCAAGTCTCCTTGGCCTTGTACATCATGTGTTTAATTGTTTGGCGAAGTCGAAATGTCTCGAGCTTGACGAGCAGCTATTCCTGGTCCCAGTGGTGAGCAAAATGAAGAGAGCGAGAGCGACCGAGGACAGGAACAAACCAGCGAAAATGTAAAGAAGGAATGGCGAGTAAAAGGAATAGATAAATGATTAGCTAGCTAGCTAGCTAGCTAATTGATTTAATATGTGGAGTGTGCAACAAATCAAATTTAATAATTTCACGCATTCACAGGTACGAGCAGGGACTGATCTTGCCACATTTTTTGTTCAGGAAAAACCAGGTTACGTGTGAAGGTGTCAGGATTTTGCAAGAACTGCAAGACCAGAAAAGTTGTGAAAGGGATGAACTCAGTGACCTCCAATTTCAGACTACACATTCGTGAAGCGCACTCTGTACTATATGAATGCATTGCAGATGAAGAGGCTAAGTTGAAGAAGGAACACGCTAAAAAAAGGAGGATGGGAAACTGGCCTTCAGTTACCGACGTTACAACAAATGATCCAAGATCTAAGCAGCAAAAGCTCGACGAGTACTGCAAAAAGGTTCCGCTGCTTGATATCAAAAACGGAAAAGACTTCCGAACTTGTATAGCGCGGTACATTGTCGATGATATGTTGCCTTTGTGTACAGTTGAGTCTCCAAGTTTCCACTTCTTTTGCAAAGCATTGCGGTCAGACTTGGACGTCCCCTGCAAAGCGACTATAATCTGATCTGCTTCAGGAAAACACTTTGATGTTGTGCAGCACGAAGGAGAGTTTAGCACTGTCGTTATGCACAACAATGGTACGTCCCAGCCATTTTCCACTACTTTTGACATCTGTAGCACCAGAAACAGAAGCTATTTGGGCATGACTATATATTCATTGGATCAACCCTGAAACACTGCACTTCGAATCCCGTGCTTTGGCATGCAAGCGATTACTGGCTTCACATACCTACGATACAATAGCTGCGATGGTGCTTGACATCCATGCACTCTTTGGGATTGAAACTTCCGTATCATGTCGTGACGGACAATGGCACGAATGTTGTGAAAAGCGCTGAGGAAGGCATCGTTGAGGCAGTACAAAAGAAGTTTGAAGAACAGAGAGCTGACGATCTTATGGCGATTGACGTCGAGAGATACTGGAAGACCCCATCATAGCCGATAAAATCGACATGCTTCCATCTCATCACAGATGTGCCTCGCACACTCTGAACTTGATCGCAGCAGCGGATACGGAGACGTGGATTCGGGATCTTCGAAATGCCAAGCGAGGCGCCAACAACAAGGAGCAGGCAATGTTAAAAAAGCTGTACAGGGAAATGGATTCCAGGACTACCGTGCTCTGGAATTTGCTCAGTCGTAGCCCCAATGCATGCGACCGCATGCACAAAACTTTAGGATATCGGTTGGTTATGAGTAACACCACTAGGTGGGACTCATCTTATGATGCCTTGAAGTCAATTTAGAAAAGTGGACAAAACAAGATCAACAACCTCATGACAGAGCTGGAGTTGCCCGTGCTCAGTCTTGGTCAGTGGCGGTTTCTACAAGATTACGTCTGCGTGATGTCACCCGTAGCAGGTGCATTAGATGTTTTGCAAGGGGATTCGGTTGGAGCAGGATGTGTACTACCCACTATTCACATGCCGCAGAAAAAGCTCAGGAACATAAATACCGTGACGGGCGACTGCTTGAGAGACTTCATAGTTTCCCCCGAGTTAAATACCGTTTCAGGAAATGGGAAGATACTGGGATTTTCTGGTGGCAGCTTCACTGTATCCGCAATTCAAGTCCATGACTTGGTGCGAAGATGACGAGAGATTGCGTATCATCTGGTGGTTGGAACGGGAGCTGCAGCATGAAGAATCGGCAGAAAGTTTGGACTCCGACGATTTTTTTGATACTAAGCGCAACTCCAAGGGCTCGGAGATGCAAGGTTTTTTGGCTGGACCCACGGACAAGCAAAGACATCCTGCTTGAGTATCCATCCATTCTCACACTTTATCGTGCCTATAACTGTGCTCCCGCATTTTCGGCACCCTCCGAGAGGCTTTTTTCTAAAGCAATCCTTGTTTTGACAGCTATATAGAAGGTCTGGGTTAACCGACAACTTGTTCGAACTGCTTGTTTTATTGATGACGATCATTTCCACTCTGTGGTTCTGTACCATCTCATTGATATAACATTTCTTTGTGTGTTAGTGGGTTAAAATACGGTAAATGAATTGAGTCACAATATTAAAAATAAATCAATGTGCGTGTATATATAATATGTAAAACATAATGTGAAGTCAATGCCTCCTTCCTTCAGTGAAAAGGCAACAATAATGACTTATGTAAAATGTAACAAACTAGTCCATTCACATTCACTTGTCACCTGGAAGTCGATCGCTGCTTCTACTGTGCTTATGGCACGTGCAACCAACTTTTTTTTGAAACACTTTCTATTTAGATATACAATAGGTAAAGAATGGTCAACATATGAGCGTCACTCTGGTCATCGAAATATTGAAGTTATACAGATTTTTCTAAGTGACAAGTGAACACGGAATGGACTTTAGTAGTATTAATAATGCTAACAAGTAAATAGCAGTAACAATGTGTGTGTGTTAGTGTGTGTCAAGCCAGTGGCCACAAACTCCAAACATAAGGTTCGGAGAAACTGAAGAAGTCCTCAAATAGAGTTTTCAAAGCCCTCTTCCAAGGAAGTGGCAAAGACAAACAAGAAAATGAAATGAACTGATTTACCTGAAAAATGCCAATCTTTATTTAATTCAAAATTAGTTGACTTGTCATGTCAATTTTAGTTGTGAATTGTTTAGTTAAACTGTCATTTCAAATTTATTAGTTAACTCGTCACATCAAATTTAATTGAACCCCACTGCATGTTGGTTTATATTTCTCTCTCACACGCGTACACACTTCTCCTCTTATGCCAGTGTAGGATGCAATCGTCATCGTCTCCAGCGTGATAAAGCTGAGCATTCATGGTAAACTACTAGGTCAGCACAGCAACCTCAACTGCTTACTCATATAGTCCTGCTAGTGACGTGATGTTTCAGTCATTAGCCAATCAGAATGCAATTTAAGTTTTTTCCCCACCAGTTGTGGTGAGAAAAAGTGAGCGCTATAAGCATGCACCAATCTAGTTTTTACAAAAATGGGGAGGGAGTTTGAAACGGTCCAATTCTAAAGTGTAGTATATAGATCGCTAGGAAGTGTACAACCTGAAGTCTTCACACATTCTTATTGTAGGACAAACCACACCCAATGATTATTGGACAACACTAACGCATGAATAATAATAATGAATCCCTTCAGTGTGATTGTAGTTCTACAGTTTGCCAAGTTTGCTAACCATCAGCAGTGGATGCAACACCCCAGCCTACTACAGTATGTCAGCAGAGTAACTTGGTTATAAAACAAGTATTTTCCACATTCTGGGACAAACAATAGGGCTCATGATGAAATTGTGGCAGACAGGGACAGTGGAAAAATCCAGGATTGTCTAGAACATTCGGTGTTTGCGGCAATGATTTTTTTAAACAAATCCTGTTCCACCCCCATCTCCGGTCAAATTTAATTATTAGCTTCTATATATTTCTATCCTTGTTGACTACAACCAACCGAGGTCTTGCATAGCATGCATATATATATATATATATAGCTGTAGTAAACATGAACATAGGTATGCGATACATGGCATAACAGAAATAAGACGTGATTGCTACAAGTATCATGAAGACGGTCTAAGTCAAGAATTTTAGTTTGAGTTGGATAATAATATTCAATAACATACATAATAATGTATTTGAGCATTATGTAATGGTTACATGGGTATAATATATACTTATAACTTATAAAATTGTGCGAGTGTGCTATACAGTACAATGATACCCAGCAATATATGGCATTGTTGAATAATATCTTACGTGTTGCTAGATACAGAGAAGTTTGCACATATGACTTGTGATAGTGCATAAACATGCGAGTCAATGGCTTCACATGACACAGCTTAGTCCTCTTCGCCAATCACTTGTCGGCCGTTTCTTCCTCTATAAATCCAGCTGCCGCATCCTTAGGCACACAAGTAATGTGACTGACCTTGTTCTGAAATGTGACTCCGTAGAACTTGTCAGCACTCTCCAACAGCTCCGGACGGAATGTGGTGGTGATGAATTGAGCATCTTCTGCTAGTCGATGAATCATAGCTGCAGGAGACGATGAGTGTAGTAACAGGGAAGAGGAAATACTTACACGAGTATCGTACTGGCTTAATATTTGAACAACAACAACGCCAACAAAGAAAACAATAAAAATCACACCTGCAACAGATTCTCTGTGGTGAGAATCCAAGGCTTGGTCAATTTCATCAAATAGATAAAACGGAGCAGGGTCACATTTCTGAATGGCAAATATGAGTGCGAGGGCCACCAGAGACTTCTGACCACCTGATAGCTGCTGCAACTCCTTTGTCTCTGAGATATGTCCAAATGACACCTGGGCACAAAGAAATAACCAGTTGCCTAAATATGTAAGTGCAGTTATTATGTAAGTGCAGTTATGTAATCTACCTAACTAGATGGTTCCATGTGGGAATATTTGTTGGGCTTGGGGAAAAGCTAGGTAATAATATAGAAGTTGGTTGGAGACACACAATTATAGTGCTTGAGCAAAATCAATTCTTCCAGATAGTGGCCTCACGCTGAGATTGGAGGGGGAAACCCAGGATGCTCCTACAACAGTTGAAATGCAAACATCCTCTTTTTGGGGGGGGAGGCTATCTGAAAGCATATGACTCGACGAGTGAACATAATAACTACACCTGTATAGATACTCCTGTGTAGACTTCCGTGGGTGGAATACTGCTGGAAGTAATTGCACTGTCACTGTCTACAGGATAAGTAGGCTGCAGAGAAGGAAGGAGACAAATGCTTCAACACTATCATGAGTATGTCGTGCAGTAGGACTGGACTCCTCCTAATAGCTTCTTACATCATCCATAATGCTCTTCATGATAAGTTGTCCAGTACCATCAGGCACAAGCTCTTTGAAAACTTCAGAGAAGAACCTAGACACCTGATCCAACAAAAGATAAGTATTCATAGTGAAAATGATGAGATAAAAATACTTATAGTAAAACAGCGACAGCATCAACAAAATGTTAAATACTGTACAGATGGTGTTTTTTTTGAGGACATTGAATATTTGCAAGTTAATATTAAACAGAAGCATTCCCAGGAGTGTGTGTGTGTGTGGGAGGGGGTGGGGGAGGAGAATATTCATGATTGCCTGCTGCGTAATGGAAACCACACATGCTGTAATGATTTTCATGGATTGTTAGCCATGAAAAACACAAACACTAAATCCCTCCCACCCCCCAAATATCCTGCTACAGGGGATATGTGAGTATGCATTGGATCTGACCTGCTTGAAGGTGAACTGGATGGCCTCGTGCTTCCGCTGCTCCAACACATCCATCAACTCCTCGATGGCTTGATAGTCTTTGTCCAGTTGTTGCTTCCTGGTCGTCAGCTTCTCTCTGCGCTCGGAAAAGTTCACAAACTGCTCAAGTGCTTTCTTGTTGACATGACCGTACTTCTTGAGCTCAGTGTTACTCTTGTGCAGCTTCTTCCAGAGCTACAAAAAAAACATACGTGTTCTCATACAGAATTTCACTCTACCCACCACACCCTTAGTTATATCAGAGTGGCGTACCTGGCTAAGAGTAAGACCCATGTATTTCTCAAAGGCATCTGTTGGTAATGAACCCAGCTCCCTGATCTTCCGCATGCTGTCTTCTTTCTGCAGTTATGTAAAGTGATTAAATATATAATATAATGCTGGCTATGGCATCATAAACCTTGTTGAGGAGAAGGCTTCTCTTGTTGGCAAGCTTCTCGAGATGTTTGGTCTCCACATTCACACTCTCTTGTTGTTCTCTCTCAACGTTCTATGATGAGAAGGGATCACTTGTCAGTGAATCGCACAGCCACAATACTTAGTACCCAACTACTGTCAGAGAAGACCTGTACGCATACCTGCCATTTCTCTAGCGATCTGTCCTTCTCCTTGGTTGCTTTGTGGTGTTCATCCAGAGATGACTGCACCTCTGCGACAAGTACATGTATCACATCATCACTAATGATACCAGATGCTCAATAAACAGAGTAGCGTATGTGCAAATCATGGGTCACCTGGGTTACACGGTTTCCGCCATCTGGCGGTACTAACTGGTTTATAGTACAGTACATCCTCAGTTATCCCATCAAATATCCGGATCATCGATTATCCGACTATCAAGTAAAGTGTCACAGTTCACGCGAGTACGTGATTCTAGCGAGCGCAAAGCAGTGAAGCTAGAGCAGTAACTGCCATGGTTGAGATTGGAGCGTAAACGAAGAGTTCTGATTATCGGACTATCAAGTAAAATGTCAAAGTTGACGCATACACGTGAGCTTCTAGCGAGTGCGAAGAAGTGATGGAGGCCCGAGCTAATGCAGATACTGTTTCTCTATGATTGAAGCGTATACGAAGAGTTCTAACTATCGATGATAAAACCAGCATCAACCAGCAGTTAGGAAGCAGCTCAAATAAAGTCATAGCCAAAATATATGGCGTTGATAAGAGCACAATCTCCGATATCAAGAAGAATAAAGAGAAGATTCTTCACTTCAAGTGGGAGATGTCCATCATGGGAATGTATAATAAAGCAGAGGTAATGAAACTTGGGGTCGATGAAATATGAGATAAGGCTGTGCACTTGTGGTTTAAACAAAAAAGAATGGAGGGCATGCCTGTCTCTGGGCAGATATTGTGCGAGAAGGCAGTCCAGCTGCATAAGAAGTTGTATGGTGAACAATCAGACTTTTCTGTAAGTACGGGCTGGCAGTGGAGGTTCAGCAAGAGGCATGGCATTCGTAATTTGTCACTTCAAGGAGAGAAATTATCTCCAAACAAGGAGGCAGGTGATGCCTTCATCTTCTCCCTTACTGAATTTATCAGTTTACTCACAATCAGATCTTTAATTGTGATGAAACTGTAATCAACTTTCGTCTGTTACCTGCAAAGACACTTGCCGCTTCCTTTGAAAAATCAACTGATGGGATGAAGAGGAGCAAAGAGCGAGTCACCATCAATGCTTGTGCAAATGCAATTGGCAACCATCAAGTTACCTCTCCAGCTCATTGCTAAAGCAAAACGTCCTAGATGTTTCAGACGTTTGCAGATGGAATTGTTACCTGTGCAGTATCATGGCCAGAAGAATGCATGGATGTCTTCTCAGATTTTTTACACATGGTTCCATGATACATTCATCCCTACTGTGCGTCAAGAGCTCTCTTCACAAAACTGTTCTGGTGTTGGATAACTGCCCTGCCCATACCAATGTTGAAGAACTTACCACCAGTGACGATGGAAAGATTACTGCCCATTACTTCATTACTTGCCAGCAAATGTCACGTCCTTGATCCAAACAATAGATCAAGGTGTACTTGATGCACTCAAGCGTTGATATTGCTGAAAATACTCTTGATAGAAGAAGAGAATGGTGAGTCTGCTGTGGACTTTCTGAAGTCAGTGGATATGAACGTGGTGGTAGATCTTGTTGCAGAGTCTTGGGATGAAACGGAGGCATCCACAAAACTAAACTCTTGGAGGAAAATCTTTGCTATCCATCCATCAGATCAGAGCAAAGAAGGTGCCAGTGGGCCAGACGCTGCTGTTGAAAATAGTGATGTAGGAGAATTCATCGATGATTTCCAGGAGTTGGGATATAGTATGGATGGCCGATAGGTGCGGGGAATCTTTTGAAACTTTGTCGTGCTGGGGATTGATTTTTGAAATTCTTGATCATCAACGAGTTGGGATATAGTATGGATGAAGACGAGATCCATTCGTGGTTAAACAGCGATGCCAATGATCTCAGCTTCCAGCTAATGTCAGATAAAGAAATCTGTGATTATGTTGCTTCAGAACCAGTGCACCAGGATGATGAAGATGAACCAGAAGAAACACAGCACACTTTCTGCCCAATAACAAATTCAGCTGCAGCTCATATGTTGGAAAAGGCTTACATGGCTGAAGATCAACAAGAAGCTAACCAGTACAACATATGCACAGCGAGAGAACTCCGTGCCCTAGTGGTCCTTATACGAGAACAATCACTGGAGCAGAGGACCTTGATGAATATGCTAGCCAGTACAGGATTAAAGACAACATGGTATTTTATAACAAAGCTAACAGTAACAAAGCTAACAGTAACAGTATTGTACAACATTGTGATCATGTGTCTGTAGCAAAAAAAAGTTTTCACCTATCTGAACTTTTCACATATCCGAACAATTGTTTAGGGCATCTGGCCAAAGAGGGTCGGATAAGTGAGGAGGTACTGTATAAACTGCGCCAGCAGTAACTCAGAAAGTAGTAAAAGCAAAACAACACACAAAAACTCTCCAAAAGCATTGCATGATTCATGATAAGACACTTGTTAAATACAGTGAATTCAGAAACTACTCTGTATTCATTTCAGGTACTGTTAATCACATGAGGTGGGACGCACGAGGTGGGATGCATGAGGTGGGACGCATGAGGTGGGCCGCAGGATCATATATGAAATGGAAAAATGTATTGCCCAACCTGGCAGAAACTCCAACAATTTATAGCCTTGAAAAGATGTCAAATAAGTTAAAATCACTATAAAAGCAGAGTTTCTGCCACACTGCAGTATTCATGGCATGAACTGATAACCCTGGCAGAAACAGTTCCACTACATGAAATGCAGAGTTTCTGCACTCAGCAGTGTTCATGGCACAAACCAGATGCAAGTTTTTCCCCCCCTTGTGTGGTTGTGCCATACATCCCTTCTCATCATCACAACTAGAGCAATATCTTTCACCCAGCTTAATATTTAATAGCCGTGAAGACGTTTTTGCAATATGATTTTTATACCCAGTCACCGACGACACCCTGGTGGAATCCAAACTGTGCCTGTCACCGCCGGTGATTGTTTAATTCGAAGGCAAATAGTGGACTACACCACCACACTCGCTACAGTATGCACGGGTGCAGGTTGAGGTAGGCTGAATATACAGTTAGCGGGTACTTTTCGTTCAAGTTGGGTCGACAACTTTTATAGTAGTTGGCTTGATTTCAGCAGACAGAGGTCCACTAGATTGAAGTGGTGGATTTCCTTCTTAGTAGATAGTCCTAGTCAATAGTGATTTATATTAGGACAATTGAAGGCTCAGTTTTGTACCCGGGGCACTGTATGACCTCAATTATCGCTACATTGGGAGTGCACAGTGAAACAAACAGCTATTCATCAAAAGGAAATTTCCTACTACAAGATAGTATTGTAATGGTTTTTACAAGGACATATGAATCCCATGAAGTATGCGATCACAGATGTGCCATATCCTCTGCTCCTAAACTACAATTGATAGATTCTCACCGATGCAAAACATCTTACCTCCATATCTCTCTTGGTTCTGGATAATAGTAGCCTCGAGATGGCTCAACTCAGTAGCTGTCACTTCCAGTTGCTGTTTCTTCTCACTGAGAGAAATCTCTTCAAGTTCTCTCTGCAGCTCTGTTTTTGTCTTGAGCAGATTGTTGGTGAGTGTGTTCTGGAGGTCGTTCTTCTTGGCCTCCAGGTCGGCCCTCTCATGTAGGCATGCCCTTAGTTCCTGCTGCATGGAATCTATGTCCTCTGTAAGCTGCTCCACCTTGGCGAGCAGAAAAAGGGAATAGACAAGGATGGAAAAGAGGGGCAGGATGAAGCGCAAGACATGTGGAAAAGGACAGACAAGATGGAAAAGAGAGGAGACATGTGAGGGAGAGAGAACAATGAAAGGAAGACGACTTCCTGAATGATCACATTGGAGTTAATTTGAGCAGTCACAGCTCATTCACTGCATCATGCATGTCCATTGGTGCCACCATGGAGAATGCCATGTCATACATTGATGTCCAAAGTTCAGAGTCGTTGCTGACTTAATACCAATTCCCTTGAACATATATACTGGGATATATTTCCAACCCTCGCCCACCCATGGATGGTCTCAGAATGTTCAGGGAGAGCTGGATTAGCATCACGGATAGGGCTAGACATGATTTGATTGAATCCCAGTGCTTTAGGATTAACATGAGGTATATAGGTACAACTTTGAACATGGACATTCATGGATGACACAGGATTGTCCACGGTTCCGGTGGACCACCCTGCACTGTAAACGGTAGTTCTATACCTCCTTCTGGTCGCTGATGTCTAACTGTGAGAGTAGTTCTGTTCCTAGCTCTGTCTCCAGTGCATCTAGCGCAGCCCTCAAAGACTGACAGTCACTCTCCAGGTTAGACAGGGCCCGTGCCTAAATTGAGGCCGTATGTAAATACACAGCCAAACTCACTCTAGGATCCGTCTCTAAATTGAGAACTCAACCTTAGGTTCCAGGGTTCGGCTGTTGGCCTGCTTCCCTCTCTGTAGTGACCTGATGTCCACTTTTTGACGCTCGAAAGTCTCTCTCAGTTGTGCCAGTTTAGACTCCACTTTCTGTAGGTCCCCTACTACCTGTGTGATCTGACCGTCCAGCTGTGAGGAGCATCAACCAGCACTTCAGTCAAGGTCAACACATAGCAAGGATTGATAAAATGGCGTATTAAAAGGATGACTCAAAGGTCTCGTGCTTTACACAAAGATGTTTATTCAGGGATCCAGAATTATTTCCCACACTTCCACGCAAAAGCTAATGTCTAGAGATAGATCTCTCTGTTCTAAATGCATATTGGCAATTAGGCATATAATATTTTGCCATGATCCCTAAAAAGTTTCCCCCAAGTTCAACTGCTGGAGAGTGTAGCTAATCTGCTATATCAAAACCAAACTCCTATTGAGGTATTTTTGGCCTCACTTCGTAAAATTTGTTGATTGCCAACACCACACAAGAATTTAGTTGTGATGCAAAATACAATGAGACAGAGTGACTACTATACTTGCCAAGATTACAGTATAAGAGAGAGAGATATCTGTAAACAGCACACAATGAAGGTGAAAGCTTTGAGCAATGAACAACCATTCCTAGACAGTCAACATGCAAGAGAGAGCAGGAACCCCCCAAAGGAATCAATAAGACAGGCTGAGACAAGTGGACTCGACAGATTCCATGTGAGATGCAAAGGAAGAGCATAAACATGCAGAGCTAAACACACTCCTCAACCATAGTCTTTTCAAAGGTCACTCTTGTTAAATTGTTGACAGGATCATTACAAAATTATCATCCAAGGCTAAGGCATCTCTTTTGCATGCTACTGACCCAAACCCCAATGTCTTATCTCACAGAGAGACATTATAATCACTTGCATATAGAGCCAAAAAAACAAAACAAAAAACTAACAAAGATACAACGAAAACCGCGCACACATAACTGCAAAATTAATTTAGTCGTCTAGAATCAGGACACAAGGATATCATCTATCTGTCTCTGCAGCTGTTCTTTCTCTCCTTGAGTGGCCTCCATCTTTTCTTTCAGTTCCACTATCCGGCGTTGGATCTCAAGACGGGATCTACGCGAGTCATAGTAGCCTCCAGTTAGAGTACCTTTACAACTCACTTGGTCACCTAAAAACATTTATTATTAATTAAGACATTCATTCCAAACAGCACATATTCTGGCTGTTCAGCAGCTCCTCTTCAAGCTCAATTGCAAGAAAACCAGTGCCCAATGAATGAGCACCTGCTAAATAAGTAAAAACAACTGATTCTACTTACAAATTTATTATTAGATGTGAACAGAGACAGCTGTCTTGCAGCGGAGCTAGTGATGGTCTCTCAAGCACCTTTTATGAATGAATAGCATATCTGTGGACACTCTTCTCCAGCAGTACTTGAATGACTACTAGGCATTACCTCATGCTAGCCAAACTACATGCACTACGTCATTATCCAACACTATCATCATGCATTACCCTATACACCATACACTACACTATCATGCACCACACTACACTATCATGCACCACACTACACTATCATGCACCACACTACACTATCATGCACCACACTACACTATCATGCACCACACTACACTATCATGCACCACACTACACTATCATGCACCACACTACACTATCATGCACCACACTACACTATCATGCACCACACTACACTATCATGCACCACACTACACTATCATGCACCACACTACACTATCATGCACCACACTACACTATCATGCACCACACTACACTATCATGCACCACACTACACTATCATGCACCACACTACACTATCATGCACCACACTACACTATCATGCACCACACTACACTATCATGCACCACACTACACTATCATGCACCACACTACACTATCATGCACCACACTACACTATCATGCACCACACTACACTATCATGCACCACACTACACTATCATGCACCACACTACACTATCATGCACCACACTACACTATCATGCACCACACAACACTATCGTACACCACACTACTATCGTGCACTACACTACACTATCATGTACTACACTATGCTACACTACACTATCATGCACTACCACCATGATAATAAATGGATATAGTTTGGTGGGCAGACGAGAAATAGGCAACATGTGAAGCATTCCATTCCTAAAAGAAGCATGTAATTTCTCCGAGATTGATTCTGACAAATATCGAATTGAAAATCAAGGTGAATAGTTAAAATCGACCACAGGGCTACCCAAAGCAAAAATGTGGTGCCCAGCTATGTTATTAAAAAAGAAGTAGTCATCACTGTACACAACAGGATTAAGAGTACCTTCATGTATATGCACTAGTGCTATTGTATCAGCACCAATGTCTAATTGAACCACTCCAGTAAACACTAACTAATTGCCTCCAAATATTTGGGGAGATGAGACTTTGGGAGGAAGGTGAGGGAAGGGTATAAGCAAACTTCAATCACTTGCTTTCCAAGTTTCAATTTGGTTTTCTTCCTTGATCTACTTATCACTGTTGAGTTAGGATAGCCATTTATATGTTCGACCATGTTTTTGTCATTATCTCAGTAAAATCGTACAATTCTCAGCTTTGCTCCCTGCTAGAGCTTTTCCAGCTGGGTTGTGTTAGGGCGTTCCACTGTCAGTGTCCATTGCATCGCCTAAGCCATTATACAAAATGCGGGGCCTGAATATCTATCTATCTTACCTTGATCGATACGAACCGAGCAGTTAATCATGAACACACTTGAGAATATGTTGCCTTGGTGATGTTGATGCTTCTACGCATATGTAGAATTGACGTGCTATTTAACACCAGCGCTTTACACTACAGCAAGATATGTACCATATAGATGCATTAAAAGATGTGTTTTTTTACGACGAGAGCAATGCTGTAAAGGCTGATCAGAGTTAACGTATATAACCATATCAACTTAACCCGACAGGAATAGATCACCTTCTAAGGTGATGCAGTCCATATTTGCAGTCTTGGCATACTGAGAGGCACTGTCCATATCCCGACATATCAATGTTTTGCCGAACACTTGCATAATGGCCGGCCTGAAGATGGGGTTGAACTTGAGGTGCTGCACCATAGGAGTGGCATCCTGGAAGCAAAAAGGAATCCACATCATTTGGAGAGCAAACAATAATAAAAATTAAATATATATATATTATAATAATAAACAATGCACCGTGACTCTCCAATAGTAGAAACATAAAACGGACTGTTGCCAGAATCTACTGCCTCCCTCAAGAGGAGAGCTAAGTCATCAGTGTTAACATAGCCATTGTAAAGCATCTACACACAAACTGGACTCCAGGGATGCATGTTGCGATACATTGGAATACCATCAAATATGTACAGTAAGCGCCCCAAAAAATCCGCTCCGTTATGTTGGCGTTCGTGAGAATCCACGTATGAACGCAGTTATATAATAAACGCCGTTTCAACGGCGAAGAAGCTTTATTTTTTCGCGTGTCAATCTCGTTCGATTTTCAATTCCCAGCACTTGTGCATCAGCCTCGTGCTCTATTTATACCACTTTCGCGCTTCCAGTTCAATCGGCTTCGTCCATCAGCTACTTCAAGTTTCCTCTCTTCCGTCAGCCTCGTTCTTCCAGAATGGTTGTCAACTTTTTTCTTTTCATTGGCTCTCTCGTTCTTTTCAGGTCGATCTTTCATGAACTTGTTTTTGTGCTTCATCGTGCTTCTTGTTAATCTTCTGTACTGATGGTTTATAGTACATCCAAGAAGCAGAGGATACTGCGTCTTCATTTAGAAGGCTATAGATCTCCTGCTATCTCCAGGATCATGAGGGAGGAGAACCTACACACTCCTCCTCATGGAATACGCAAGTTCCTGAGGCATTTCCTAGTAATGAAATAATTTCAAGACAGCCAGGCACAGGAAGACCATCCCTATTGATGCCCGCCATCAAGAAAATCGTGGAGGACCAGATGTAACTAGATGAAGAAACTACTGCCTCCCATCTCTATCATCTGTTGCAGACCAAGGGATACAAACTTTCCCATAGGACTATTATGCAGTGAAGGACCATTCTGGGCTTGACTTGCAGATGTAGCTCCTACTGCCAGCTTATCAGGCATGTGAATAAGGTATGTAAGTTGTCTAAGCTTATATTATCTTTCATTAAGTCATTTGCTCGAATGCTTCAATAGGCTGGTTTAAGCCAACAGTTTGAGCTAAAGCTAGTAAGCTCATAGAAGCTCAGCTTATTCGAACTTTGAAGTGCAAGGTTTGAATAAGAGCATAGCTTTGCTGGGCCTAGGCTTGTTTTTAATTTAGCTTGTTGACTTGAAGGACTACTGTCGCAGAGGCCATATTAGGATAGTTTTGGGTGCTTGGCTTGCTGTTTAGAGGGCTTGCCTTTAGTCAGTGAAGCATTGATTTTCAAATTTGCTGCACATAGTTTGGAGATCAATGTAATGTTAACAATATATCCTCCATACTTTCCAGGTGAAGATTAGAGTGGGCCCAGCATTGTCTTGAGGAGGTATCTTGTGTTTCAAGGATGTCATTTGGACCTACGAATGCACAGTCCAACTCCAAATGCATAGGCGAATTTGCTGCCACAAGAGGCCAACGTCCTAAAAATAAACCGAGGTAATGACATCATCTCGCTCTACACATCATTCGTCCACTCTTTGTACAATTTAATCAAAATACATTTTTTTGTTGTGGTTTTCCTTCTTTTCTTTCTCCTCCTTACATGCTTATTTAGGTATTTAGGGATGACAATAGGTGCTACTATTCCGATACATTCGACTTACACATTCTTTATCATTTGTTGTATTACAGGGCCAAACATCCGGTAAAAGTGCACGTGTGGGCCGGCATAAGCCTACGGGGTGCCACAGCCATGTGTATCTTTGAAGGCATTACAAGGGCTCCTCTCTATATGGAGATCCTCGATAAAACACTTCTGCCCTAAATAAGAACTGTGTTTCTGGGTCATTACAGATTTATGCAGGACAACGATACTAAACCCACTCGCTGGTGTAAGAGATCCATCAAGGGCGATTAAAAAATCGTTAAATAATCAAGTTTTCATTGCGTATCATAAGTCATTATTAGTATTAAAAAATAGCTGAATTCTTACTCGATGCGAGTTCCAAATTAGCCGGCGCTAGACTTCCGGTAACAAGGTAAAAATATATTTGAAAGCTGACAGTGCGAATTTCAAAATGTCTTCCAGGCTAAGTTTGGACCAAGTTTTTTCTCGAATTTTTGATGACGACTTTGGTTTATCTGAGGATGAAAGTAGCGACGAAGACATCTGCTCTTACCTAGGCAAGAGCAGAATTGATCATGAAGCCGCAGCTTCGATGGGCAGAGAGGTGGCACCTGACTTACTTTCTGGCGAATGTTCTTCAACTGGACTCGATGCTATGAATGCGCCAGAGTGTTCTAGTGACAAGGAAGACTTTGCTTAAATTCAGCGGGTGACCTCGCCTGATCTGAGGTTCAAAGCAAGAGGGTCGTCGGGACGGAGGAAAAAAGAAAAGTCATCTTCTCTCTCTCTCCCCACTCCGGACCCATCCATTGGCCTGGGACGGGCTCCATGCGCGACCAAAAAAATACAAACACGGGCAGACCGGGACGCATCGTCGGCACAAACCGGCCTCCACTCTTTTCGTTTTTGACAGTGAGTTGAGCCATAGTTCGTTGTGTAATTTGTGTGTAGAGGATGATCTGCAAAAGCAGTTTTAGCCTGGGTAGTTCCTTGGAAATATGATACATGTATAAATTCGAGGGCGGGTATATAGCAGGTAAAGTATGACTACTGTTTTCTAGCTGGTTTGCTTGTGTTTAGATGAAGAAGTCTACTTGGAGTGTGATAGACGTTCAGTATCTTCTTCCCCTCTCATTGTCAGTATGAGTGTGGTACCTGTAACTGAGTCCAGCAACTTCTGTGACTACAGATATTGCAACCCCATTGTCCCCATTCTCACTCTCACCCAACCCTCCATCGCTAACACCATCAATTGCAAAGTCTATGATATAACTCCTTCACAGCCAGTTACTCGCCGTAGTCATGGAGTTCATCTAAGTAGGCCTGTGACTAGAAGTACTTCGGTTGGTACTTTTGCTGGTACTTTTGCTAGTACTTCTGCTGGTGCTTCTAATTGTGCATCTGCTGGTACTTTTGCTGGTACTTTTGCTGGTACTTTTGCTGGTACTTTTGCCGGTACTTCTGCTAGTAGTACTTCTGCCGGTGCTTCTAATTGTGCATCTGATGGTACTTTTGCTGGTACTTCTGCTAGTACTTCTGCTGGTACTTTTGCTGGTACTTTTGCTGGTACTTCTGCTAGTACTTCTAATTGTGCATCTGCTGGTACTTTTGCTGGTACTTTTGCTGGTACTTTTGCTGGTACTTTTGCTGGTAGTACTTCTAATTGTGCATCTGCTGGTACTTTTGCTGGTGGTGCTTCCACTCCTGGTACTTCTGCTGCCAGCACTGCTGCTCTTGGTTCTTCTGTTGTTCCTTGATTCAGTCCACATGGCACCATTACACGTCCTGCACCTTCTTTGGCACGCCCATCTGGTAAATACCACTTGGACTCAGTGGTTGGTAGCTGGTCAAAAGAGGAGTCATGTGCAACACATTACACATACACAAAGGCACTAGGTCCTACATCTCCAACTGTTAGCTCATCTTCTTCAGCATGTGAGCTATTTTCGAGATACTTGACAAGAGGAAGTATGGGAACTACTTGTGATGGAAACTAACCAGTACTTTGAAGAAAAACGTAGCCACACACCACGTGCTCGTCCCTGGAGTGACGTAACAATAGCAGAGATGAAGGCTTTTCTTGGTCTACTCATCTACATGGGCATCTTGAAGTTAACCTCATTTGGTGATGTATTGGTCCCAACAGGATGTAACTTCAGGGATTTCAGATGTGATGCCTCTTGTGAGATTTCTACAAATTTTTCGGTTCTTTCACCCTACCAGTAGATCTAATGTTGCAGCATATGGTCAACCTGGCCATGATCGTTTCATCAAGGTCCGCTCTCTTTTGGACATGGTTGTCCACAAATTTAGGGAGGAATACCAGCTTCATCAACAGGTTTCTATTGATGAGGCAATGATCAAGTTCAAGGGTAGGCTTGGTTTCAAGCAATACATGAAAGACAAACCGATCAAGTGGGGTATCAAAGTTTTTGTATTGGCGATACCACCAATGGTTATGTCTCTAACTTTGAAATATACACTGGTAAAGTACTTCATAGTGGTGGTGCTGTTGATGTGTGCCTGTGTGCCAAGGTAGTATTGGACCTGGTGCATGGTCTTGATAATAGTGGACATGAGTTGTATACTGATAATTACTATACAAGCCCAATCCTCCATCTCACACTGTACAGCCATGGGATAAATGTGTGTGGCACTGCCCGTATATAGCAATAGACGCTTTCCCCCAAAGAGCTGGTTACTAAAGCCACAAATCAAAACCAAGGCCATTATGATTACAAATCAAATGGTCCTTCTGTGTGGGTGGACAAAAGGAGCATCTACTTTTTGTCCACCTTTCACTTTGCTGAACCGGTTTGTACAGTGAAGAGATGCAAAGACGCAAGCTGGATGGGTCTCAGGTTGATGTTTCATGTCCGCCTCTTCTGGTTGATTACCAGAATTACATGCGAGGTGTAAACCATGGAGACCAGTTGTCAGGGTAGTACAAAGGAATAAGAAGTGGTGGAAAAGGGGTTTTTTCATATATTGTCGAGTGCTGCATCCTCAACAGCTGCGTGCTAAGCTCCCATGTCCATAGCCAACAAGATTTTTTAGTGTTCGTCTGGAGCTGGCTAGGGAATTGGTTGGATGGTTCTGCTCTGCTCTAGACAACGCATAGGTCGTCCTCGATTAATCAACCACGAGCGCCTGGACAGACTCAACGTTGGCCTAGGTCACTTGGTACAGAAGGTGGTGAAGAGGCATAGATGTGTGGTCTGCTTGGCGGTTGGAAGGAAGCTGGGGGTTTCCAATCATCATGAGACTAATTTTGAATGTAGGCACTGCAAAGTACCTCTCTGTGTCACTGTGGACGGAGACTGTTTTTTCAAGTACCACACCTTGGTGGACAATACTCGTTATAGACTTTGGTCTCTTTATTATTGTTTTTTTGTTTTTTTGTTGTTGATGTTTTTTGTTGGTTCTTGTTGTTGTTGTTGTTGTTGTTTTTTTGGGGGGGGGGGGGGAGGTCGAATATCATGTTAGTATGCAACATACCGTATTCACTCGAATATAAGTCGCGACTTGTATTTATTTCAGCCAAATCAAGTTGCGATCTTCAAGCAGTGCACTTGCGCAGTGCCAAGCCAGTCTTGCACTATTGTGCTGACGCTTTTTTGTGTGTGCGTAATTGTGGTTGTGATTGTTTCATTTCAAACATTTGAGCTAGGTAATAGTTGGCTGGCAAGAGTTCCTAATCGCTATCGTTATCTACAATGAGTTCGTTATGTTTGATCTGTTCTTCGTCCAAGGAAGCAAATGGATCTTCTCCACCACTGTCACTTCCTTCAGCTGGCGAGTAGCTTGAGTAACTAATGGCTGGGATAGCTAAAGCTGCTACTTTATCGACTTTGAGGCAGTGAATTTCTCAATCTTCAGACCCGTCCACCTTCACAGTGATGCCACAAGCTAAACAACTGCACGTGTGCAAGAGCGGTGGTGTAATTAACTAGGTGTGCTACATTTGGAGTGCGGTTTTCAGAGCGACTTATATTCGAGTGAATACGGTATATGCATTTCAAGTGGATAACAGATATCAATTACCTTCAATTACCTTCATACACACCAAATAACATTCAATTTCTCAATTTCACAACATAAATTGATTACTTCAAATTATATTTCCAGCTGTGTATGTAAGCATGTACATGGTGGATGTACATAAATATGAATATAGTTACATAGTAGCATCTGTTGCTGTCCACAATATTATATTATTGTCTTTTTTAATTATTATATACTAGCTATACTAATGCTGTAATTAGAACTAGAGCAACTTATAATTAGATTCAACACATTGTGGTTTGTTACTATGGCAACACTTAATAACCACAATGTTGATTAGCACAAGGGCTATTGGATACACTACGGCTGCTATGGACTTTAGTCAACCCTTGTTGAGATAAAAGAGCATATTATGTTCATGCACGTCATTTATTTTATTTTTTTCAAAATAAATAAAGTCACCGGTGAAAGGGTTAACATACCTCCTGACTCGACAGAAATTTTTTGACGCCTACCATATAAACGCCTACCATATAAATTGGTGGAAGATGCCACCTGAACTCCAGATGCAAATCCCATAGAAAACATATGGCATGAATACATATGAAGAGAGGTGCAACTACGAATAAAAGCCGAGCTGGTGAAGGGGATGGCTGATTCTTGGAACACGGTATCGAGATCGAAGTGCCGAAAATATATTCGGCACTTGCATAAGGTACTTCCAAGAATAATTGAATTGGGAGGAGAAGCAACTGGCTATTAAATGCTGTCATTATTGTGCTTTGTCCTTAATGTGAATTGGGCTATAATTCACAAAATGAAGTACTATTATCAAAGAATACATTGTTGCAAGTAAACCAAGGCATTCAGCACTTCATGCCTGCCTTGTGGCATAGCCTAATTAAGTGTCAAATGTAAGGCCCATCCCAAGATGGTGCTGGTTAATAATACCCACACACCTTGTTAATACCCACACAACTTGATAATTCCCCACCCCCAAAGCAACGCAAATTAAGTTAATTACGGCCAAAAAAAGAATTTGCTCTTGCCCCGCTGGAAAACCACTAAATATAAACAGGAACATTAAATAAATTTTTGCAAATCATTAACAGAACTAAGAACTTATGTAAATATAATGTCCACTTATTTTTGAAATCTAAGCCGTTGCATGTTTGCTCCAGACACTTTGACCACATAGGTTCAAATTCGATAGGATTGTCAATATATTTAGAATATTTATTGCTAAGTGTCTTTCTCAACAAAGAAAGTTCCTCTGTTGGCAGTCCATTAAACTCTCTGTTACCCATGGGGGTGCATTTCTTCATGACTTACTCACGAAAAAATGATTCTCTGGCAAGCTTACATACTAATGTACCTGCCTTTGAAATACTATTTAACTTATTTAACTTGTAATACTTATTTATTACTACCTTATGCCAACCAATCTAGATTTGTTAACAAATAGAAGGCAAAGCTTCTTTCCTAAGTAAGCTAGTGAGGTCTTGGAGGAGTTTGTAATACTTATTTATTACTACCTTATGCCAACCAATCTAGATTTGTTAACAAATAGAAGGCAAAGCTTCTTTCCTAAGTAAGCTAGTGAGGTCTTGAGGTCTTGGAAGAGTTTGAGGTCTCGGAGATGTTGGAGGTTGACTATGTGGAGGTAGTTGAGCTGACAAGGTGTTTGTGGGAAGGCACAATTACTTTAGCCTGGCCAACCTATTCGAGGTCCTTGACAGTTGCAACCCAGTTCTCCCCAGAGCATTTAAAGGTAGCGGTGCGCTATCCCTTTGAAACTTTAAGGATAGCGAGCGCTATGCTATATTAGTTGTTTTATTCATTTTTGTCAAATTGAAATGATATTTTTCTATGATGTAATACAATGACAAAATTAAAGTAGGTGTGGTTAGTGGGGGAAAATTGCAGCATGGCTATTTAGCTGCGCACATGTCAGTCGCTGAAAAGATGACAAAGCGTGGACATTCAAGTGAAGTTGGCTGCAGCAGCTCTGGCAAGCACCAAAAGACCGACATTAACCCGAAATGGAAGGAAGAGTTTCCGTGGCTATTGGAGTTGGAAGATGGCAAAGGTATGATGTCTGTTCTTTGTCGGAAACATAGTTGCTGGCCTAAGAGAGCTAGCGTTGGACGAGCGACCTGGGTAGACCTGCCATGCAAGACATTGACTAGGGAGAGCTTGGTCAAACATGCCAAAAGCGAGTCACATGTCACGGGAGTCAAGATGGAGGCTGATCTGGGCTGCTCTAAAAGAGATGGTGGCATAGCAATGGCTCTCCAAGGAGTAGTTTCAGCTAAGAGAAAGGCCTTTGTTAGAGCGCTGAAATGTATGTACTTCCTGAATCACAGGGAGATAGCACATACTACTAACTTTGGGCCTCTCATGGAGCTAGGTAAGTCATTGGGAGCATCTTACCTTAAAGACCTGAACCTGGGTGGAAATGCACACTACACATCAGAGTGTTTCATGCAGGAGATTGTGCAGTGTCTAGGAGAAACTGTAGCTGAGCCCATCACTTCTAACCTTTCTAAGTCTCCTTTTTTTTGTTGCTCTGTGTGTGGATGAAACCACTGATGTTTCTGTCACCAAGGAACTTATAGTATACGGTCGTTACATCATAGAAGGTCAAGTGGAGACAAGCTTCCTTCGTGTACTGGAACAAAAAAATTGTACTGCCGCTAATATAACTGACACATTAATTAAGCTCTGTAGTGACCTAGAGATATGCATCGTTTTTGTGGCTTGGGTAGTGATGGAGCATCAGTGATGTTGGGGAAAAGTGGTGGAGTCTCTAAGTTGCTAAAGGACAAGGTTCCTTTCCTTGTTTCGAATCACTGCATTGCACACCGATTAGCGCTTGCTTGTGGACGACAGCTAATGAGATTTCTTTTCTCAAGCTGTTAAAGAGCACTGTTGACCAGTTCTATAAGTATTCATCTGTTCGAACTGCGGGCTCCAGGAAGTTCTGAATGACCCTAGGCTTAATCTAACTCAGGCAAAAGATGTCCGTTGGTTATCACATAACCGGGCGGTCAGTCACCTTCGCAAGTGTTTCTCCTCAGTGTTAGTTAGCTTGGAAAGGGAAGCTCAGGAGCTCAACAATGCTGAGGCTGCTGGGCTCGCTTCCTTTGTAAAGAAATATAACTTTGTGGCTGCTCTCTATATGTTTTCAGATGTTCTTCCACCATTAGCTGCCTTATCACGTGGTTTTCAAAAATAAGATATTGATTTCACCATGGTAAAACCCTTAGTGGTGTGTACCAGAGCTAAGTACTATCAATGCTCTTCTTCTGAGTCCTGGTGAATTCTTTCAAAGTCTTCCAGATGTCTTGTTAGGGTTGGAAGAGTATGGAGTACAGCAGCCTAGTAATAGCATGGTGGATAATTTCAAGAGTAACATATACAACAAATACTTACAAACTCTCTCTGAGCACATAACCTATAGGTTTCCTGACATGGAACCGTTTGAGGGATTTGAGATCTTTAACCCCAGTGGTGTTCCAGATGAGCTTGCTCATCAACCATCACACGGCACAGAGCATTTGGATATTCTTATCTCTCACTATGGAAAAGAAGTATACAGCCTGAAGAAACCAAGTGTGAACTTATAGTTTTTAAAACAGTGTAGTGGCTGCTAATAGAGCTTTGAAGCAAATGACAACCAGGCAGCTTATGAGGCATGTTATTGGGGCTTCTGAAATGACTTCAATGTTCCCCAATCTAGCGAAGCTTGCAGCGATTGGTCTGATTATTCCAATGTCCTCTGTAGATTGTGAAAGAGGTTTTTCTACTCCAAATCGAGTCAAGACTGACACAAGGAATCGTCTCTCCAATAAAAGCCCTTAATGATGTCCATTGAAGGACCAAGTCCCTCTGACTTCCCATATGAGCTTGTGTGTGATAGGTAGGCTTCCATGAGGAACAGGCGGATTGATGTAACCGAATGATAATCAATGACACTTACATAATTAATGACAATCTTTTTCCATGTAATATTTATTATTTAGGCTTGTTATTGTATACAGCAATCTACTGGAGTGTGTGTGTGTGTACTTTAAGGTATTTAACAAAGATATATCATTCACAGACTGTAAAAATGATCAGCTCCCCCACACAAGGAGAAGTTCCTAGATGAAAACGAGTTATATATAGTCCACTATACTTACTGCAACCTGTGAAATACATGAAACAATAACATCAAAAACATTGCTCATCATAATTTATCAGTCACACTCCAACGACATTGCCCCTATCCTTAACAAAAATCCTGGGGAGAACACTGCAACCAATGACCTAAAACCTGCTTGAAGGACATGCGTTCAACCAGGCATGCACAAAATACCGCACTAAAGTAATCGCCTCGCTAAGGTGAAAATTTTAGCAACCCGTGCGCACTCCGTAAAGTTTCCGTTACTTATCCGATGATCGATTGTTCTTCATACATTGATTTTGCGTTTCAGGTACGGAACCGGAACTTTTTTTTTTTGCGCCTACTGTAATCAACACCCTCCACATAGCAAGCGCTAAGCATATTGATCCCTATGCTTAGGTGCACTTGGCAAGCCCCAGTTTATTGATACTGTCGAAACTGTATGCACTGAATGGTCTCTTCCTGGCTTTTGCAACTATTTCTGGAAGTTCTTCTAGAGGAAAGCTGCACAGGCACATATGCTTACCAGGAATCATTCTGAATTCCTTTGCACTTGAGCGAGGTGCTCCTGGATGGATTTCATCCCTGTAATTTTTATTGCAGACATATAGCGACATAGCGCTGTGTACTTTCGTTTGCTACTCAACGGCTGATTCTCACATAAAAATGCAGCTTATTTTTGAGAAGTTTAACAAAACGTTAACCGTAGAGGTCATAAAAACATGCCAGTTACGTTCACTTTGAACGCACGTAGACGCTTACCGTTTCCAACTGATTCTAAAAGGAACAACCAAACAAACGGTTAACGTTTACTTGAGTTTTTGCTGCGGTGGAACCAATTTAAAGATCAGCGTGCTGCAAATTATTTTTTTAGCCACGGGGGTGGGACCCAGTGCCTCCTCAAGGTTCAATGAAGTTCGCATCTCATTGCTCCACCTACCTCCTTGCCAGACCACCTCCTTTTACACAGTTTATGAAGGTGGTCACTCAAAAGTGGGATTACTACAATTTTTTTTAAATTTAATAGTTCCAAACAATTTCCCCAATTCAGAGGCTTGTTGTACAACCAAGACCACAACAACAATTAAATTTAAACAACATTTTATTATCATGTAATTGAATAGTGGTCCAGGCAGCAAACAAAATAAGAGAGCAGCAATTACATTATAATAAATGAATAAATAAAACCAACAAATAATAAGTAAGCACTTGGACAACAGGTTAGTTCAGGTAACTCCTCCAGTGCCTTGAGCTTCAATATGAAGTAGGCCCATCCCATTGCTCCACCCACCTTAGTGCCAGATCATCTTGAATAGTGGTTGATTGTGGATTTGAAGGTGGTCGCTCAAAAGTGGGACTATAACGTAATTATTATCTGTTGTGTTGCAATATATATATATATAAGTTTCTGGCGCTCATTTGTATCATTTCTCACAGAAGGGCTAGGATTGCCTTTTCTTAAGGCTGGTTCACAACACGACGCTGGTCTAGCGGAGCATTGCATTGCGTTACGTTTGCCAGTTCACAACCCAACATTCCGCTCACCACATCCTGTTTATTATTATTGTCAATTGACCTTTGACCATCAAACTGCGTTCAACAAAGATGGACAGTAGTGACAGTGCAGCGAAGATCTTGCTATTGGGTAGGAGGCTAAGTTAGCGGAAGAGCAAGGATGTGGGTACCCGCCCGATACTGACTCACCATAGGCAGCATGGAGATTATAACAATCTCCTACAAGAGATGAGGCTGTCTGACCGAGAGTCATTTCAGATATTTGAGGATGTCTAGGGAGAGGTTTGACTCTGTTTTAGCTGAGGTATGCTTTGTATATTTCATAGTATAAGTAATAAAAGTTACCTAATTATATATATATATATATAGGTCAGTCCATACCTGACCCATCACAGTCATGACAGCTCTGTCAGAGCTGATATCTCCCCAGGTGAAAGGTTAGCACTCGCTCTAAGGTTTCTTGCTACAGGCAACTCACAAGTATTGTGCTAAAAAAATTAATTTGTTAGGTCTCTCTATCATGTATGATTTTGCAGACCTCTCTGTCCTTCAACTTTCGTATGGGACGATCAACAGTCTGTACCATCGACGAGGAGCCATGTACTGGAATGGAGTCCCTGCACGTGCTGGAAGCAACAGGTTTCCCCCCTTTGTTCCTTGTTCATTATATTATAGTCCAGTTTATCTTTAGGTATTCATGATCTGCTACTTCCACGAGAGATGCCTTCAAGGACTACTTCTCAAGCACAGCTGGAGAAGTCTCCTGGCAATACAACTATGTTTGGCATACATAAACACACAATTTTGTGTACTGACGCGTTGAAAATATTTATTAGATAATTTATTATTAATAATAAATTATCTAATAAATATTTTCAACACGTCAGTACACAAAATTGGCTTAAAATATTTTATGTTCATAATAATTGGTAGGTGGTGGGGAATAGGGTTCTCGGGGAATTCAATGTTCACAAATGATGTCCTGTAAAAAATGATAAGACAGAATACAGTGGCCAGCATGAAATAGCCATGGGCCCTGCATCACCACTCTTGGGCCTCTTCTTCTTCAGTTCCCTTACATACCGATCTCTCAGCGTCTTCCACTTTTTGCAATGTTCAGTGTTCTGAGGTTGCTCCTTCTCCAACCTATCATATAAATATGTGGATAATTGTAGTCACTCTATAGAAACTAGTTGTAGCTAGGCCATTCTTTCTATAGCTAGCTAGGCCATTCTTACCTGACTTGCCACTGCCTTCCAGTCACCTGCCACAAACAGGGGAAGCTCCCGACAGCAACTTTTCTTCATCAATGGACATCTTTGATATGGGCTAGACTGCAGTTCAGCGGCACGTGATAGATTGTAGCATTCTGATTGGTCAGACGCTGCATTTCAGATGCTGGGTTAGATTTTTCTAATCCGCTTTTTCTAATCGCGAATACCGCTTTGTCGCGTTGCGCTCTGTTGCGTTTCTGGTTCACAACATGAAGTAACATCGCGGAAGGACGCAACGCACCGCCCCGCTCGGCCAGCGTCGAGTTGTGAACCAGCCTTAAGTTCCAGAGCCTTCATTCTTCCCACCTGAAGTAGTGCAGCTAATGTAAGTATCCTGTTCTGTACTACAGTGGAGCGTCGGTCCCATTGAGAGTACAGTAATGTAGTCAAGCATCCGTCTCCTACCTGAAGCACTTTCATTCTGCAGTCGAGCGTTGGTCTCCGCCCTCTTGCTTGCTGGTTGACCACACAGTCCAGAACTGTACTTGATGTATTGATTCTTCTTGCATTTTACACATGAGTGATTGTACTAACAACAGCCCACGTGGGCAAGTCAGGCTAGGTTAGCTCAACTTCAAACACAGAGAAGTGAGGTCATCAGGTTACCATGACCTGTCCCGTTAACATTACAGTGAGAAGATAGTGACAAGAAGTAGTTTGCAGGACTTCTTTCCAGATTGAGCCAGTCTTGGCCGAACCATGTTGAGTAACAACTGGCACTAAGTGGGAGGAACCTCTTGACCTCTTCTTAGCCGATTGAATGCCGACTTTATTTGGGGTTTGTTGTAATGGTTAAATTTTTAGCTTCAGCACAAGCAGCGTACAACATTAAACAACTGATACCATTAACGCAAAAAAAAAAAATTTTTTTTTAAATGCCATAAATACTACACTAATGAAGGGGGAAAAAACCAACGCAACAGAAACAAACGGAATTGAACTGTCTGCATAGCGGTGCTGCAATGCATGCGCTTCATAATAAAAACAGTGACTGTGCGCATTTTTCAGGTCTTCTCTTTGTTCCAGAGCCTTTATTCTTCCCACCTGAAGTAGTGCAGTCTAGTCTAAGTCTTCTGTTCCGTACTCTAGTCGAGCGTTGGCCCATCGAGAAGTAGTGCAGTCGAGCGTCCGTCTCCTACCTGAAGCACTTTCGTTCCACAGTCGAGATAGGTCTCCGACCACTTTCTTGCTATAAGGTTGACCACCCATAAGTCCAGAACTGTACTTGATGTCTTGATTGCGTCAATGCATTTTAGACATCAGTAGGGTTGTGCTAACCACAGCCTAAGTAGGAAAGTCAGGCTAGGCGGAGGGGTTAGCTCAACTTCTATTCATTTCAAGCACAGAGAAGTGAGGTCATCAGGTTACCATATCTTGACCTAGGAAGTAGCTATGCACAAACCCTTTGAATGTTCTACATTTGTCCTCAAAATAACCTACAAAGTATGAAGAGCAAAAAAAAGTTATGACAAATTTAGTGAAAATACAAAATCGTGGCAAACACCCCACTTAACTGAAGATGTGGTGTCATGAGGCGTGACACAGAAATGCTCTGCCGAAAGTTTGAAAGCCTTTCTCTCACTTCTTCTCGTTTGCGGGTGTTTCGAAGAATAGAATCAAAATAGTGCTTACTTTCAAATGGTTCTAGGTTAGAGCACGATTCGTGTAGAGCTTTTCAAACTCCATGCTAATAACTTGAAATTCTTGATTTGTGCAAAGTGGGTCCCTTCCTCGGACCTTTTAACACACGTGAAGAAAACCAAAGAGAGCAGCAATAAAGCCATTAGCATGGTATATACTTGCAACAAGTTTCATTTGAAAAGGTATACAGTTTTGAAGGCCAATTAGAAGTCACCTGGCTAGTAGATTAAGGGTGGAGGGTTCTTCTTGTTTCTCAAAGGCACTTTGCCCTTTCCTTTCCCCCCCCCCCCCACTTATGGCCGACAATAAATTGAGTATGAGTCAACAATAGAGGAAGTACACTACATATGAGCATGTCAAGTAGCCAGCTGTTGTACACAGATATTCCGAGGTGTCCAAATGGTGACAACAGAAGAAACTGCAGGAGAACTATTCTCGAATTATCTACATCATGCTCCACACTTCCTTGTCTATTTCACAGATTGGAATTCTAACCGGCGTAAATATTAATTAACCCCCCCCCCCCCTAAAAATAACCCTCTTTATTTGATGGATGGCTCAGTAATTTTGCACAAATCAAACTTTGACTCAAGAGAGATTATAGCTAATTTTCACAATAGCAAATTCAGACTTGGTGGTATTCAGCAAACATACACACACACTCCTAGCAGAGAGCTGTTTTATATATCTTACAGTGGTGGATGGGAAGCGTGGGTTAGGAGGTTGTAGTTTGTTGAGAGGAAGGAAGGTGACCTCTCCTCCCATCTTGTTCCTGTTCATGATGGAGAGGATCTGAGAGGCTGTGCGATCAGTGTCCACCACCAAATGGAACAGCCTGAATGGTACGTGTGTGGGTAGGGGGTGAAAAAGGATCACAGGAATGTGTTTCAAACGGCCAACCAAGCTATTCCAAAGTGGACAAAATTGTCATCGGGTCAACATATTATACCTCATTTCCTTGAATGGATACTGAGATTTTAAATAATTTCAGGCACCCTAACGAAGCAAACATTAAGCAAGGGCATAGAACTAATCCCAATCCAAGGCTATAGTATTGTTCAAGCTCATTTAGCCTCGCACTCCTCCCAGTCATTGTTGAGCTTGAATATAGCGAGAGAAAATAGGGGCTAGACCTCCCGACCAAAGTGTTGGAAACAAAATTTGCCAGTCCTCAACTAGTGTTTCGTTAATTTCCAGTATTTTTGTCGTCATCGTTGAGACCTGAGAAAGGGCTAGAATCCTAACGTTTTCGACTTTCCAGCTGGAAAGTGAGCTCAGCAATTTACGGTGCGGCTTCAGCTGCCATCTCTCCCTGCTTTGGGTGGTGTACTTCGCCATCTTCACTGCATCTTCCTGACTGTCTCTACTTCCCGGCTTGAAATTAATTTATCTGCGAATGCGTGAGTTGAATTCAAGTTACCACTTGAGGAAATATGGTATATTATATTAGGCTTGTCTACTAAATGTTGAAATGTTAAATGCAGCCAAACATGCACTACTCAACTCAATGTAGGGCTAAACAAATATATATATATATATATTTAAATCAAGCCTGCCTGTTTCCTGCAGTGACTTCCACGGCAGTAAACACTTTGGGGTCACAGCTGAAGACCTCGATGAGCGGGCCATGCACGCCACCTAGTTGCCTCTCTGCAGCTATCTTCATGGCTGACTCTATGCCTTTCATCACGTTCCTACCAGTGGTGGACTTGAGATCTCGCTCACTGTTTCCCAGGTCGTGACGCAAACTCTGCAATGTGTGATCCAAGGCCGACTCCCTCCTCCATATCTCTCTGTGGGCACAGACAACAACAAATATTAAATTAGACAACCACTTATACTCAACAAAAGTAATCATATTTCCACTCACTTTCGTTCGTTTGTACGGTCATCCCTTGTTAGCTTGAACTCTGCATATTCTCTGTTGGCCTTGTCTATGGCAGCATGTCGCTGGTCTATATCGTCACTCCTCTCCTGCAAAGCAAGGACACCGACTGAGACTTATGAGGCTTTAATTATCTCTTCTCTTTCTACTCACCACCAGATTAAGGGGAAAGCATGGGAAATTAAACAACACCAAAAATAATTTTTTAGATTCTGCAGTTAATGAAGGGATTAACCCCCCCCCCCCCCCATTCATTTTCTCTTCAAAAAATATTCATTCTTTTCTTATCCGTTTATTTTGAATAAACTTCTTTTTTTTATATTCTGTTCCATATGCGCAGAATTTTTTGTTGCTGATTGGAGCATGCTTCATTTATGTAACAGTGTCCATTTGGACTGCTTCAGCCATAGCAGAGCAAGTTCTTTGCAGCGGCATCTGGGATGGTTTGGTGTTAGTAGGAGCAAGCTGTTCTAACACCAGCGAAGGTTGTCTTATCCTGTACTAGTTTCTCTGGGATTCCGACCTCTGACAAGAAAGAACCTAGCAGGTGTAGCATACTCGATCTCAATGGGATTCCGACCTCTGACAAGAAAGAACCTATATAGCAGGTGTAGCATACTCAATCTCAATGGCAGCCAAATGAGCGTTTTGTTCTTTCTAGCTAGCAATAATTCTAGAACAGACTCACTTGAGCCAAGAACAGTTGTACGATCGCTAGTAGCTACAGAGGAAACAACACCACTTATCTGCCATTGAGATCAAGTATGCTGCACTTGCTATAGCTCCAAGTTGTCTGAGGTTAGAATCTCTTGGAAAAAGTGGTACAGAGTAACACTATCCTTGCTGGTGATAAAACAGTTCCAACAGGCCAGCTCTAATGTGGCTGAAGACATCTAAAATCAGCACCATCATGTAAATAATGAATCAAACTCTGCAACAAAATTAATAAATTTTCCCCACAGAAGTAGAACAAGACGTAAACAACAACAACAATAAAAAATTTTAAAAACAAGAAAAGAATTGAAAATAACCCTACCCAGCTTTTTCGGACAACAAAAAAAAATATCGCTCAACGAACTCTCTGTTGACATAACGAAATTACCTTCTCAATAATCAAGTGGAATTTTACTCTCTCGACGTTTTGACTCGATGCTCTAGCCTTCATTATTCCCGATGAGGGCTAGTCGAAATGTTGAGAGTAAAATTTAAGTGATTATTGAGGTCATTGTAACCCATGGCCCCTCCCCTTTAAAAGATTGTACCACTCTAACAATCAAACAGAGGTCACTTGACTTTTAGCGGCTACTTTTCAAGATTCTACAAGTATTCAGACATGAATGTGCAGCTCCTTTAATTGCTATGGAGGTTAGCCACACTTCAAGAAGTCAGCGAAATTACTCATAAATAAAAAAACACGATATTGAGCCTCATGGGAGACCATTACTTTTGATACCCCACCTCACTCCAGCTACACGAGCACAGTGCCTGAAAGGAAACATTCTCACTTCTAACCTTCAATTCTATCTCATGATGATCCATCTTCTCCTTCATTTCTCTCACATCCTTCCTTAACCTTTGAACCTACAAGCAACATCACAGAGTCAACAACAGTGCCACCACAAACTCCAGCCACTGATGGTTGGTAGACGAGCTCCTTTGAAAGCTTACCTGCTTGTCCTTAGTGTCTATAGAGCTAGTGAGCGATTTTGCTTCCTGTACATGAACACAGAGTAACAACAAATTAACCATAATGTTAGAGGATGTCAGTGATGGTTTAAATCACCTTCTTGATCCAAGCATCTCTCTCTTTCACACTAGAGAACTGCTGACCTCTTCCTTGCTTGGCAAACATCTCAGAGCGTCTCTGCTCACAACCCTTCAAGCTGCACACATTTAAACACTTTCATTGACAGGCATGCACGTGTAAAAGGTGTAAGGGGGAGTGGTTCAATGAGGAACTTCAGTACCAGCAAAGGGAAAACAAAACAAACTATCAGTTGACATACTCGATAATCAACTTAAAATGTTCTCACTTGACATTGCACATTTATAATATATGGGCTTGATCATGCAAGAGCTAAGGGTGAAAATTGAAGGTATCTCTGAAAAGCTCTTTATCTCTACTTTAAGGAGCACGTTTTGTTTTTATCCTGCATACCTATCACAGTTCAAGAGTTATTACAAATTTGAAGTTAAGGGACATTGTAGTCTCTGACAAGTCAGATTTGTGATTCGTCAAACCTTCTTTCCCATGACTTTGATATTTAACAACTTATTAGCATGGGAATAAAGTATAAAAGTCCTTGCACTGTAAAAAGGTGGTTTTTGTAGGAAAAGACAAATTATGGTGATGAAATTCCGTTACCTGAAATTCCGTTACCACAATTTTCTTTTTCTTCCTCTCACACAAAAACCATCTTAGGCAAGAAAGCTGCCAAAAGAAAGCATATCTTACACTGGGTATATTTCATTTAAGAAATCTTGCAATTTTCCTTTGTGCAATAAGGTGGCACTTTTATGAAATTACGTTACCAGTTACGGAATTTGAACTATTTTCAGTAAACTTCTTGAGGAATTAAACACCAATATTATATTGATACAGTTTCCTTTGGTTCTATTTCAAAATACCACTCCCAATATTAGCATGAATACACTTTGGGAGTAGTTAGAAGTAAATTACAAAGTTAATTAACAAGCAAAACTCTGGCCAACAAGCACCATAGTAATTTCATTAATCCTGTAATAGTTTAGATGATGACTGATCTTTCATACTCCACTATATATATATACACCTTCGGATCGTTTTCTCACCTACCACAGGTGACAGTTAGGTTTCACATATAAGGGCATATTGTCTGAACTCTATTAATTCATGTACAATTTTTACATTGTACTGCACCTGTCAATCAGCTAATACAAGTCATTAGCAATTTAAACAACATTGCAGCTGTCAGTAAAGCACCCACATGCAGCTTCAGGTCTTATAGATTGCTTCTTTTCAAAAAGATCAAGACAGGGTTGCGTCCCAAAGGGTTTGGACGTGCGATGGTCTACTGTGTTCTCATGCCTTTTTGGCTGCCTGCCACCTACGGAGGTTCTGCCTCTGCTTCTCTCTCACTGCCTCTGGGTTGGTGGCTCTGGCCTTCTTCTTCCTCCAACAATCGCTCTGCTTCCTGGCCTGCTCACCATCTCTGCCCTCTTCTGCTCACGGTTCTTATTACTTCAATAGAGTATTCAGAGAGTTAGTTTGCGTTGTTGTACAGTTCAGAGTCAGCATGGCACTCAGTGCTGCTGAGAAGCAACGACAGAGGGGAAGAGGGTAGAGATGGGTGAGTAGGCCTGGAAGCAGAGAGACTGTGAGAGAAGAAGAAGGCCAGAGCCACCAACTCAGAGGCAGTAAGGGAGAAGCAGAGACAGAACCTTTGTAGATGTTGGTCAGCAAGAAGGCAGCACCAATACCACAGCACCTCAGCAGACACACAGCCTGTAGCAGTGGCAGACCTGGCAGTTTTGTTGCCATTCCTACAACTGAACGAGGCTGGTATTTCTCTACACGGCAAGTAGCGTGCGTGCCAGCTGAACTTTCTCCGCAAGGTGGGCAACTCTGGTATGTACAGAGATCCAGAACAGGAAGACAACAGTGTGGAAGACCTAAAGACACTCTTATTTGTGTGTCCAGAGCTGTAGGTGAATCGAACTTCATGCCTATGATACTCATTAGAGTTCATGTATGCACAGCTAGCAGTGATGGCCAAGTATACCACTAAGTACAGAGACTATACTATGCTAGGCTTGTATTATTCTCAAAAGCAGCACCCATACATTGTACAGACATGTGTATGATACTCATTGCAGGCATCAGAAAAGTGAAGCAGTCAGTGCCAATGATTAGTTGCTCAATAAAAATTGAACATAGAAAAAATAACTAATTTTATTACACTTTTAAGCGCCCTTTTAAAAGGTAAATGAGGTGATAAACTTGAATAGAGCAAGTATCCAGTCCACAAGAGCCATGCATGGTTATAGAACATCATTAACTTGAAATTCCGTTGTTACCAAGCAGTACCAAACTTTTTCTTTTTTCTTTGCTAGAAGGATTGTACCAGATCCACCATTAAGGCATTTCTGTATAAGCATTTCTGTATAAAAACAGCAAGTTTCATGACATTGCTGAAAATTTGATGTTAATTTTATGAACTTCCGTTAACGTGTTTTTCCTGGTCTCACTCAAAGAAAAAATATTTCTGGATATCACTATACAGTAATATTAAAGTGTCCATGGACACCTACATGGAGATATATGTTGAGTCTTTCTTAGCTAAGTAGCAGCCCCATAATTAGTGAAAATGAAATTCCGTTACCGTGTGATCAAGCCCATACATATATATATATTATATATATATAGAGTACCTAGAACCTTAGTTATCCAAAAGGCTAGGGACCAATTACCTTCATGAGGTTCATTATATGTGACCAGATCTGCAAAAACCAGACTAAACATGGTGCAACAGTTATTGAGATGTAGGTAGTTTGGGGGGCCAAAAAATGATGCCCCCCCCCCCCCCCCTCATGTATAAACCTGTGACAGCAATAAGCGCCAGTTGCACAGGACAACATAAGCCTTTACAGCGAGCTAGGTCATTGTACTTATTCTTCATGAACGGAGCATTACTATGCTGGCTTTGATTAGGTGCACTTTCTTCAGCTACCATTCTTTCTTCTGCTTTTCAAGTTAGCCTTGATTTACAGAGATGACTTGTGTAGAAGACATAGTTAGCACTCTAAATAGATGGGCCAGGGGAGGCCTCGAAATGGAAGCTACAATAGTCGCGAACTCGAGCAAAGTTAGTAGTATTCAGCCATACAGCTTCAGAGTATATGGCTTCACACGTGTTTGAAATGCAATTATGCCATCGTCAATTGTTGAATGCTTGCTGGCAGGTAACTCATAGCTCAAAGCCAACACACTCAAACAGTTCCAAACTTTCAGGACTTGATCTTTAGGCATCATGGGTGCCAATATTAAAATAAAAATATTAAAAATAACAATAATAATAATTTAAAAAAATCTCGTAATTATACTGGTTTCCCCCATATATGGTCACATATTTATAAGCTAGGCTGTGGTGAATTTACAGTACACATCAAAATAAACTTTACGTTGCCTGTCCAGTTATCTTCCGTCCGTTTTAACTGTTAGCGTGATGCTGCCCGTACTTTCGACGCCTAGCATTTGTTGTAAACACTGCGCGTAGCGTTATCGTTCAGCGTTTACCCAGAACACTGGACGTTTCCTTCGTTTACGCATGCGCGTAGAAAGAACAGCGAACAGCCTGCCGAAGGATCACGTGCAGTTTAAAAAGTTCTTGCTTTTGAGCTTAAGTTTCCAGTCATCTTCGTCCGTTTTCCCATCGCCAAACTTCTTCTCCGCCATTTCCTTAGCCTAGCTAAGTCTGCAGCTGTCTTCCGTTCACTTCTAATTGTCACCCCTCCGTTAGAGTTTCCTGACAATGGTTTACAGCATCTATAAAAAATAAAAAAAGGATTTTGGCCCTGTACGGACAAGACTTCCAAGCACCTACCATAGCCAGGATTTTGGAAGAATAAGGCATGATATATAGCTACCACGCAAGAGATTCATTCCTTTTTGGTGTCATACCAGACCAGTCAAACTATTGCCAGGAAGCCAGGTAGTGTTAGACCATCGAAAATAACAGATGCCATCAAGATAATGAGACCACCGCTCATCAGCTATTTATCCTGCTGCAGTAGGAACGTAAATAAGGTAAAGCTGCATTGCTGCTTAGCAGCCTATCGCCAAAATCAGTTCTTAGAGGTCATAACTTTACTGATCCATCCATTCTCCCTCCCTCCACATTCTTAGGTCAAGAGGTTGGAGTGGGCACGACAGTTTGTTCATGAGGCAGCTTGTGGGTTCGATGATGTAATATGGAGTGATGAATGTACAGTATGTACAGCTGGAAATTCATCACCGATATTGTTGCCGTAAAGTTGGTGAACCTGCAAGAAACAATAACCAAGGTACATAAAATTTAGTTGTATTATCAACACTTTGGTACATTGTATTATCAATACGAATTGCAATGTTTATTATCACATGGCCAAGCATCCAGTGAGGGTCAACGTCTGGGCTGCAATTAGCCTGAGAGGAAGATCGGGAATATGTGTGTTTGAAGGAATTATGAGGGCTCCACTTTATGTGGATATCATGCAGAAGACGCTTGTTCCTTTCATGAAGGATATCTTTCCTGACCACCACCGGTATATGCAGGATAACCATCCAAAACATACATCACGACTGGCCAATTCCTTTTTTACCGGAAAGTGGCATCAATTGGTGGAAAAACCCACCCGAATCACCTGATGCAAACTTGTGGCATGAGTTGAAAGAGTTTATATGGAGAGAGATAACCAAAAACTAAGGAAGAGTTGGTGACTGGAATCCAGGCTTTTTGGGAAACTGTGGACATTCACAAGTGCACAAAGTATATTATACATTTAAGAAAAGTCACCCCCAAATCATTGAACTTGAAGGTGCTGCCACTGGCTATTGATTACTGCTTGATTATGTACTCATGTTTGTAATAAAAATGAGAGTTGAAGCCTCCTATTGTTCCACCCATCTTAGTGTGGTTTTGAAGGTAATGTGGACTACTGTGTAAAAATTGTCATGTGGTGAGGCTTATTTGTTGCTTAGGGGGAGACTTGTTGATAGATGGCACATGACTTCTGGCAGGGATATGGTGCAAGTAAACAAGGGCTATAATTTGTGGTCTGGTTTGTCAAAGCACTAGGCTACTATGATTGGGATGCACATGCCAACTGGTGATCAAAACCCAAGGGTCACCTCTACTATAAGTATGCAGAATAGCTTCAGGGACAGTTATTGACACATATTGCCTTGCATTTGTAGCAAAGTAATCAAAATATGTAATATTAAATCATAGGGAAAACAATTTATTTGTTCAATCTTAGTCTTTTGCATCCTTGCTGAATGGCTTCCAGGCGCCTAGCCCTCAATGATGCCTCCATTCTTGCTGAATAGCTTCCAGGCGCCTAGCCCTCAATGCCTCCATTCTTGCTGAATGGCTTCCAGGCACCTAGCCCACAATGCCTCCATTCTTGCTGAATGGCTTCTAGCAAAGGAGCAGTGGAGATTGGGGATGAAGTCGGGTCAGGGGAAAACTGATTAGGGGACGATGGGACTTGAGCGGTGGCCAATGGAGTCCAGGATTTGGGAGTCAAAGGGTGTGTGGTCACCACTAGTATTGAATCTATAAAAAAATCAATCATGAGTATATTTGCTAGGTTTGGGACTGTTATAATCATGACAATGTTCAAATGACCCACCTTCTGCTTTTTTGGAGGGTGTCTTCACTGCAGCCTTTCTCTTTACAGTAGCCTGCACAGAAGGAATTCAGTAAAGGATTTCAGTAAATGAATTATCACTTAATTATTATTACTTAATTAAAGAAAAATATAATTATAATTAAGCGATAATTAGTAATAGGCCTACATTTTCAGAAGCCTGTTTTGCACTCCTGACCTTTTTTATGATCTGCAAAAAAAAAAGAGAGTAATTTTGGGGTTGGGGCAAAATTTTTATTAATTCCTTACAGAAGTTCTCCACTGCAGGCGAGGTTCAGTCGAGGCAGAGGTGAGGTTCGAGGCAGAGGTGAGGTTCGAGGCAGAGGTTCGATTCGAGGCAGAGGTGAGGTTCGAGGCAGAGGCGAGGTTCGAGGCAGAGGTGAGGTTCGAGGCAGAGGTGAGGTTCGAGGCAGAGGTTCGATTCGAGGCAGAGGTGAGGTTCGAGGCAGAGGTGAGGTTCGCAAAGGTGAGTATTGAGGTGTGCCAGTTGCATCCTCTTCGACAACACAATCTTCCATAAGTATATCCATGGCATCCTCAGTTCCTGCATTATTTGACTTAATTAAGATTGTGTTTAGCTATATACAAAATAATAGGCATACCAACTGCAGCGATTTTCCCACGACACCTTAGCCTTCCACATTGAATCAGACAGTCATCGCCTACTCCCGATCCTTCCAACAATTGTTTCATTGGGATCACTGAAGCAGAATTTTCTTCAGTCCAATAAACCAAACAGAACTCTGCATTGAAAATACACTTGTAGGTATCAAACAAACAAGCTTGAAATAATAATTGGTAAAAACTTGCAAGCTACAATATGTCGATAACCTCTGAATTACAGCAAATCCTTTGTAGCAAGCTTAAAAAGAACCAGCTATATTATTGGTTAATATTAGCTACACCTAGAACGAAGTCACTAGTTCAGGAACACACAAATATATCAAGCTAAGGGAAAGAGGCCTGCAAGGTGCAAAAGTAAAATGGGTAAAACACAGAACTGGGCAGACTCATGCAATTAAAGCCAGCTATAACGAAAGAACAAATACTGAGCCCAAGAAAATAAAAAGTTAGCTAAAACACCAAGTAGGCTTACCCCATTGAAGTAAAGAAGCCTTTATAGTCTTCCTAAAAGTCATATCCAATACTGCAACAACAACTTCTCTGTGAACTCACTGGATAGACTTCGAATGTAGATTGCCCGCCTCAACGCGGTAATAAGTGGCCCTGCCAACGCGGTATGTAGCGCGACACGTGATCTGGACGCACGGCACGCATTGCAACATGTCGGATTTTTCCAACGATGAGTGTATGCCCAGTGAGCACTTTAAACCGCGTGCATTTTTCTGATCGGTGCTGTCCGACTTCTCCGCTGGCCATTTTTTATTACGGTCATTTCTACTAGTACTACAAAACGGAAACGTCAAGTTTATTTTGACGTGTACTGTAATTAACTTTTTGGAGCATTAGCTGTTTTCAAGTTAGTAAAATCTTATTCACTCACTGAAAGTAGCCCACTCTGTGTTGATATGCTTTAGTTATCCACCCTGTCCCAGGGTGTACAAGTATGCCCAAGCTAGTTGCTAATGGTAAGTTTTCATCTGTGGTCTCGTTTGGCAGCTGCTAAGACTACAGCTGCAATCTCCACCACTTGAGAGATGTGTATTCTCTGTACTATAACCATATTTTGTTGGTATTGTACGCTAGGGGAAAAATTGGTACAAAAAGAGTAAAATGGAGAAAGATGGAAGGGGTGCAGTGCCGACAACCGGTACCCGGGTCGTACAAGCTAAGGGTTAAATAGACGAGAGAAACATACGAGAGAAACAGTGTGAAATGGAATGAGTGGCTGTGGTTAGAAATGGCCGTGAAATGGTTTGGTACCCTTACAGTGTAACCACTGAAGATACTGGCGGTATGCCATAGCAACACAGTTATGGTACAGCACACTATACTACTAGCATACAACACAACTCCAATAAGTGGAAGTTAAAAGAAAACTGAGCCTGTGCATAAAATATCATAGAATAATACAAGTCAGAAATATGATCGTCTTAATTAACCGATTGAATGCCAATTTTATTTGTGGTTTGTTGTGACAATATATTTTTTTAAAGCTATAACTTCTTTTTTTGTGTTATCAAAATCATTAGAATGGAAATACAATAAGCTGCAGTTTGGTATAAGAATCAGCTCCATTGAAGTGAGCAAACAAGTTATTCAGCACTACGTCACTATAGGTTTACAACAAAACTTTCACCAACGATATCCATCCAGGAGAGCCCCCTTACTCAAAAGCGAAGGAATTCAGAATGATTCCCGGTAAGCATAGGTGCGTGTGCTGCTTTCCACCAAAGAAGAACTTCAAGAAACAGTAGCAAAAGCCAGAAGGACACCGTTCAGGACCGCAGTCAATTGTCAGCCATAAACCCTTTTTAAATTATATTTGCCCGCACGCCCTGGAGTCAAGTTTATTGCTATTTTAAATCAATCAAGTTGTCTATTAGGCATGTGCATAAGGAGAATTGGTGACTAATACACATTTTTCGATTATATAGATTTTTGTCTCCCAGACGAAATGTATAATTATGGTGGACATGCACACATATATATATAATATATATAATATAAAACCTCTCGCTAAATGTAGAAGAATGGCTCAAGGGAAAGCTAAATCACTTCCATTTCAGAATTCCATTTGCATTGTCAATCATTATTATTATATTGTACACTCTAATCAGGAATGTTAAGGACAACTTCTAGTAATCACTACTCTGTTACAGCAGACCCTTGGTCCTCACTTATCCAGCTTCTCTTATCTGATTCAAGCCCACTACTAACTACAGAATTTGTACAGTGTACTGAACATAAGTACCTGACATTGCACAGTGCAGCTACAAGAAAACTTAGCCTAACCTTCCTATCTTCCAGCTGTAGTTTAGAGCCCAGTTAAGTAACGGCTGCCTCTAAACCCATTTCATGAATACAACCACACCACGTTTAATTCTACATGCAGCTACTTCTTAACATTCCAGAAATTTCAATTATGGAACAGGGTTGAGTCCCATAGGATTTCGATAAGCAAGGTCTAGCGTCTACTGTACTACAGTTATGACAGACAGAGAAATATTTTTACACCCTCTGTGCGTGTACTGTGTGTTGACCTTGAGTTCAGCTTTTCTTCTTCATCCTTCTTCGTCTGGAAACGAGGCAGAATGCCATCTAGCTCAGATTGTGTCTTCATGATCTGCTTCTCCACCTCAGAGAGCTCATGCCTAGAACTAATCTGAAACACCCAATCAATATTAACGGACAGTAAGTACTCAGCAGTCAAACTGGCAACCCACACATACACCCTCATCCTAGGAAGCCGAGCTGACCTGGGTATTCTTCTCATCAGCAACCTTGGCATCCAGCTCTGTGACTGCAATCTCTAAGGATGCCTTGCGCGCCATTAACTCATCCGCATCCTCAAGCAGCTGCTTCTTCTCACTGTTGAGGGCTTGAAGAGCTGCATGCGTATCCTTCAGCTCACGCTCCAGAGACTACAGCAGACACACACATAAGAAGTAGTTCATCATCTACTAGAGAGGTTAAGAGATAGTTCAACATGTACTGGAGAGGTTAAGAGAGTTCAACATGTACTAGAGAGGTAAGAGATAGTTCAACATGTACTAGAGAGGTTAAGAGAGTTCAACATGTACTAGAGAGGTTAAGAGATAGTTCAACATGTACTAGAGAGGTTAAGAGATACCGTATTCACTCGAATATAAGTCGCACACTGAATAGAAGTCGCTCTGAAAGCCACACTCCAAATGTAGCACACCAAGTTAATTACACCACCTCTCTTGCACACGCGCAGTCGTTTATCATTAGCTAAGATAGCTTGTCTGCCGAGTTGATCAAGAAATCATTCCGTGCTAGTGGCATCACTGTGAAGGTGACGGGTCTGAAGATGGTGAAATTCACTGCCTCAAAGTCGATAAAGTAGCAGCTTTAGCTATCCCAGCCATTACACAAGCTACTCGCCAGCTGTTAAGGAAGTGACAGCGGTGGAGAAGATCCATTTGCTTCCTTGGACGAAGAGAATGAAGAACAGATCGAACATAACGAACTCATTGTAGATTACGATAGCGATTAGGAACTCTTGCCAGCCAACTACTACCTAGCTCAATGTTTGGAATGAAAAATCACAACCACATGACGCACAAAAAATTTGCATTAGCACAATAGCGCAAGACTGGCTTGGCACTGCGCAAGCGCATTGCTTGAAGATCGCAACTTGATTTGGCTGAAATAAATACAAGTCGCGACTTATATTCGAGTGAATGCGGTAGTTCAATATGTACTAGAAAGGTTAAGAGATAGTTCATCATCAACTAGAGAGGTTGCTATATATGGGCTGGATTATAAGTGACACTTGTACAATGTAACATGCCACAAAAGTATATGTGAGAACATCCGACAAAAGCAACTACTAGCAGTACTTCTCTTAGGGTCATATGTAAGTAGGAAGGGCCAATCAGGTGTGAAATATAAGAGGGCAGAAGTGATCACAACTTATTTCCTAGGGAGGAGGGAGGTTAAGTGCATCCTCCCACTCCTCCGAAGAGACCAAAAGTTGAGGAACTAAAGGCTTGTCCATAGTGCACATTCGAATGTGCATTAGTTCTCAACAAATGCGCATCCTTGCACCCAAACTGAATTTGAATTAAGGAGGTACTATACCCATACAATAGAAGAGACTAAAGTGATGTCAACTTTGGAGCACCATAGATTCTGCACACTTCACTGTATGAACATGATTGATATAATATATACTCTCAATGAACTCTCGGTTGACATAACAATAAACTTCTCAATAATCAACTTGAAATTGTACTCTCTTGACGTTTGACTCGACGCTTTAGCCTTCATCAGGAATAATGAGACGCCATGAGATGCTAAGACTCACGTGAGCCGGCTAGATACTGGTAGCTTTCTCTTCACCACATGCTTCAAACCACACCTCAGCACATATATCCAGCACATGAACCGGATGTGGGAAAAATAAAATAAAGATAATAATAGCAAATATATAATAAACAAAAATAAATAAAAATAAATAATAATAAATAAATAAACAAATAAAATAAATAAATAAATAAATAAATAAATAATTAAATAAATAAATTAATAAATAAAATAAAAAAGAAATAAGTTTAAAAAAATTATGGTGGTCTTGAGAGTGGTCTTGAGAGTGACTCCCCAGCAGCCAGGCAAACCCATTCCATAGTCTCGATTGAACCGCTCACACTTTGGTGCTAGGCTGATCTGCAATGCCTCCTTCACTAGCAGTTCCTTCCGTCTTCTGGCCTGTCTAAGATGGTGGCTTCCTCCCACAAAATAGGATTTCCACTAACCCATGCACCTTCAGCAATTGCAGACTTCTCTTTAGCACACTTTGTAAAGGCATCTTGATGTTCTTTCACTCTGGACTCCAGTCTTCTCCCCTATATAGTACTTCCCACAGCTACAAGGGATGCCGTTTACAACGCAAGAGTGCATATTAGTTAGTAAAACACCCTTCATTCTTCTCAGTTGTGTCCTCAGAGTTCTTCCAGATTTGAAAACGACTTTGATGTTGAACTTCCTGCAGACCCTCCTGATGTCTTTCCAATCAGGATCCACAATGTTGCAAAATCAGGCACTCAAGATTTTGAGGTACTGTAAGTATCCCCACTTGTAGCTGCGATAACGTTGGCGTAGTTAGACATTTTTTTAGAGAGAGACCTATCTAAGTTCTTAGAGTGAAGGGTGCAAAACATATGGAGCACTAAAGTCGGAACCAGTTTTTTTGTGTGTGTGTTCTCTCCCTTGAAATAATGCACATTAACGCACATCGCTTTGGTCTACATCGATAGGTGGTTTGAGTTAAATAAATTGAAAGACTATGTGAGTGTGCATTAAAGAGAATTCTTTGCTCACATCTTCGCGATGCTGCAGGTTGGACCTTCGAAGAGACCAGGATGCTTATCAGTTTCGTATTAGCTATAAGCTATTTACTATCTGTGGTATGCGGCCAAACAAGCTAGCTAGACTAGCTAGAGAACTGTTGCTATGTCTTGCATCTGAACTTTTTGCAGTCGCAACCTTCATTGGTACTGCCTTTCCTTCACATATCTCCTTTCTTCTCTGCAGCAAACGTTTCCTGTGCATTAATAGGTAGAGGAACAGATGCCAACAACAAACCCCAACTCAGCTACAGATACAATTTGATGTGATTTTCTCGTGACATTAATGGTGTGGTCATGGATGCTATGAACACGCATTGGCTTCGAAAACATCTAACTGATTTCCCCCATCCAGGAACCAATGCACATCAGTTTTAGTGCCGTGTGGACAGGGCAAGTGTTAGTTTCCACTAAGATTGTAGGCTTCCCCCTTCCTCTATGCAAATTCTGTTGTCTAGCATGTTGTGTTCAGAGTTCACCCATTAACTATACCTTCTAGCTAGCACACAACTGGGAGTCCAGCTACTCACCATCCCTTCTAGCTAGCACACAACTGGGAGTCCAACCTCTCACTATCCCTTCAAGCTAGCACATAATTGGGAGTCTAACTACTCACTGTCCCTTGTAGCTAGCACATAACTAGGAGTCCAGCTACTCACCATCCCTTCTAGCTAGCACACAACTGAGAGTCCAACCTCTCACTATCCCTTCAAGCTAGCACACAACTGGGAGTCCAACCTCTCACTATCCCTTCAAGCTAGCACATAACTGGGAGTCCAACCTCTCACTATCCCATCTAGCTAGCAATAACTGGGAGTCCAACTACTCACCATCCCTTCTAGCTAGCAAATGAGAGTCCAACCTCTCACTATCCCTTCTAGCTAGCACACAACTGAGAGTCTAACCTCTCACTATCCCTTCTAGCTAGCATACAACTGGGAGTCTAACTACTCACTATCCCTTCTAGCTAGCACACAACTGAGAGTCCAACCTCTCACTGTCCCTCTAGCTAGCACACAACTGAGAGTCTAACCTCTCACTATCCCTTCTAGCTAGCACACAACTGAGAGTCTAACCTCTCACTATCCCTTCTAGCTAGCACACAACTGAGAGTCCAACCTCTCACTGTCTAGCACACAACTGAGAGTCCAACCTCTCACTATCCCTTCTAGCTAGCACACAAAGGTGAGAGTCCAACCTCTCACTATCCCTTCTAGCTAGCACACAACTGATAGTCTAACCTCTCACTATCCCTTCTAGCTAGCACACAACTGAGAGTCCAACCTCTCACTATCCCTTCTAGCTAGCACACAACTGAGAGTCCAACCTCTCACTATCCCTTCTAGCTAGCACACAACTGAGAGTTCAACTACTCACTATCCCTTCTAGCTAGCACACAACTGAGAGTCTAACCTCTCACTATCCCTTCTAGCTATGAAGCACACACCTGAGAGTTCAACTACTCACTATCCCTTCTAGCTAGCACATAACTGGGAGTCTAACTACTCACTGTCCCTTGTAGCTAGCACATAACTGGGAGTCCAGCTACTCACCATCCCTTCTAGCTAGCACATAACTGGGAGTCTAACTACTCACTATAACTAGCACACAAGAAAGACTCGGTGATCCGGAGTACTAGAAATTGATCTTCTCACACAGGGGTTCTTGCTGACTGGTGCTTTAAGTCTGCTCGACAATCAGCTTTTACAGGATATTATAAACTCATTAGGGCCGATAGCGGATATATCCATGCAAGCGGGTTTCAGCGGCAGAGGATATATCCACACAAACATCACTAGATGGTAGCCATCGCCAATTTTTTTTGTGACAGCCCGCACGGTGAGTCCAAGTCAAGCTGTTGGCTGGCAAGGCTGCATCTCACTCTACTCTACCAGCAATTGCTTAAAGAACGAAGTTTGCAGTGTCTAGTTTCACATCTTTGACAAAAAGAAGAAGGTGAGAAAAAAAAAGTGAGCAACTACAGTGTATGACTAGCTCTAGCTGAAGGCAGGAAGTGGTTTCATGTACAATGTGGAAGTGTTCTGAGAGAAATTGATTGCCTGCATTACTAGAGCTGAGGTACCAGCTAGCTAAGAAGACTTCTATGGATTGTCTATCTAAATGCTAGCATACTAGACAAACAAGCAAAAAATATATCAAATTTTAATTTTTATATTGTGCAGGGTTTCATTTAGGGGGGAGGGGGGGAAGGCCCCCCCCCCTTGGAACCTTTTGGCTCCCCCCCCCTTGGAAATTGTATTATTAAAATCCATTAGAAACTTTGTCACATCTTTAACCATCATGCCCCCCCCCCCTTAATATCCAGATTCCTCCAGTTGCCCCCCCTTGGACAATTTTCTAAATGAAACCCTGAACATTGTGGCTTAGCTAGCTAGCATGTTAACAGTGCTTATCAGATAATTCCCTCCGGCCATGAAGAGGGCAACCTTGACTCTTGCTGTTACTATATCTCATGACTTTTAAAAAAAGTTCAGGCACATGCATGCATCTCGTACTTTTAATTTTCGGCCCTAAAGAATTAATTAAGAAGGTACAAAAGACCGACCTCTATTGCCGATCTTGAAGATGCCAACTTCTCATCTCTCTCCCTCGAGCCTTCCTTGCTTTCCTTCCGAGCATCTTCCAGCTGCATTAACATACAGTATAGAGTACACATAACACAGCCTGCAAACACTGCTTATTGATCAACCTACAACTTATAGGTTGCTATGGAAAATAAGAGCATGAGCTTGCTGAGTGAACAGGTAACAACACTACTAGACTTCCTTATTTGATACTTAGCTAATCGGTTGTGCTGTGCCCACAGAGTAACTGCGTAGATGGACAAAACAGACTGAACAATGAGCTGAAGGTAACCTCACAGGACTTATTTTATTTTTTATGCTCTGCAGAGGGAATATGTATTGTGATCTGCTAGAAATCAATGAATAAGGGAAGGCAGAGGATGTCTCCATGGAGGGGTCTGCAACATGCATTAGAATGGGGGGGGAAAGAAGGAATGGAAAAAAAAAGGGCACAAGAAAATTGCAAGAAAAGGAGCTATAAGGTCTCAATAATCTGACAAGCTCCAGACTCCACTAGCATGGGAAAAAACAACTTTTTTTAAAAAAACATTTAAACTATTGAAAAGGAAACAAGAGGGTACCCTGTAGAGTTAGAAGACCCTTTACCATTTAAAAACCCCAGTCACATACCAAAAACTCTCTCTCAATGTTTAGCGCACAAGTTGTTAAAAGGGGAGAAAAGGGGCTGACCACGTGTGGTTTTGTTATGAAGTATCATAAATTAGCTTACATTCATGCTATAGTCCTGAAAAAAAATGTAGCCCATTCAATATGCTTTTCTTCTTCCTTGGCCATGCAGGTTTTTGTTCAGGGAACTGCAGGTTGGAATGTGAAGTCAATCAACCCACAAACTGTTTCAAGTGCTACAGTCCAAGTCAAGTCTCGAGTGCAGACCTGCCAACTGTCCTGATTTTATTAAGACTGTACTGATTTTGTGTTGTCTGTCCTGAATATTGTAACCAAGGTCTTGATTTTTGCAGTGCCCATGACTTGTACTAAAATTAAACTTCAATATTAATTGCTAGCGTACTCGGGCAAACCATTTACTGTATCAGTCTGTTCTATACATTATTAAAAGGCTGTAAACTCTTGTGCATTTACAACATTATTTTAATTATGATTATCCGGTGGTCAGTGGTGAACATTATATCAGATCGTCTACCAGCTGAATCCTGTGTAAAACATACTGTCTGTGTCAAGTCTTGTTCAGTCTGCAGTGTTTGTTGGAGTGTATTACACTAGTAGTGGCTAATCTCATGAATAATCTTGAGTTACGAGATGCAGTCAGAATTAGATTCTTCTGAGGATGTGACACAGCCAGTGCCAGTGGCTAGACTCCCAGCCTCGTAGTAAGCCAGTGCCAGTGGCTAGACTCCCAGCCTCGTAGTAAGCCAGTGCCAGTGGCTAGACTCCCAGCCTCGTAGTAAGCCAGTGCCAGTGGCTAGACTCCCAGTCTCGTAGTAAGCCAGTGCCAGTGGCTAGACTCCCAGCCTCGTAGTAAGCCAGTGCCAGTGGCTAGACTCCCAGCCTCGTAGTAAGCCAGTGCCAGTGGCTAGACTCCCAGCCTCGTAGTAAGCCAGTGCCAGTAGCTAGACTCCCAGCCTCGTAGCAAGCCAGTGCCAGTGGCTAGACTCCCAGCCTCGTAGTAAGCCAGTGCCAGTGGCTAGACTCCCAGCCTCGTAGTAAGGCTCTTGCCAAGAGAACATAAGAGGGTACGCAAGTGACAATGTGATTGGGCGAGATATAACTTGAAAGAAGAGCGAGTGATGGGTCATTTGCCCATTGTGATATGTGCAACTTTAAAGTTTCAATGGCTTCAGCACGTGCGAGTGATTCAATCAAATAGCTGCTACATAATGATGCTTCACAGGCAATAATTTCTGCTTCCTCTTTAAAATCAAATAACCGTTGCCGAGGTAAATTTTGCCCACAATACACCCATCTTAGTTGCATATCATTTTAATAAACTTGGCAAATCGATGTTTCCTGATAGTACTCAAGGTAATGTATGCTGCAGGTCAAACTAAAGCAACTGCTATTGTGAAATATGCTTTGGTTCCTGCACTAAATACTATAAATTGTAATTTGCCATTTACTATCTGGTGCATGGTGGCAATGATCAAGCAGACCCCCAAAAATGGGGGTGGGGGGCATCATGGTTAGATTACTGGAAAAATGAAGCAATGACAGTTTCTTGCTATGCCTATTTGCAATATTAGCACAGCTGAGTCACATTAGCTCGTGATGAACTCGAGTCTTGTGCTATCCCTTGGAAAATGTCATCAGCTATGCATCAGACACAGCTAACGTCATAAGAAAGTGTAATTATATTCTATTCCAGTCTTGGTTGTGTTTGCCATTTAGCTGCATTCGGTTCTTCAGCTTCCTTGAAAGGACTTCCTGTTTCCATTGATGAGTTGCTCATTGGTACATTCTATCATTTTAAGCATTCATCCTAAAAGGTGCCATGAGATTACGCAGCAAATCCAAGAGTTCAGCAGTACTTATCAAGCCCCTATGGGCAGTGGAACATTGGCTTAGCTTAGACCACTGTGTTAAAAGGCTAATGGAGCAGTGGCCTGCACTCCACTGCTAACTGGTACAGAACAATCTAATGAAAGATCTAGAAGGGTACTGAAACAGCTCAAAGATTCCCTCGTAAAACCCGTCACTTTGTTCTTTATGCACTTGCCATACAAATTTTCAACTGCTTTACAAAACATGCTAGAAAGATTGGAACTTTGCAGCATGATGTATCCGAGCTTTTACGATCCCTTTCCGAGTAATTTCATTGATCCTGATGTACTTGCCTCTACACAAGATATAACTATTGTAAATTTTATGGAGAGAAGTATGGGCATCAAAAATGCTAGCAAAATTACCTCTCTTGCATGACAACACAATTTAATTTTTTTATAGCATTTCTTCATTCCCATAACCGTAATAAATCCTCGCTTGCTTGGTGGTTTAACTCAGTAAACTACTAGGTTTACCTTACTTCGTGATTATCGTGCTACTTCAGATACTCACCTACCTACATTTAATCTCAATGACAATGGAGCTATTCAGCTTTGATTGAAGTTCATCCAGTTAAAGATACTGAAATACACCTTTTTTTATATTTGTCTCAATCAGCGAAGATGCTAGGACTTCCTCATAAGAATGCTGATCCTGAGAGAGAAGAATGCTGACCCCGAGAGATTCAGCTACTAACAGTGAAATACACTGATTCCAATATTTGTCTCAATTAGTAGGCATGTTAGTACCTCACAAGAATGCTGACCTTGAAAGATTCTTTAGTATTAGGAAGATAGATATAGAGAAGTCTTGATCCTACTACTGTCTGTGATTTACTTAGTGTTAGGATGAACAATGATAAACCCTGTTACATGAGAACGCCTCGTAGAAAAAGATATGCTATCAAGTGCAAGATCTGTTACAATTAAAAGTTTGAACCAACTCAACTGAAAGCTTAGCTGCCATTAAAAAATGTACTCCTGAAAACGGTGGTCATCGCCAGCATTCCATTCTAAGTTGACAACATTTGTAGAATAGGTCCTGATAAAATTATATTTGCGTCTTGATTATATGTCCTGAAAGGCCTGGCTTACAGGTCGGCAGGTCTGTGAGTTGCTATAACAGCTGTGACTGCTAGAGCAATGCAAGCACTAGAGATTGACGAAGGGATTCTTTTTTGAAAATGGTTTTATAAGTCGATTATGTTCCCATGAAGGATCTACAAATCGTAAAATCAAAACATTGTGGCTACGACTTTGGAGCTCCATAGATTCTGCACATTTCACTGGATATACATTTCACTGGATATGGAGCTCAAAACATAGTTCTCTCTGTGTGCTCTCTTTTGATACTAAAAATGTTGCAGTTCCGGATTGGAAAATGCTGGCCTGTTGACATTAGTATCTTTGGCAAGAAGAAGCCCTACTCTACGAAACTAAGGCATTCATTAGGCGCTAAAACGTGACGAAGTAATCAAGCATGTGCACTGAAATCAATTTTCTTGTGCTGGGGGGGGGGGGGGGGGGGGGGTGTTATATATCACACGTGCTTGACTGCTTCATCACATTTTAGTGCCTAATGAAAACACCCATTTTGTAAGGTAGGGTTTCTTCTTGACACACAGTAACAATTTTAACTGTCTAGCACTTTCCATCAGGCGTCACAACTGCAGCCAGTTGAGGTGCTCAGATTTTGAGGTATCAGCAGTTGAGGTGTTCAGATTTTGAGGTACCCCCACTTTAGCTATAGGTATCTTTAGCAGAGTTGTACCTATGCAACATTCTTTAGTATCAAAAGAGAGCACACATAGAGATCTATCTTTTGAGCTACATATCAAGTCCACGCAGTGGAAGTGTGCACAATCCAACCTCAAGGTTTTGTTAGCGTTTGCATTTTATAATTTAGTTTCCTCCTTCATATGAACATGTCAATATATAAAACATGTTTTCAAAAATCAAAAATATCACTCTTGCATTGCTCTAGCAATCACAGTTGTTATAGCCACTCAAAAATCCGTGCTGGACTGTAGCACTCAAAACACAGTATGACTTCACATTACAACTGGCAATTCCCCCCCAAAAAACACGTGGCAAAAGGAAGGGGGGAAAATGCCATTAGAAAGCATGTTGAATGGGCTACAATTAGGGGTATATAAATCAGGACCATAGCATGAATGTGTGCAAAGATCTTATAACAAAACCACACGTGGTCAGACCCTTTCCGCCCTTGCGCCCATTTCGGTGTCGTTACGGGTCTCTGTAAGGCGTCCTTATGGTATTTCATTGTGAAGTGCTGATATCAATGTCGTTGGAAAAAAGTACCAATTATGAGCATGCATATTAGCTGCATGCACTGTCTAGACAACAAATTTTAACAAAACGATTAGTTTACTAGCATGACCACATCTATTAATTAGCTCCAATTATAACTGACGATGACAAGCTTGTTGCAGCTTATTTGTAGGCAACTTCTTGCCTTTTCCCAGTCATCTAGTAGCACAGGTAGCTCCGGCCTTTTCCCAGTCATCTAGTAGCACAGGTAACTCCAGCCTTTTCCCGTCATCTAGTAGCACAGGTAGCTCCGGCCTTTTCCCAGTCATCTAGTAGCACAGGTAACTCCGGCCTTTTCCCAGTCATCTAGTAGCACAGGTAACTCCGGCCTTTTCCCAGTCATCTAGTAGCACAGGTAGCTCCGGCCTTTTCCCAGTCATCTAGTAGCACAGGTAACTCCGGCCTTTTCCCAGTCATCTAGTAGCACAGGTAGCTCCGGCCTTTTCCCAGTCATCTAGTAGCACAGGTAACTCCGGCCTTTTCCCAGTCATCTAGTAGCACAGGTAGCTCCGGCCTTTTCCCAGTCATCTAGTAGCACAGGTAGCTCCAGCCTTTTCCCAGTCATCTAGTAGCACAGGTAGCTCCGGCCTTTTCCCAGTCATCTAGTAGCACAGGTAACTCCGGCCTTTTCCCAGTCATCTAGTAGCACAGGTAACTCCGGCCTTTTCCCAGTCATCTAGTAGCACAGGTAGCTCCGGCCTTTTCCCAGTCATCTAGTAGCACAGGTAACTCCGGCCTTTTCCCAGTCATCTAGTAGCACAGGTAGCTCCGGCCTTTTCCCAGTCATCTAGTAGCACAGGTAGCTCCGGCCTTTTCCCAGTCATCTAGTATCATCTAGTAGCACAGGTAGCTCCGGCCTTTTCCCAGTCATCTAGTAGCACAGGTAACTCCGGCCTTTTCCCAGTCATCTAGTAGCACAGGTAGCTCCGGCCTTTTCCCAGTCATCTAGTAGCACAGGTAACTCCAGCCTTTTCCCAGTCATCTAGTAGCACAGGTAACTCCGGCCTTTTCCCAGTCATCTAGTAGCACAGGTAACTCCGGCCTTTTCCCAGTCATCTAGTAGCACAGGTAGCTCCGGCCTTTTCCCAGTCATCTAGTAGCACAGGTAGCTCCGGCCTCCTTTTCCCAGTCATCTAGTAGCACAGGTAGCTCCGGCCTTTTCCCTGTCATCTAGTAGCACAGGTAACTCCGGCCTTTTCCCACTTTTCCCTGTCATCTAGTAGCACAGGTAACTCCGGCCTTTTCCCACTTTTCCCTGTCATCTAGTAGCACAGGTAACTCCGGCCTTTTCCCAGTCATCTAGTAGCACAGGTAGCTCCAGCCTTTTCCCAGTCATCTAGTAGCACAGGTAGCTCCGGCCTTTTCCCAGTCATCTAGTAGCACAGGTAACTCCGGCCTTTTCCCAGTCATCTAGTAGCACAGGTAGCTCCGGCCTTTTCCCAGTCATCTAGTGGCACAGGTAACTCCGGCCTTTTCCCAGTCATCTAGTAGCACAGGTAACTCCAGCCTTTTCCCAGTCATCTAGTAGCACAGGTAACTCCAGCCTTTTCCCAGTCATCTAGTAGCACAGGTAACTCCGGCCTTTTCCCAGTCATCTAGTAGCACAGGTAACTCCGGCCTTTTCCCAGTCATCTAGTAGCACAGGTAGCTCCGGCCTTTTCCCAGTCATCTAGTAGCACAGCTCCGGCCTTTTCCCAGTCATCTAGTAGCACAGGTAACTCCGGCCTTTTCCCAGTCATCTAGTAGCACAGGTAACTCCGGCCTTTTCCCAGTCATCTAGTAGCACAGGTAACTCCGGCCTTTTCCCAGTCATCTAGTAGCACAGGTAGCTCCGGCCTTTTCCCAGTCATCTAGTAGCACAGGTAACTCCAGCCTTTTCCCAGTCATCTAGTAGCACAGGTAGCTCCGGCCTTTTCCCAGTCATCTAGTAGCACAGGTAGCTCCGGCCTTTTCCCAGTCATCTAGTAGCACAGGTAGCTCCGGCCTTTTCCCAGTCATCTAGTATCATCTAGTAGCACAGGTAGCTCCGGCCTTTTCCCAGTCATCTAGTAGCACAGGTAACTCCGGCCTTTTCCCAGTCATCTAGTAGCACAGGTAGCTCCGGCCTTTTCCCAGTCATCTAGTAGCACAGGTAACTCCAGCCTTTTCCCAGTCATCTAGTAGCACAGGTAACTCCGGCCTTTTCCCAGTCATCTAGTAGCACAGGTAACTCCGGCCTTTTCCCAGTCATCTAGTAGCACAGGTAGCTCCGGCCTTTTCCCAGTCATCTAGTAGCACAGGTAGCTCCGGCCTTTTCCCAGTCATCTAGTAGCACAGGTAGCTCCGGCCTTTCCCCTGTCATCTAGTAGCACAGGTAACTCCGGCCTTTTCCCACTTTTCCCTGTCATCTAGTAGCACAGGGGTCATTCCATGTCAAATCAACTGAAAATCTGCCTTCATCTCTCAGATTTTTGTAAAATTTTGAGGAATGATTGGGATCCATGAGTAACGACCAGAGCAAAAATATTTTTGGTCACACCCACTTAATTAATGAGATACGTGCCGACGAACTTTGGGCTAATTAACACTACCTCGGAAATTCAAATGCCCGTATCTTTGGAAGTATAGCTCCTGTAGAGCTGGTTCTGGGGTCATTTTGAAGCTCTTTTCAAGGCCTATAATTTGTCTCAGGCAACCTTTCTCTTCAAATCAACCAGAAAAAAGGTATCACAATTTATAAACTTCAAACTTGAACCCCCCCAAAATATATCCTTCAAATTTCTCCAAATTTTTGCCAAAGGTACATCATAATGTAAAAAAGCTGCCCTGTAAGTTTTGTGATGGGCACTCTGACAGTTTTTGAGCAATAAGCAATTATATACAGCATAACCATACGAAAATGTACTCATAGTGCTTAGGGACACCCATTATATAGCTATTGATGCTCTCCAGGCCTTAGTAATAGGTATATATGTGCATCATCGTAATTTGCACCTGATCGCAGGTGACAGATCTATCAATCCCTGACATCTATTGGGGAGAATGTTCCCAAGAGCTGGCAGGCATATTCAGGTCTTAGAGGAATCCCATGAAAAATCCCAGGGGGTAATTCCAGGTTGGTTGGCTATATAATGTTAAGTCCTGCTCAGTTGGTACAGTCACTTCTAAATTCACTTGAACCTGGAGAGTTCTTGGTCATTGCAGACTTCGCGGAGAACTACAGTTTCATAATTCAGGATGCAGCTCAGTCATTCCACTGCAGTTTCATAATTCAGGATGCAGCTCAGTCATTCCACTGCAGTTTCATAATTCAGGATGCAGCTCAGTCATTCCACTGGAACAATCTCCAGGCAACAATCCACCCTTTCGTGTGTTATTATCGGCGTGACAAGCAAGATAAAATACCTGAACACACAAATTTTCGTCATCATATCAGAATGTAACATTCATGATACTGCGGCAGTTCATCTGTTTCAAAAACTGCTGCTTCAGTTCCTCACTAAGAAACTTGGTCAGGACCCTAAAAGAATTGACTATTTCTCTGGTGGTTGCGCTGCCCAATACAAGAATCGGAAGAACTTTATCAATTTGTACTTCCATAAAGATGATTTTAGTGTCCAAGCTAAATGGCACTTTTTTTGCTACATCACATGGGAAAGGACCATCCGATGGAATTGGTGGGACAATAAATAGGTTAGCAGCTAGAGCCAGTCTCCAACGACCATATGATCAACCGATCACCACTCCTCGCCAACTTTTTGAATTCACAGATTCAGAGATAGAGAATATCAACTGTCAGTTTACAACAACGGATCAGTATGAACAAGAAGCCAAACTACTCCAAGTGAGATTTGAAGAGGCACGCACAATCCCGGGCACACAAAAGTTGCATTGCTTCATTCCAATCTCTTAGGAAACGGTCACAGTTTGAACCTTTTCATTCTCACCTCAGGAACGACAGGAACTTGTGAATCTCACTCCCGAGATGATTGATCACAGTGTTCAGCCATAAATGGTTATGTGACAGTGGCTTATGATGGCTACTGGTGGGTTGCATGTGTCAAGGGATGCACACCAGAGAAGCATGAGGTAGAGGTTACCTTCCTCTATCCCCATGGACCGTCCCCATCATACATATATCCGGACCCATCAGACCAACTGACAGTTCACTGCCAAGATGTGCTAACAACTGTTGAACCAATCACTGCAACGGAAGAACATATTCCATTTCCAACAGAGAATCCAGTGCTGCTATTGCTGCGTTGAAAAAGAAAATGAAAACATAACAGTTACAGATATGTGTGAACATGAACTCGATACAAGTTGACTTTATCTTAGTATGTACCATACTGTGCCACACAATTTAGATCATTCTGGTAGTCCATTAATTCGCGATTTTTGAATTGACATGCCATACATAATTGTTCAGAACTCAAAAACTGTCAGAGTGCCCATCACAAAATTTACAGGGAAGCTTGTTTACATCATAAGGTACCTTTAGCAAAAAATGGAAGAAATTTGAAGGATATAATTTTTGGGGGTTCAAGTTTAAAGTTTATAAATTGTGATATCTTTTTTCTGGTTGATTTGAAAAGAAAGATTATCAGACATAAATTATAGGCCTTGAAAAGAGCTTCAAAATGACCCCAGAACCAGCGCTACAGGAGCTATACTTCCAAAGATATGGGCATTTGAATTTCCGAGGTAGTGCTAATTAACCCAAAGTTCATCGGCACTTATCTCACTAATTAAGTGGGTGTGACCAAAAATAATTTTGCTCTGGCCGTTACTCATGGATCCCAATCATTCCTAAAATTTTTACAAAAATCTGAGAGATGAAGGCAGATTTTCAGTTGATTTGACATGGAATGACCCACAGGTAACTCCGGCCTTTTCCCACTTTTCCCTGTCATCTAGTAGCACAGGTAACTCCGGCCTTTTCCCAGTCATCTAGTAGCACAGGTAGCTCCAGCCTTTTCCCAGTCATCTAGTAGCACAGGTAGCTCCGGCCTTTTCCCAGTCATCTAGTAGCACAGGTAACTCCGGCCTTTTCCCAGTCATCTAGTAGCACAGGTAGCTCCGGCCTTTTCCCAGTCATCTAGTAGCACAGGTAACTCCGGCCTTTTCCCAGTCATCTAGTAGCACAGGTAACTCCAGCCTTTTCCCAGTCATCTAGTAGCACAGGTAACTCCAGCCTTTTCCCAGTCATCTAGTAGCACAGGTAACTCCGGCCTTTTCCCCATCTAGTAGCACAGGTAACTCCGGCCTTTTCCCAGTCATCTAGTAGCACAGGTAGCTCCGGCCTTTTCCCAGTCATCTAGTAGCACAGCTCCGGCCTTTTCCCAGTCATCTAGTAGCACAGGTAACTCCGGCCTTTTCCCAGTCATCTAGTAGCACAGGTAACTCCGGCCTTTTCCCAGTCATCTAGTAGCACAGGCCTTTTCCCAGTCATCTAGTAGCACAGGTAACTCCGGCCTTTTCCCAGTCATCTAGTAGCACAGGTAACTCCGGCCTTTTCCCAGTCATCTAGTAGCACAGGTAACTCCGGCCTTTTCCCAGTCATCTAGTAGCACAGGTAGCTCCGGCCTTTTCCCAGTCATCTAGTAGCACAGGTAACTCCAGCCTTTTCCCAGTCATCTAGTAGCACAGGTAGCTCCGGCCTTTTCCCAGTCATCTAGTAGCACAGGTAGCTCCGGCCTTTTCCCAGTCATCTAGTAGCACAGGTAGCTCCGGCCTTTTCCCAGTCATCTAGTAGCACAGGTAACTCCGGCCTATGAAGTTCCAAAAATCCTTTCCGACATACCCAACAATTGTATGGCTTGTGTGTGTTCTCATCTCTGCTAAAAGGAGCTTTTTGCTATGAAGGATATCCAAATAGTTCTGCAGCGAACATGCTTCCGAGGAATCAAGTCAAACGCCAAGTACACTTGAAGGCCATCACTAGTTTCTCCTTAGTTCGCCTCGAGAGACTTGCTCCTTCGTAACCTGCCTTGAGGCACTGGGTGTTTCTTGGTCTGGTTCAAGAGATTAGCTCTTTCTTCAACTAGTTCATGAGATTAGGTCGTCAGTTATCCATCAAATTTTTGGGGGGGAGAAATATGTGTTAAAATTTTCTGCAAGTATGCGTTATTTAGAAACAGTATTTAGTAAGTGAGTTAAGCGCCTGTTTTCTTGCAGAAGCGGGATACTAATCAACCAGAGTTTACGGTATACAAGTTAGCAGTGCAGCATTGAGCTGAAAGTAACTCCTTTAAAATATAAAATAAAGTCCAGGGAGGAGCCAAGCAGGAATCCTTGCGATTATCAACACAGAGTGACACAACTGGCAAAGTCAGACGAAGGCGACTTGGTGCTCAACAACTACCCTTCAAGTTTCAACTACTGTTTGCACTGTTAGCTCCTTTAGCCACAAACCAACACTTCAGCGCTTCTCCCTAGGGTAGGAGGTTACATTAAATCATGCACTGAGGATACAAACACCACACACACGACCAACTGCAACTGACTTAACTTAAACAAAATAGATCAATATTTCAATGCTTCTAGGAATCCACAGCAAATCAATGCACTGCAGATAAGAAACAACCAATGTAGTGCCCCACAACTTATAGATCAACATTCACTTCAATGGCATTCTCTAGAAAAGAGTTTGGGATTGGAATGCAAAGAGCCGCTTCGCAATAATCAACTTGAAATTGTATTCTCTATTCTCTATTCTCTTCATTCCTGATGAAGGCTAGAGCTTCTGGTCGAAATGTCGAGAGAATACAAAGAGCCACTTGACAGTTTTTTCCTATTATAGTGAAACTACTGGGAGGACATAAACAGCAAAGAACCACATGGCATACACCGTATTACCTCAAATAGTCTGCAGCAAAATATTCATTTTGACCAGTCAGAACTTCCGCGTGCTATAGGAAGGCACATCCTATTTGACCGAGAACATGCAGAGTGAAAAGGGTGCACGCATCCTCACTCGGATCGAATAGCACGTGCACAATTTGTTGGGTACTAATCGTCAAATAAGGATTAGTGCACGAGTTATTTCACGTAAAACTGGAGCGTGGGAGCGAACTGTTTGAGGGCACAAAAAGATTCATCGTTTGTGAACTGAAAATGCACATAGAAGCAGGGGCTATTAAACTAGTAGGTGAAGAATTAGCTTATTCATTGTACTTTGCCCTGCCTGGTGTGAACCTAGGCATCTCCAAACTCGGACGCAGGACTTCAATTTCAGATTAGACATGGTGTAACTCATTAAGAACTGCAATATATCCGCCATGGGAACTGCACCTCCAGTTGTAACATCTCCAATTGTAACCAGTTATGAGAACCGGCCCAGCATCAAATAATAGATTGCCTAGTGAGATTACAACAGTTAGAACAACTCACTTCAGTGTTAGAAACAAGCTATAGTTCAGCCCCACTGAATTAAGAAGCAAGCAAAAGTTACACCAGGCTCAAAACTTACATAGAGAAATCCATCCAGGAGTGACTCCTTTTGCAAAGACGAAGGGATTCATGCTTCCAGGAATATATGGTATTCCCAGCTTTTGGGAAATTCGTCTGCATTCCAACATAACTCTATGATTTGTTGACAGAGCATGCATTGGTACAGAGACCAGAAAACACCAGTCATCATTAATCTACCATCAGCCCAATCAGATTTCTGTGCCAAATATTCACAAGTCTTGTGATGTTTTCTCATAAATAGCCAGCCAGGGTGCTGGTTATGAAAGTAAAATATGTGTGCACAACTAAAGCAAAAACAATTTATTCCTAGACTATTACCAGATATGTAGCCAACCATTTCTATTAAGGAAAATGGCTTTTGGGGATGGGAAGTTAAATTGGCTAAAGCAAAAACAATTTATTCCTAGACTATTACCAGATATGTAGCCAACCATTTCTATTAAGGAAAATGGCTTTTGGGGATGGGAAGTGAAATTGGCTATACATTGAGCAATTGATGAAGACAGGATCATTGAGATTTAATTTGTTCTTGTAAGTGTATATATAGAGAGGGCATTGTTATGTTCATGTCGATGGTGTGGTCTACTTTTATAGTGTGGTCTCCTTTCGTGAGTTCAATCCAGGCCACAATCAAAGCTACAGTTCCAAACATCAAAGCTACAGTCCAGGAATCTACATAAGGTGTAGAATTACATGTGCAAACTCCTGGTATTACAAGCTTGCAGCGCTTGCTATTCGATGTTGGTGTTACTTAAAGCACTTGAGTAGTACATAATACATCAGAAGACATACAAACAATGGACTGGCTCATTAGAATGGTCAGCACTACATGCAAGTTGCATTATATCAAAATAGGCAGTGCAGATGGATCAGTTATAATGATCTGCATTTCTGCTCCTTAGACTGTGCATAATAATAGTAGCGAATCTAAGTCCAGAATACTACTAGATAGCTAGCAGTTTCTACTTATAGTAATGGCTTTTGGGATTGGAAGTGAAATAGGCAACAAAGAGCCACTTTATTTTTTCTACGATACTGAAACTACTGGAATAGAAGTTAAGAAAGACAGGATCATTGAGATTGCTTCCACCATACACACATCACAGCTACAGTCCAGGACTAAGCAAGAGCTAGAGAGAAACAAGTCCCACGAGTTCTCCTCGCTCTGTTACTGTGAGAAGAAGCTGAGTCGTGTGTCACAGGAGCTCACTGGTCTCACACAGCATGATCTGATAGGACAACCACAACTGAAAGTTGTGCTAAAAGACTTATTTGACTGGATCAAGATTTCCATAACCAAGGCAAGTGAAATCAATGGGAAAGATTATGTTCCAGTCTTGGTGGCCCACAGTGGTCCCATGCTAGACTTTCCCATGCTCTTTCTCGAAGTCGACAGCTCTCCATCACTTGTACGCCAGTTCAAGAATCTCGATCTTCATTATGTCGACACATATTCCATATTCAAAGAATTAAAACGCAGTAATCCTTCGTACAGAAGACTGGAAAGCCTTTCCATGAAGAATATTTACAGAGCCTACTTTGGAGTTGCATATGAGGGCCATAGGGCACTAGCTGATGCCAGAGCCCTGTGCAAGATATTCTCAGATGCACCTCCAGCAGATCACATTCACATGTTCATCAAGTACCTGCAGACCAGGGAAGATATAGAGGAGATGAATGAGCAGATTGGAAAATTTCAAGAAGCCTCAATACACCGTGAGAAATCTGTCCAATTGCTTGAGAGGGGAATTACTTACGAGAGGCTTGTCATGGAGTATCAAAACTCACCTCATACATTTGCTTCCTTCTTGAAGGACACTTGTGGACTTCGGCAAAAGCGAGCCTTGCTCACCAGTTTAGAAGCACACAATACGAAGTAATAGTGCCAACCAGTGTTTCATCTAGGATATGTCCAGTGTTTCATCTAGGATATGTCCAGTGTTTCATCTAGGATATGTCCAGTGTTTCATCTAGGATATGTATTTGGTTCGGGCCAGAGGAACAACAACCTCCAACCGAAATTAGTCAATTTTGATGGTATCATTAAACGTTGGGTCCTATACATTGTAATCAATATTCATTCCAGGACATTGCATGACTTGGGGGGGAACGAACACCCGGGATATCAGCAAGAATTTACACATCCAAGATGAAGTTTCAAATGTTATAACAACAGCAACCTAGAAATACTCATCATCAGATTCTCCACTAGACTCGACATACACTCGCTTTCTGGGGGGGAAAGTTACTGAGGTTCATTTAAGGTCTTATCTCTCGGGTTCTGTTACGGTGCTACTAGTCCACCAGGTTGTTCTTTATATGAATTTTGATTACCACAAGCATGGAATAAAAAATCTGTGAGAATTTTTTCCCCATATCTATACATTTTGGTAGAACTCATGATCTACGAATCATTTTTTACTGACCCGACTGACCGTGCGACAATATGCAATCGACTTCTGAAGAGAATCCAGCTGAAAAGTTATGGATGCAATATCTAGGGCTATTCCTGAAAGAGGTTACATGGAAACCAACAGTTGAAGGATTGTAATAAAAAAAGAGTCATTAACTACGAGATGATTATGCAGTAGCTAGCAGAGACAAAATATGCCATCAATATTGGCATGTACCTAAGAAATTCAAAGCAGTGTTCATTTCTCTGAACTTCAAATACCTTAGTAAAGAGATATTTTCAGTACTTCTTTTAAAGCTAGCTCTCTTCTCTGCCCTGCCTGTGTGTGCACGAGTCACAGCTAACACATCATCTAATCTTACCCATTTCATAATTAGCTCTAGCTACGTCTAATCCCCCCCTCCCCATTTTTAATTCTTATAGGTTAGTAGGACCACGAAAATTTATCAACAACAAAATATTCCACATTTACGGTATTCGAAAATGTTTTGTGACCATGTGGCTGTCCTAATTCCTTGAGAATTTCTGTGCATGTGCTAATTACTTTAGAATGACGATACATTCCAGAATATCTCAGAGCATCTCTTTTATGAGAAAAGCTCCCGAGGAGTGCATGTCCCAGTGTCAATACCACACTTTAGGCCTTCAATGGACATCCTCATTGCATAGCCTCGTCTTAAATGAGTGAATCATCATTCACTCAGTCCACAGAGGCAGTGCCTATTGGAAGAGCCAGCAAATGTTCATCATCTATTTAAAAGTTTCCAAAATCATTGTTTCCATTGCATCTTTTGTCTTGCACAGATAGAGGGCCGGTGTTCTTTGTCGTCATAACATTCTCTTGGAAAACAGCTTTCTTAAAAACCTGTCATTCTCCTGGAAATTCTGTTTTATAGGAGAAAAATATCCAAAGATTATCACTTGCTTTTTCTCAATAGAAGTTAGCCAAGGTTGACAGCTGATGGTTACAATTAACCGTTAGAAGTGCCTCATCATCAGAAGAAGAGCTGGGTCAAATACTGAGGCTGAGAGAACAAGCTCAACTACATCGGCTGAGAAGTGATTGATATCAAATAAGGAATGGCCACCTGTACTCGAAACTGCTGAACTGACAAAGGAGGTGATCACTGTTCTTTTGATCACCTACTACCTTGGATTGCTCTGATCCATTGGTTGATAGCAGAGTTTGCAAGTTTTACCCAGGGCTAGGGTGTAACCCGGGTTGGGTTAAATACCTTTTACCCGGGTTTTACGCAGGTTTTACCCAAACATAGATACAACCCAGGATAAAATAATATTATAAGAAATTAACTCTGTAATCAGATACAACCCAGGATAAAATAATATTATAAGAAATTAACTCTGTAATCAGGAAGTAAGACATTCAATAAATGGCAACTGTAAAGAACTAGACAAAAACAGGAGCTGTGTTTCACTCAGCATTTATTTACCAAGTGACAAGGTTGTCTACTAGAGTATATATTTTCTATTTAATAAATGGAATTAAATTCCAATTGATATGCAAGTTAAACAGATTTAATAATCAATCTCCTGAGGTCCTCGCAGGAGCCTGTGGCAGAAGACGAGTTTCTGGGCTTTCTCATTCTCAGGCGGTTGCAGAGTTTGTTGTGGATAAGTCCATAGGAGCTAAATATACATTCTATGGAGCTGGAAGATGCAACTGCAGTGCGGAGTTGCTTCATAAGTTGCATGAATCCAGGGGGCAGGGCACACCTCTTGTCTACACCTTTCCTCCAAGTGAGAGGTGGGGTTTCAGTGGCCCCAGGCTCAAAGTAGGATGAAGGGAATGGGGTCTCCTGAGCCTCAAAAGAGATGGCTGTGCTGAGGAATGCTTGGCTTTTCGTCTTCAGCCAAGCTTTGGCATCCTCAATCTGATAATCACTAAGTAACTGGCCCTGATACTTAGGGCGAAGTAGGTAGGCAGCAAGGTGGCCAACCTTAACCACTGCAGCAAAGCGTTTTTTTGATAGCATCCTGGTGGGGTTCCAGTAAGGGGAGGGAGAGGTAGTGATGTGTAGCATCAGCAATCATGCAGCTATCACTTTGACATTTGTTGATGGCAAAAGTAATAGGTTTGAGTTGTTCAAGGAGATCTCCAGCAGCACATAGAATATATACCTAGATTCTTGATCTTACTAACAATAATGGGATCCATCTCATCAGCATTGTCTATGGCTATTTTCTTGTGGATGGAATGATTGGTCATAAATGATTTCAGACAATCCAGATTACTATTCCAGCGTGTAGGACAAGGCAATTTGGGTTTAACACATCGCCAGGTGACTCCCTCAACCATCCATGGGAACGGTGGACATGTTTGAAGTGATGGTTGATGGACTTGACATGCTCCATGACCAATGGAGTGGACAGGTCTTGACAAAGAAGGTTCAGGCTGTGACTCATGCAGCCATATACGTTGACATCAGGACGCTCTTTGTGGACTTCTTCACGCACTTCTTCATTTTGTTCTCGTTGTCTGTACAGCAGTTCAGTACTTTACAGCCATACTTGCTCTCTGCTGTCTTGATAGAGTCCAAGAGAAGATCTTTGCATACTTCTGTTAGTGGATATGGGGTCATGAGCATCATGGAAGTAGCCTATGCCACCAGCAATGAGAGAAGTAGCAATGATGGGGTCATCCTTGATGTTAGTCCAGCCATCCTGTTGGATAGTTGTGGGCTTATTCTGTAGCTGTTGCCTCATCTTTGATTGAAGTTGGTTGTGCGAATTATCAACAAGTGAGCCACCGATGTGCTTGGCTGTTGGAGGTACATATCCTGGGCGCATCATGTTGCAAACTTTCTTGAATAATGGGTGATCAGCAAAGTTGAAGGGTGTGTTGGTGGCATACAACAGATCAGCCCATGCCTGGTCCAGGTCTTGCTTTTGGACTGGTGTAGTTGTGACAAGGTGATCATTGAGACAGTCTGTCGCCGCTTCTTTGCAGGGGGAGGAAGAGAGGAGACTACATGGCTGGATGATGGTTGTTCAGCTTCTCCGATTTCATCCTGGCAATCTGATAAGTCACATGCAGGTCTCTTTTGCGGGGTAGTCACAAGAGAGATACCCGAACATCTTTTGTGATGAGCGATGAGGCGCTCCACTTTTGCTGATAACAAATGGAAACACTTCGTGCATTGTGCTTTCTTGCCTTCCTGTTGGATGAAGTGTTGCCACACAATATTCTTTGGCCGTCCACCCTTGAACAAAGTGACTTTTGAATAGCAGAATTTCAGTTGTAATTGCAGTACACTTACTAAACTGTAAGCAGTGAATGATGATGACCTGTGGTGTTTGCTTGCCTTCCTGGTGTCCACCACCACCCAGACACTTGTGGCTCTGGGACAGGGCTGTGACAGGGCTACAAATAAGTGTTTAAAACCACTGGGTAATACCTGGGTAATACCTGGGTAAAACCCGGGTAAAAACCCGGGAATAAAACCCAGGTAAAATAGGGGTAAAACCTGGGCGAAATACCTAAAACACAGGTTTTACCCACTGGGTTGGGTTATATAGGTTTTACTGGTTGATAGATCCAGAGTCCCAATGGATCAAAGCCTCACAAAGCCATCAAAACTGTACTGCTATATCCCCTTGCAGTGACAATCACTCAACAGCAGAGTTAGAGAAGTAACTCAAGTTAGAGAATAACTAAGTCCAAGAACAGGTTTTCTCTTGGACATCCTGTTGCTTCCTCAAAGCAAGAAAGGCTACTCACTGGGAAGGTTGCCAAGACACTCATTGCTGCTATATTGCTGGAATGTCACTAGCTGGGCTTGATTACGCAGTCACTTTCACTACTTATGGGGCTACTACTCAGTTAAGAAAGACACAACATTTTATCAAAATATATCTCCCTGAAGGTCTCCATAGACACTTTAATGTAACTGTGTAATGTATTCAGAAAAAAATTCTTTGAGTGAGACCAGAAAAACACACAACTGAAGTTCATAAAATTAACATCAAATTTACAGGGTTGTATGCAATGTCATGTAATCTGCTGTTCTTATACAGAAATGCCTTAACCGATTAAACGCCGTAAGCGCCATATGGCGCGAGACCTTACATCCTTCGCCACACCAAAATATATAAAATGAACCGTTACGAGCTAACAGCCCCGGTTGGGTTCTGCACATGCCTAGTAGACTAGAGAACGTCACAAAAATGATTATTTCCGGTTGATGCATCGTGCAACAAAAATCCTGCGGTTGAACGCCATTTTTGTTGGTCGAGCTTTTTTTAAAAACTGCTCAAAGATGCTCTCCTGTGAGGACGTTATTTCTCAACTTTTAGCCTACGATTCTGGCGATTCTGGGTCAGATTCATTTGGGGAAGAAGGTGAAGACATCTATGCATACCGAGGAAACACTCTGGACCAGTTGCTCTAAGAGAAGAGGCGCGCTTGGATGGACTTCTGGATTGTAAGTTTCTTCTAACCTTAGCGCTTCATAGCGCTTCATAGCCTTTGTTTACCATAGTCAACTGAGAGTGTACTATCGCCAAATACTAGCTTATTCTGTTGGTATTCCAAATTCAGACAGGATAGTTATAGGAAAAAAGTTATAGCTAAGAGTGTAGGTTGGAGTTGTTGAGTTGTTGATTTTCATTTTCATTTGAATTTTCAAATGTTGACCACAAACTTGATATATATATATATCTTGTTTTTCCCACCCTACCCACTACTTTTCCTACAGCATCAGATGATGAGAGTGGAGATGAGGCATCTATGACTCCTTTTGTTACATTGGAGGATGAGGAAGCCTTGCCTGAAGTCTCTACAGGGCGTGGGAACACGACTGGTGCTGGAGTTGTGCGAGGGAGAGGCGGGCGAGGGAGTACTGGCCGAGGGAGAGGCGGGCGAGGGAGTACTGGCCAAGGGGGAAGCAGCTCAAGTGGTAGTGGAGTTGTAAGTGTTGCTAGTGGTCCTCCAAAAGGTACTGGTAGTAGGCGGGCCAGAGGTTATAGGCGTGTGCGAGCATCTGGCACTGGTTCTGTCCGAGCATCTGGCACTGGTTCTGCCCAAGCATCTGGCACTGGTTCTAGGCTAACTGAAGTCACAGGTAAGTGGGAAATAAAGGAGCCAACTCCTTTGAAATTGGACTATACAGCAACAGCTGGTCCAACTTCTTCATTGCTTGGTGCATCAAGTACATTTTTAGATGCATTTTACCTTTTTTTTACTCTTGAAGTGTGGGAACTCCTAGTAGCAGAGACGAACAGTTACGTTTCTAGGATGGCTAGTCTCTCCAGGCCATGGGTAGATACTAATATAGAGGAAATGAAAGCTTTTGTAGGAATGTTGATAATAATGGGAGTTTCCACACTTCCATACTTAGAATTGTACTGGTCCACTAATCACTCGGATTTGTCTGGATCTTTGGTTCGTAAAGTAATGCCTAGGACTCGGTTTTTGGAGCTAATGCGTTATGTACATGTAAATTCTATTGATGGTTTGTTGGTTACAAATTTGATAGAAGCTTGTTTATTGAATTCATTTATTTTGTTTTCTTCTGTCCGAGCTCCAATATCAGTAAGGAAGGGTAATTATCTAGAAGCTAGGATTGTTCTAGCTAAATCTTTGATTGGTTCTTTCTCTTCTCGGCAGCGTGCAGGTCAACGTTGTAGTCAGGCAAATAGTCAGCTAGATCGCCTCAATTTAAAACTAGGTCATTTCCCACAGTGCTGTGCAAAGAAGCGCTGTGTAGTTTGCATTAGTAAAGGTTACAGGCATGAGGCAAGGTCCCAGCGTTGTTTTTGTAAGGTTCCTTTGTGTGGTGGATCAACAGGCCGTGACTGTTTTCGTAATACCATACCTTGGTGGACTATCAGTAATGTTTATGCACCCCCTGCTCCTTTCTGTGCTTCTCTCTTGTTCCCTGCTCCTTCGTCTACTTCTCTCTTGTTCCCTGCTCCTTCGTCTACTTCTCTTGTTCCCTGTCCCTTCGTCTACTTCTCTCGTCTCTCCAGTATTCAAGTGTTATTCTTATCCTGGTATCTCATGTTTGTGTAGAATAAAAACATGGTGAAATATCATGCCGGAGACCAAGCAAGCTATACCCAAGACTGAGCAAGTTCTACTCTACCCGTGACAGCAAGACCGGAGCTCTACCCAAGACACTCCCTTACATAATTGTGTTTTATATTATGGTTTTATTCTAGTTATGTGTTAGCATTTTCACTCTCTTATAATTTGTTTTTTGTATTATTATGTGTTAGCATTTTGATGGGGAAAACAACCCACTGGCTTTGCAGCTGGTAGAGGGTTTGTAAATAGATGCTCCATCTTGTGTTGGCATTATAATGTGTGTATAATAGTGTGAAAATATGAAAATATTCACCCCCAAGAAGATGACAAGGTTTTATAATGCTGGTTAGTTCTGCCCAGTTGGTAAGGAAGGCTCGATTTTTTTACAGGAAGTAGAGCTATCATGTGGCTGAATATGACCCAAGTTTCATGGGTGGAGTCCCTGCAGAACGGAAGATATAAAAATAATAAGTAAAATACCTCGTTAATTCATGAATAATTTGCCCGCGGGTACTAGGAATACGGCGTGCAATCGGTTAATGGTGGATCTGGTATTGGTTTAGGGTTATTAGACTATACAAACACAAAGAATGGTGAAGGTTTCAGCAATCCTTCTAATAAAAAAAGAAAGAAAAAGTTTGATACGGCTTGGTAACAGAGTTTACAGTAGACCCTCACTAATCCGAATAGCCTGGGGATCTGAGTAGTTCGGATTAGTGAAATTTTCGGATTAGTGAAATTTATGAATATCATTATATTGAACTCTGAATTTGTTAATTTTTTGCAGGTGTGGGTTGAATACTGGGTGGTGGGAGTACAAGTCATTATGATCCCTTCCCATCCTCATTCTTTTAGCAGATCTCCGGAATCCCATCTCAGTCTTCTTCCTTTTGCATCCTCACAACTCGCTGCCCTTCTTCTTTATGTCTGAGATAGTTGAGACTTCAACTCCATACTGTTCAGATAGTAACTTGTAGCTTTTCTTCCCGAGCTGGTCCAGGATCTCGACCTTATCCTCCATGGTAAGGCTCTTGTGTGCTCTTTTCTTCTCCGTAATCACTGCAGCTGCATCGTATGACAGGCTCATGGTAGGTTCGAGGTTCAATAATGGCACGCATTTTTTCCCTTCTCCCCCCCACTTTTTTTTTGGTTTTTTTTTTTGCTACCCAGTTCGGATTAGCGAGGTTTCGGATTAACAGGGTCCGGATTAGCGAGGGTCTACTGTAACGGAATTTCAAATGTTAATGATGTTCTATAACCATATGGCTCTCCTGTGGACTTGATATACTTGCTCTATTCAAGTTTATCACCTCATTTACTTTTTATTATAAGTGAAAAAAAATTAGAAGGCAATTTATTTTCTAATTTCATGCTATGCACAACTAATCATTGGCACTGACTGCTTCACTTTCCTGATGCCTGCAATGAGTATCATACCCATGTCTGTACAATGCATGTGTGCTGCTTTTGAGAATGATACAATCATAGCATAGTATAGTCTCTGTACTTAGTGGTGTACTTGGCCATCACTGCTAGCTGTGCATACATGAACTCTAATGAGTATCATAGGCATGAAGTTCCATTCACCTACAGCTCTGGGCAAACAAATAAGAGTGTCTTTAGGTCTTCCACACTGTTGTCTTCCTGTTCTGGATCTCTGTACATACCAGAGTTGCCCACCTTGCGGAGAAAGTTCAGCTGCACCTGCTCTTCTGGCACGCTACACACTGTTGCCGTGTAGAGAAATACCGGCCTCGTTCAGTTGCAACAAAACTGCCAGGTCTGCCACTGCTACGGGCTGTGTGTCTGCTGAGGTGCTGTGGTATTGGTGCGGCCTTCTTGCTGACCAACATCTACAAAGGTTCTTCCTCTGCTTCTCCCTTACTGCCTCGGGGTTGGTGGCTCTGGCCTTCTTCTTCTTCTTCTTCCTCTAACAGTTTCTCTACTTCCAGGCCTACTCACCATCTCTACCCTCTTCCGCTCTGTCGTTGCTTCTCAGCAGCACTGAGTGCCATGCTGACTCAGAACTGACACAGCAAACTAACTCACTGGCTCCTCTTATTTAACACCATCTAAACTATTACTGGATTAATGAAATTACTATGATGCTTGTTGGCCAGAGTTTTGCATGTTAATAAATGTAATTTACTTCTAGAAGTAGTCATAACTACACCCAAAGTGTATTCATGCTAATATTAGGTAGAAGTGGTCTTTGAAATAGAAACGAAGGAAACTATATCAATATAATATTGGTATTTTACTGAAAACAGTTGAAATTCCGTTACCTATAATGAATTTCATAATGCCACCTTATTGTGCACGAAGAAAATAATAAGATTTAATACCCAGTGTAAATATGTACCAATACGCCTTCTTTTAGATAATATTAGCTTTCTTGCCTAAGATGGTTTTGTGTGACAGGAAAAAAAGAAAAATTGTGTTAACGGAATTTCATCACCATAATTTGTCCTTTCGTTAAAAAAAAACCCACCTTTTTACAATGCAGACTTTTATACTATTCTAACTGTTAAAACATCACTTTGCAGTATACCACGTGACCTCGGAAGTATACCAAAATCCGTCTATTACCTTTCCAAAAATTACATCACTTATGGATTATATAACCACAAAGAAATTTATTCCAAGTCACAGAAAAGAAGGTTTGACATGTCACAAATCTGACTCGTCCAAGACTCAAATGTTCCTTAACTTCAAATTGTAATAACTCTTCAACTGTGATAGGTATGCAGGGTATAAAAAAAGAGATAAAGAACTTTTCAGAAATACAATGTCTGAAAGATATCATTTTTCACCTTAGATGTTAACTCTTGCATGACCAAGCCCACACACATATATATATATACATACTCTCAATGAACTCTCAGTTGACATAATAACATTAAAATCACCTTCTCAATGATCGACTTCGAATTGTATTCACTCGACATTTCGACTAGATGCTCTAGCCTTCATCAGGATAATAAGACACTAAGGCTTGCGCTTGCGTTAGCCTGCTATATAGCTATCCTCCATGTGCCAGTATATGCGCCTAGAACGTGCACCGGATGTTAAAATAATAATAATAATAAACAAATAAAAATAATAAAATGAACAATAAATAATAAATAAAAGTGTACATAAATAATAAACAAACAAATAAATAAAACAATATAAAAAATTAACAATAAATTATTTAAAAATAATAATAATAAAATTAAAAAATGAAATAAAAATAATAATAACCACAATAAAATTTAAATAATAAACAGATAATAAATAGATAATTAAATAAATAATAATAATAATAATAATGATAATAATAATAATAATAAATATTAAATAAATAAATAAATAAATACTGTACATAAATATAAATAGATAAATAAATAAATAAATAAATCAAGTAATTATGGTGGTCGTGGCTTCAAGTTCAGACTCTTCAGAGTAGCTTTCCAGCAGCCAGGCAAGTCCATTCCACAATCTCGATTGAACCGCTCACACTTTGGTGCTAGGCCGATGTACAATGTCTCATTCACTAGCAGCTCCTTCTGTCTTCTGGCCTGGTCGAAGATGGTGGCTTCCTCCCACAAAATAGGATGTCCATTATCCCATGCATGCTCAGCAATAATTGCACTTCTCTTTATCACACTTTCTACAGGTATCTTGATGTTCTTTCACTCTGGTCTCCAGTCTTCTGATGGTCTACCCTATGTAGTATTTCCCACATCTACAAGGAATGCGGTACACAAAACATGAGTGCATATTAGCTGGTAAAATATCCATCCCGCTGCTATGTGTCCTCAGAGTTCTTCCCAATCTGAAGACGACTTTGATGTTGAACTTCCTGAAGACCCTCCTGATGTCTTCACTCATGCCTGCTGCATAAGGAATCACTATCATAGGATCCTTCTTTTTAGACCCCTCATTGCCTGTACTGGTGTACTCATCTTCCTTTCTGCGTTTAGATGTTTCTGCAGACAAAAGGTTGATGAAGGCTTGCGGATAACCGTTCTCTATATGAAGACCTTATTCAAATGATGTTCTTCATTCCAAAGGTCCTCCTTCTCAGTCACTACTCTTCTGGCTCTATCATACAAGCTCTTCACCACTCCTCTTTTGATGTGGATAGGATGATGTGATCTGTAATCAAGGTACCGGTTGGTGTGCGTAGGTTTTCTGTAGACGGTCGCAGTTAGCCATCCATCTTCCTTCCTGTGTAGGTGGCTGTTATTTATTTATATTATTATTTTAACATCTGGTGCACGTGCTAGGCGCCTGGTTGATAGCTAGCTACCGGTATATAACAGGCTCACACGAGCCTTAGCGTCTCATGATGAAGACTAGAGCATCTAGTCGAAACGTCGAGTGAATACAATTTGAAGTTGATCATTGAGAAGGCGATTTTAATACGTATAGATACATGTATGACCTCAGAATTAAACACATATATGTCAACTTACGGCTTCTAATTTCTCTCTGGTGTCTCTAAGCTCCTTGTCGTGGATGGTGTACTCGAGCGAGCGTCTCATCTTGTCCCACTCCTGATAAGCCTTCAGCTCCTCCTTCTCCTCTTCCAGTGTGGACAGCCTCTCTTCGATGTAAGTGATCATCTCTTCAATCTTCTCTCTCTTGACCTCTGCCGGTAGGCGAAGGAAAGATCAATTGAAAGTGTATATGGTAGACACTCAATGTCAAAGATAGATATATAGTTTACTTTAACTCCATCGTCAGACCAATCGGCATTAGGTTGAAAGGCTCATAATATCAAAGATTTAACTTTTAATCAACTCAAATTGTTTTCTAACATCTCAACCTTTTATCAGGGAGAATAGTTTTTAACACAATGCAACACATCTATATTTACTGCCAATGTATTTCACACAAAATGAATGTGATTAATGACTGTAGAAGCACAATAACACCAGATAAAGATGGGTGTGGTTTCACATGCATTGTCTTGAGGTTCACTAATCAGGCAGCTCCTTTATACTACACATTCGGACAGATCTGCATTTCATGTGAAATGCACTGCCAGTGAACGCAGCTGCACTGCATTGCGTACATCGTTTCCATTTCTGCTTATGAAGATCAAAGCATTCGGTTGAAACATCAGCATAGAAACCAATCTGAACCGAATATATAATGCAATATATGAAGTCAGCTAGCTAAAGATCACCCTTCATTATAATTGTTTTACGTGAATTGTTTTACATGAAGTGAACCATTTGCTTATTTGTCGTTAGCAGATGGTCATCACACTGGACATCAAGTACTAGGGAGGACCAAACATGACAAAACGATGGTAAATATTCAAGCCCGCAAACTTCTTTCCTAACCCCCCCCCCCCCCCCCCCCCCCCCTTTCCTCCTGTGCCCCATGCAGGTGATTCTATGTCAAAAAGTAACTCGCTCCGAGTATTTTAGAAAGACATAAAAATATTGGAGGTTAGGTAGGTCCAGGATCAGATTTTGTAGGATCTACCTGACCATAAAAAGTTCATTCAACTTAAAACATCTTCTTCCTTGAATATTAACTGATTGGCCTTCAGGCTTAAGGGGGGAAGAGTGCTGAAAATGAACATCAAAAAGGTTTTTTAATTTTTTTATCACAAAAGTGTTTGTAATGTGTCTGCAGGTTGAGTTTCAAGTTTCAGAGCAACTGAATACTTCTATCAGCCATTTTTATACAGTGCATTATCGTTCATTTTATTTCACTTCACGTTCGAAAGAGGTTCTTCCCCAGTCTAACCGGTCTACAGTCGGGCGGTCAGCGATGATTGCCAACCCCAAATACACTTTTTATACACCAAAATGTAGCCTACTACCCTACCAGCCATTTGCGCAATGAATTGACCGGGGATGGGTGGCGGGCATTGCGCAACCGGAAAGGCGAGCACGTTTTTTTAGATCACGTTTTTTTGACAACGTCAGTTACTACGAATTGCTGGAAAGAATCACACTGGGGAAGAGAAAGGAGAAATATTTTAAACAAGGAATGCCACGCAGTGAAGAAGAGTGAGAAGGACTAGAAGAAAAAGCGCCGCTAGCGTCTGTTGTTGAGCCTGGGACAGCAGCTGCGTCAGGTAAGTATAATGTCTATCTCCGTACTAAAAAGTTACTTGCTGTTTCCTTCCTTTGTTAGTGAGTCTCTCGGATCCTGAAGGTGAGGGTAGCACCTTCTGTGCACCTTCACTTACCTTGCAATCAATTGAAAATGTCTGAAGAGAGGCCAGTTCCAGTGGTGACCGTGACCAGGAAGAAGTTGGCTCTCTTGATTCATTCAGCGCCTTCTGTGGTATTGCTACTGGATCTACTTGCCCTACTTCTTCGGACTAGATGGGTGTTGTACTGGGTAAGGGTAATCGTTTAATAGACTTAGATAAGGTCATAGAAAGGAGTAATAAGTGTATTCAATGTATAGCGAAGCTCCCTTACAACTGATGGAAAAATTTTCCTGTAGGGCAGGTATGGTGCGTCATATTTTGTTCAAATTGTGGTAACGCTAAAGACATCTCAAACCCTGTATCTGTAGAAGCCCATTTTTTGAACATCCAGTCAGTAGTGGGTGCTCGCATTGCTGGAATTAGTCATTTGGGTCTGGATGACATCACTGCAGTCATGGATATGTTGCCCCCTCTTAGTTCCACCAGTGTTTTTTTTTGGGGGGGGAGGGAGGGGAATATACTAAGTCAATAGGTAGTGATGCAAATTCAGATGCAAATTCAGTAACACAGAGTATTATGTTGGATGCCGCTCATAGGTTACATGATTTTTATTGGATTGGGCACGACAACATCATTGATATTAGTGTTACTGTTGACGGCACATGGCATAGACGGGGCAGAAATCAAATTATGGCATTGCTGTGATGTCTTGGGACACTGGAGAAGTTTTATTAGATTATTATCTTATGTCTACATTCTGTCAAGCTTGCACGCGAATACCTGAAGATGAGACAGAGGCAAGTTACAAAGAATGGTTTGAGGGTCACAAGGTAAGTTGTGAAGCTAATTTTGAAGGCTGTTCTGGTTCCATGGAAGTTGTAGGAACACAAAACTCTTTGGGTGTTCAGTGGATAGACGGAAGCTTTTAGGTACACACACATAATTAGTGATGGAATATAAATGGTTGTTGGATGTCAAGCCTTAAGGCCGGTTCATAATATGACGGTAGCTCAGCGTAGCGTATCGTCGCTTTTGTGGTCAAGCTTCAGCGTTTCGTCGAGCAGCGTCATTGCAGTTCACAATTTGACGCTATTGACGGAGTGAACCACCAATTAGACTTTGACCTTGCAGACGGGTCATTCCATATGAACTCAACCAGAGGTCCCCAGGTGACCACCTCAGATTTGGCTCATAATATTTCTGTGGTAACCTCTATACGAATAAAGAACACATGCAAAATTTTAGGCTTCAACTCGGAAGTGTTGCCGAGATATATCTCTCCAAAAATTGGAGGCCACGCCCACTTTTGAGTCCCAGCCGTTCATTTATAGATGTTTTGGGAGGCCGATATCTTGGAAATGATTCAGGGTTTGGGACTGAAAATTGCTACCCAGGGTAATTTGGACCCAGTCTTTCATAATCTGTCATCAGAATTAGTCTATCCCCTCTCATTTCAGAGTTATTGAAGGATTCAGGTCAAAAAAGGGGACGTTATTTTTCCAATTTTTGGCAGTCAAGTTCACCATGTGGGCAGTTACCTATGGTAGTGAAACCTTTTCCACATAATTGTCCCTATCTTTTCTTTGTTTCTTCAAAGTTTCAACTTTGATTCTCATCTCCTTCACTGTTAATTATTTTTTGTAAAATACTGACATATTCCCATCCAGATCAATCACTATGAGGTTTTGCTATCATTGTTTTCCCTTACATAAGGATCATTTGATTATAAACAGACTAAATAACTGTCAGTTGTCTTGGTAATATCAAAGCTTGATTTGATTAGAGTGTTTGTTTCTTTTTTAAATAGTTTTTGTGTCTGTTTGACTACAAGGTAGGAGTAAGGAGGTATGGTGAGTGGGAGATGTTGTTTATTGGATCATAACCAAATGTTGTATCATCCATCATCTTCACAACTTCAGGTATTGGATCATAAGCATTTCACAACTTCAGGTATTCCATTGCATCATCTTCACAACTTCAGGTATTCCATTGCATCATCTTCACAGCTTTCTGGTGTTGCATCGTCTTTGGATATAAAAACAAGAAGGTTGAGCAAAGCTTTCATTCCAGCATCAGCATGGCTTCTGAGATGTGTAACTGTAAAATTGGAATTTCTTTGAATGAAGAATGTCACAAACTAACCTTCAGTAGAAAAGCTGGACTCTTCACAATTAGTGACCTTAAACTTGCTGATAAAAGACTTTTGTCTTGGCGGTGTGGTGTCTCATTCAATGAAGAAGACCAGATCTGTTTTCATCAAGAAAAGACGTATTTGTCAAGGTTTGAAAGCCTTCAAAAGTCTTGTGCTGATCCATTTACCCTTCACATGAAGCATATTACAAGTGAGTAATAGTTATACATACCTTTGTGTGTAAAATTCATTCACTTTCGATCTCAATCTACTTGACTTTTAGAATCCTTGAGAACTGTTGACGAAGATATGGCTACCAAGTTCAAATTGAAGCCTGGACAGAAGCTCTGTGTCAACTGTAGCCACCGATGTGGAGAGCAGCAGCATATCAAGATGGATTGTGAAAGTGTCAGTGGGAGTGAATTTCATTCGCCAGAAATTGATCGGACATCTATAGAACAAGTTACTCAATCTCTGGCTTGTAGACCAGTTAAATATGTTTCGAGTAGAGATGCAGTGCCATATGGAAAGCGAAAAATTCGACAGATCAAGAGTTCTGTCAAAACCAAATTTGCACGGGTTCTTGACCTTCAAGCAAAAGATCTTGATTCCACTGACGAGGAGGACATTCGGGATTCTTGTGAAGACCTTGACCGGCTGATGTTACTCCTGAAGGAAAAACTTGAACTTTCAACAAGGCAGGAAAAGATCAAGCTACTGACACTGGTGCCGGAAAGTTGGACACGCCAAAAAGCTGTCAGTATCTTCTATTCGTAAGAATGCCTGCTGGGTGCCATTCCAGAACATAATATGCTTTGTTTCTGCCCCGAACCTCAAGGACAGAGTGCAAGGTTTTATAAGATTTCACCTCAAGACACTGCCCTTGTTCAGAAGAAGTTGCCATCATTTGTATGAACCTTACCCTGAACTTATGAACAGTCATCATTTACCATTATTGTACAATTAAACGTCTATTTTAACACTGTGACAACTTTTGATAGCAGAACATAAAGGATATATGGGGTGTCTTTTGAAAAATAATTAACAGTGAAGGAAGTGAGAATCAAAGTTGAAACTTTGAAGAAATAAAGAAAAGATAGGTACAATTATGTGGAAAAAGTTTCATTACCATAGATAACTGCCCACATGGTGAACTTGCCAGCCAAATATTGGAAAAATAACGTCCCCTTTTTTGGCCTGAATCCTTCAATAACTCTGAAATCAGATGATATAGACTAATTTTGATGACAGATTATGAAAGACTGGGTCCAAATTACCGTGGGTAGCAATTTTTAGTCCCAAACCCTGAATCATTCCCAAGATATCGGCCTCCCAAAACTTCTATAAATGAACGGCCGGGACTCAAAAGTGGGCGTGGCCTCCAATATTTGGAGAGCTATATCTCGGCAACACTTCCGAGTTGAAGCCTAAAATTTTGCATGTGTTCGTTATTCATATAGAGGTTACCACAGAAATATTTTGAGCCAAATCTGAGCATATGACCTGGGAAAATTTCTTGATTTTGGTTGAATTCATATGGAATGACCCAGACTACAGTTGCCGAGCTTGTTTGTCGCTAGTAGCCAGTTCATTTTTTGCTCGCCATGGTCAGGAAAATTTTTGTACGAGAACAGGCTATAATTCTAGTATTACTGTTGAGAAGAAGGAGGAATAGGAGACTGATGAGAGTGCGTGCATGCACAATATTCCAACAGCGCCTGGAACAAGGAGAATATCATAATTTACTTCAGGAGATGCGACTATCTGACCCAAGCAGCTACTTCACGTACCTCAGGATGACGAAAGAAAGGTTTGATAGTCTCCTGAAAGAGGTATAAGTTAAGTTAAATATTCGCCCAGTTATTTATTCACTCAGTTATTTGAAACCATCCCTGTAATAATGATAGGTTAGTCCATACTTGACACACTGCCAGTATTCAAGTGTTGGAATATCTCCAGCTGAGAGGTTGGCGCTGACCCTTCGATATCTTGCCACAGGGGTTAAATTTAAAGTTAAAATTTACAAATTACCGTGCAATACTCAAAACTTCTAGGTGTCTCTGTCCTTCAATTTCCGAATGGGAAAATCAACAGTCAATGGCATCTTGAAGGAAACGTGTGTGACTCTCTGGAATGTTCTGATGCCTCAATACCTGAAAGCACCTTCCTCAGCAGGAAAGGAGTCTGTCAGCAATTTGGAAAATTTTGGAATTTTCCACATTGCATTGGTAACATCCTGCATTCCATTGGTAACATCCTGCATTGTTTACTATTTTTATAATCTTCATTGCTGAATATATATAGGTGCTGTTGATGGAAAGCATATAGTGGTTCAAGCCCCCCATCAATGCTGGATCAATGTACTTCAATTATAAGGGCACTCATTCCACTGTGCTTCTTGCAGTGTGTGATGCACATTACAGGTGAATAGCATACAGCATACACTAGATGGAATGCTATATAGCACGATATAATTTTATAACTGCAGGTTCATTCTAGTTGATATTGGGGAGGTTGGGAGGCGTAGTGATGGGGGTGTGCTCTCAAATTCTTGCTTTGGACAAGCACTTGAAACAAACTCGCTGTCAATCCCTGAACCATGTCCACTTACAGGTATCTAGTTTTAATTCAGTGCATAGAAAGGGTGCATTGGAGTTTTCTTGATTGTTTAGACACTTCTCAGCCGTCTCTGCCATACCTAATTGTTGGAGATGAAGCCTTCCCATTGAAGGAAAATCTATTGCAGCCGTATCCTGAACGAAACCTGCCAGGTATATATATATATATATGATCACCATTGTGCATGCTTAACATCGGTATTCTCTCAATTCCTTAGAGAATCGAGCTATTTTTAACTATCGGCTAAGCAGGGCAAGAAGAGTAATAGAAAATACATTTGGAATTCTTGCTGCACGATGGCACCTTTTTAGACGTCCGATAATTGCCCAGCCCAATACAGTGATAGCATTCTCGAAAGCTGCTATTGTGCTACATAATTATCTTCGAACTTTGGAGTCGTCTGCATATTGCCCAGCTGGATTCATAGATGGCGAAGATGGAAGTGGTAATTGCATTGATGGTGCATGGGGAGGTGATACAGATGCAAATACTGGAATGGAGCCAGCCACCGGAATTGGCAATAACAGGTCTATTTACATGGTGGTTGCTTAAATTACCCACTTGACTATTTATCTATATATTTATATGTACAGACATTCTCAATCTGCAGCTGATGTCCGAGATGATTTCAAAAAGTACTTTTGTTCACCTGCTGGAGAAGTGTGTTGGCAATATATAGCCATGTGCGGCGAACTTGACTTTTTATTACATATAGTAATCAGCATAATTTCATCTACTGATATAGCAATATTGTATCAATTAAAAGGTGTAAAAGGAATCATTGAGGTGAGTGGGACCTGTATTTACATTGTTTGGGGGATAGTGAGGAGTGGAGTAGGGATTATTGGGATATTGGGAGTTAAGTAAAATTTTGTCTATTTCGACTCGTGCTATGGCCTTAGCTCGTCCTCCTAATAGTCGGAGACAGGCAGCTACATGTTCTCCAACGTAAATCTACACACTATATCCTTCATCTTTAATGGTGTCATTCTTGAAGAAGCCAAAATCTACCTGGAAAAGCTGGTCAATAACTTCATCTCTGCTTGAATGGATTGCCATAACTTTTCGAGACCAAATGCACCCTCTCCATCTTGCTGCTGCGGCTGTCCTTGCAGGGCATCCAGCCTGGCGATGAGCACCCTGTCCATGTCATCGACTTCTACGTTTTCGTTTCTTGCGTGGGTGGTCAAGTTGTTGTGGTGTGAGGGTACTTGCTGCAGTACTGCTGTTGAACATAAAAGAACGGTCATATTAATTTTGGGATGGATGCTAGCAATTGTCATCTCATCTATGTTACTTCCTTCCTCACTTTCCTGCGGGCAGTCTGATGTAGGAGGTCTATACCACATCAAGATTCAGTGTAACAAAGAATACATACATATCTAGAAAACATACGTGTCTGCACGAGCAGGAGTAAAGTTGGTGACGGTGCTACACAAATAATACACAGAACATTCATTCTTCAACTTCACTACATAGGTGAAACTTATAATCACTAACATTTTGTGCTTCACAGTGTCGGTGATGAAGCTCATTGGGCCAAACAGCGGCCAACAGGACACCACCACTGGTCCAGCATCTCCAGACTTCTTTGTCTTATTTTTTTTTAATTCCCTGACGAATCTATCCCTCAGTACCTTCCACCTTTTTATACAGTCCAGTCCTCTCCAACCTAAGTATTAATAACTACCCTTGCACAAATAACTAGCTACCCTTCCACAAATAACTATCCTTCCACAAATTTTACATAGCTAGTATCCTACCTTGCCAGAAACCTCGATCCAGGCGTTGTCCTTGGCCCTCTGGTCTTTGTAACATCGCGAAGACACCTGCCAAAGGGGGATAACACCGTACTGCCTCCACCAGTTTTTTGTCATCCATTGTAAAGAATGGGTAGCTTCAATTGGAAACGTGTAACACCATTGTCACGTGAAAATCTAAAACAATCTGATTGGTTGGACGCTGAGCAGTAGACGTTGGAATAGAATCCAAGTCTACTCTATCGTCAACCTCCGTGGTGTCACAGCGTCAAAACGGTAGCGGTTCATAATTGACGATGCGCTACGCTGAGCTACCGTCATATTATGAACCGGCCTTTATGGTCCTAGTGTTGAAATAGAGAAGGTAGAATGTATAAATCACGTTAGTAAGCACTTTTTAAAGCATTTTGAGACGTGCATTAAAAGGCGCTGTTGATGACTATGGCAAGCGTGTGACTTTGGGTGGCGCTAGGTGAATTACGTGTGACGGTGTCCATAATTAAAAATGCAAACCTACTATGGGGTAGCGATTAGAAATAATGAGGACAACTTAAGACGAAATAATGAGGACAACTTAGACGGGATGACTCGCGATGCAAAAGCTTTTTTTTAAATCAACAGCAGAACACCCCCAACATGAGTATTGTCCTACAGGCATTTTGAGTTGAGCCTGCGCTAAAGGTGAGGATCTTTTGCACAAGTTTTAGGCAGCTACACACAGCTATGTCTTTAAAGGTATATCTAGTAGTCAATCCTTCGAGTGTTCTATTTTGTTTATGCTTCAAGGCTGGTTCACAATATGCTGCTAGGCCGTCGCATTGCGTCGCATCACTTCTAGCTGTTCACAATATCGGAGTCGCCGCTTGAGCAAACTTGAACTTTCACCCAACCGGAACCCCTCCCATTAATTAATGGAACCCAGCGTTCATCTCATTCGCGCATCCTATATACTAGGGAAATTTCTCACTGCTTCGATAAGCCTTTCGTCGTCCGTTCAGATTTGAAATCACCAGCTTTTATTGATAAATCAAAATAATGCACACCAGAATGACAAAAAAATCAAATAAACGCACACCACAATGATGCAATTGTAGGTTGTAATGCCGCTCGAATAGAACTCGATTCTATTCAAGTGGTGCGGTGCGTTGCAATTTTGAATTCACAATATTGAAAAAAACGACGTGTCACAATGCTTGAGCATTTGCATATTGTGAATCAGCCTTTAGTCAAGCTGACATGTCCTTTGAGTGTCTATTTTCTTTATGTGTTTTCCCCCCTTTGTATTGTCAAGCTTGCAGGCATTACTGGAGGATGAGTGAAGGCGTGTGTAGAGGATGACGATGGATGCACCTGGGCATGGGAGCCCCCTGCTAATTATGATGTGTTTTATGTTTGCTAATTCAGTATTAGCAAAGCAACATAACAAAAAAAATCTTAATATATATATATATATATATATGTAAGTTGGACGCTGGCTGTTGCTGAAAAATAGAGGAAAGTGAAAGTCAATAGGTTGCTTTCAACATTTTGTTTGTATGCACACATAATTCTAGTAATGAAGGGATGTATTCTAGTGATGCATAGGGTGTTTCTGGCAGTTGGAACGTGGTTAGAAACTGCTTGGCTGGATATCTTGGAAGTGATTTTTCAAGAAGGGTTCAAATGATAACTTCAATATTTTTTATCCTTTCATAATATATTTTTTTAACACTTGAATTTTTTTTTAAATACAACTTAACATTGAGTTTTTGTTTGAGAGGATCATTAAAAAAGACGTATAGATGAAAATGTAACATGATCGAAAAGCTATGTTCATAAATTCCAACAAAAAAAATTTCCCCAAAATTTCAAAAACGTCAGTTTGTAGTACTCGTGATCGACTAATAACCCGAATAAGAGCCTCACAGCAGTCGTTGCTGGAACGTGGTTTACTTAACAGCTTACGGTCTGCACTTGCAGAGCCTATAATCACGAAGGAAAAAAGTAGGGCGAAACAAAATTACAAAAGAGAAATACCATTAGAAAGCACACAGCGCAGGCTATATTTTAATATATAAATCAGGACACTAGTGTGAATCAATGCTAGCAAAGATGTGGCACTATATATTAGATCACGCGTATACACAGACTTGATCTCCCCTTAAGCGTTTATTTGCGTTTGCTAGCGTTTGTTAGTAACGGTTGGAAACGGTAAGTGTCTACGCGCGTTCAAAATAAACGCAACCGGCATGTTGTTTTTTGCCTCTACTGTAGCTGTGTTGTGGAGAGAAGAGATGTCTGCCACACACCCTCAGTGACCCACTTTGATGACAACACGTTCTGGCACAAGCATCCACAGAGTGAATGTTAGCTTTTTGTGAAAACATGAAATTATTAGCTTTGAAAATTGCTGCCATTAGAGTTTGTTAATTCCATAAGAACAACTCCAAAAACACTTAGCAGTCTCTATATAATATAAATGTATACACTTACAGGTCTCTATAGATGTATTATAAATGTTTATACTCACCGGTCTCTATATATATCGGTCTCTATATATATATGTATTATAAATGGTCTCTATATATGTATTATAAATGTTTATATTCACCGGTCTCTATATATACCGGTCTCTATATGTATACACTTACCGGTCTCTACATAACATAAATGTATACAGTTACCGGTCTCTATATAATATAAATGTATACACTTACCGATCCCTATAAAATATATGTATACACTTAAAGGTCTGTATATGTATATATATATTTATACTTACAGGTCTCTATATAATATACTTGCCGCCGTTGCCGGGCTCTATATATAATGTACTTACCAGTCTCCTTGAGGATAGTTTTGCTTTCTTCCTTTCTCTCATCATAGACACGCGTTCCTGCCACCTCACGAAGAAGCTTTAGCCGTTGAGCGTCGGGGGAGAGAGCCAGCTGGTTAATCTGTTGAGCGCAAGTGAAAGGAGGAACGAGGAGAAGATGGAGTGGAGGGAGACAAGGGAGAGAATGAAGAGAAGATGGTGGGTGAAAGTAGGAAAGGTACAGACGTATGTGAAACTTGATGGGAATACACAAGCTAACCGCTGACAAGCAAACATCTCTTACATGCCGACACCTAGCTGGACCCGAGGTAGAGATTAAAGACCTGTCAACACCATGGCACAAAATATCAGCCAGCCATTGACTAATTATTTCTGAACAATGTACCAGAACGACCGAGCAAGACAGCTTATGGTCTGCCAGACGGACCAACCCATGTTTGTGGGCACGGCTAATCTCAATCAAGATGCGAGCATGTTCATGGCATGTTAGACGTGCAGTACAAGTCCACTTTTTGGTGTAGTAATTGTGCCCTATTAATCTAGCGCTAGCTATGGTGTTGCTTAACTAACAAGCCCAAGTTGTTTTAGTTCTTCTTCACAAGTTGTTACACTGCTATGACTCAGAGTAGCGATATCTCGGTCCCAACGTGTAATAGCGATGAAAACCGGAGAAGTATTTTTGTTTCCCCAGTCCTCTGAGAATTGTTGGAGTAGCTCTCGACATCGCAGTATCTGAAGATCGATTGGAGCAGCTGTAGACATCGAAGCAGCTACCGAATTGATCGCTCAGAGTCGCTCGACATCGGCACAGCAGAACGAACGTTCAGTTACATGTATCACCTTATTGGCACCGTGCCCTGGATTGAACCAGCTCTTGGAAACGCTACAAATGGAAAACAGCTCGACTGAATTGGCTTCGAAATAATGCCTCAGCTCACTGGCGGCCCCCACTGGAGTAGCTCTTTAATCACCATAGCTGACTGTCACTCAAATGCAGTATCCACACATCGCTATTGTTGACTGACGTGCAGTAGCTCTCTACATCACCACAGCTAACAGGCCACTCAACTGGATATTAGATTAGCTCTTACAATCGACAAAGCTGATGGCTCTGGACACAGTGATGAATCCACCCCAAGAAAGTAAATGCCATTAAAAATGAATTTCACGTAGGGTCCACGCACTCCGTGGATTCTACACGGAATCCAATGCAACGGAAACGTGAAATTTATTTTGGCCTCACTAAGTAGCTAGCACTCGATTACTACACACACACACAAAAAAGAATGAATATTTGTCCGAGCAATCTAAAATAGTGGCCTAATCAAAATTGCAATTGGAATGACAAATGTCCTACCATCCTTTTTCCTATTATTATGTGCACCAAAACTGATGTGTATTGATGCACATTAGCTCCTGGGGGAGTATTGAAGTTGGTTGGACCGCACTGGCTATGGTACTGCCACTGCACACTTGCATGCTTGTTAAGTCCATAGCACAGAAATAAACCACATGGTGACAAAAATAATCAACTATCCGCACCTACCAATGTCACAATGAATTCAATCATATACAGTATCTGTAGATGAGATGAAGTTTGTTGCTGGAGTCCTTTTCTTGCTGTTTGTCTACTTACAGATGCTCAGGAAACATCAGGGAAGAAAGAGGGGAGAGCTGAAGGAAAGGCAGTACCAACAAAGGTTGCAGGTTGCGACTGCACAAACTTCAGAAGGGCAGATGCATGAGGAATAAACATCGCAAGAGTCAACTAGTTATGTAGCCAGTCTAGCTAGCTAGTTTGTCCACAGGCCACAGATGTAAACAGACAGCTTATAGTCTCCTCAAACGTCCAACCTGCAGCCATCACGAAGACGTGGGCGAATGCAATTCAACGTAGTTAGTTGATTTGACTCAAACTACGCATGAAGGTGGACCAGAGCGATGCCCGTTGATGCGCATTGAACTAATTTGAATTCAGTGTGGATTCAACAGGTACACATTCCTTAAAGAACTAATGCGCATTCAGTGTGCACAGGAGCCCGGTTGGAAAAAGAATTTCGTAAAATACCTTAAAATTAATTTTCCAGCCTGGTGCTTGACCAGATACTTAAGTTTTAGCGGCTAACGAAAAAAGTCATTGTATACAGTAGGGCTTCTTCTAGCCACTGGTGCTAATTTCAGCTCTCTAGCACTTGAAAGATATTTATGCAGAGAAATCAGGCACTCGGGTTTTGCAGTACCAGTTTAGCTCCAGTAACTTGGGTATGAAAAATGTTTCAGTATCAAAAGAGAGCACACAGAGAGACCTATCTTTTGAGCTATATACAGTAGGAGCCCCCAAAAAGTTCCGGTTCCGTGGCATTAATATTCTGTTGGCGCTATTGGCAACGTCGTTCCAACGCCGTTAAGTAACAAGTCCGTTCCAACGGCGAGGAATCTCTTTTCTTCGCGTTTCAAACTCATTTGCGGTTCAATTATCTCGCCCTTGTTCGCGCGGTCATTCTCCAGCCTCGTGCTTCAAGTACAATCAGCTTCGAGCTCCTGCTAGTTCGTTGTTTGGAAGCCTCTCACTTCTTGACCGTTCATAATGTCGTTCTTCAGCAAAAGGCCCTCGATATTAATGCAAGCCTCGAAAGAATAGAGGAGCTGATGAAGCTGACCGAAGAAACAACTTTGACTAGCTTCAGACCAAGCTAGGATACAACATTTTACTGTGCACCATTCTGCAGTGCAGAACCGCTTTAGGATAGACCTTCCGATGTAGCTCTACTGTCAGTTCATCAGACACGCAAAACAAGGTAATCTGTCTATGATTTCTAAAGCTTGCTAAGCTTAGTTTATCTGACAACTTTACATTTTATAAGCTGGTTTGGCTTAGCTTAGGAAGCTTGATTGATTAGCTTGTTCTAAATTTGAAAGGTAAGCTTATGAACATAGGTTTTGGCTTGGAGTTTAGCTTGGGGGCTTGAAGGATCTCAAGACAGTCTTGCCTGCTTAGCTTATTCCTTAGCAAACTTAGCTACTCATTGGCAAGCTTAGTTTGTGTTGGTGAAACATTTGATTTCCAAATCTTAAGGGCAAGGTAATATTACAATTCTCCTCCATACACTACCTTTCCAGATGAAAAGAATATGGGGGAGATGACTTGTGGCATAGAGGATGTTATATGGATTGGTGAATGCATTCCAACTCAAGATCCACAGACTGCACTCAGGATTGTTTGAACTCGAATGTTGTACTTTACAAAATTGCTACATATATTTTGTTCACTGGTTACCATAATAATTGAGCAATGAGCATGCATAACTATCACCAGTGAACTTTTATGACAATTTCACATAGTATCATGCAAGGCTTGTTTTAAGGTTGGCTGTCACAACCAAGACTGCCCAATTGGCATGACAAAAGACGACGGTGTTTGTATCTCTTGGTGTGTACACCATTTCTCTGACATGCACATTTTTGTGTGAAGCATAGATGTACTTGCCTTGTAGTAGTAGACATCTTCACATAATAAAAGATGACAGTCAGTTACAAAACTAACACTATCAATATAATTTTCCATTATTTTGCAAGCATAAACACTTGTATGCTTGCTGGATCGACTCCAAACAATTCTCCCATTACATGCTCAAATTCAATAGGGTCCATGGAGAAGTAGGTGGTTGGAACCAGTGATTGTAGGAGAGAAGTAGACTAGTATATGTAAGTCGATGGGGGGCATCAAGGACCAACTTATCCTATAACTCAACCATAGAAGCCGAGAGTCTTGTTGCATGTACAATGACAATCCCACCATGCAATAGAGAAATGCACTGCAGAAATTTTATGTTCTTGACGTAGAGAGAAGTCGACTAGTACATGTAAGTCAATGGGGGGCATCAAGGACCAACTTATCCTATAACTCAACCATAGAAGCCGAGAGTCTTGTTACATGTACAATGACAATCCCACCATGCAATAGAGAAATGCATTGCAGAAATTTTATGTTCTTGACGTAACTTTTCCACTCTTACAGTACACCTGACACCAAACACATGACCCATCTTCCACCATGCTTAATTAAGGGCTACACAGACATGAGTTCTCTGTTGGCCAAAATATCAATGTGTAAATGCATCATCACTTGTTCTATAATGGTTGCCTAACATTCTGATGTGGCTTTTTACATACAAAAGCTTAGCTAGGGGTTTCTAGAAGTTAAGTTTTTTTAAGCCAAGTCCTGCTAAGCTACTAAACGTTATGTAAACTCTTCAAACTTTCTAAGGCAAGGCCTGCTAAGCTACTCTGTGAAGTTTCTCTAAGGCAAGGTTTGCTAGCTACTAAAGGTCCTGTGAGGGCATCAAAGAAAAGGGGGGGGCTTTGTTTTGCAGCCTTGGTCTACACCAGGCTTTACCTAACACCATGCTTAGCAAACCTAACCTCTACAGAATTATATAGCAAGCTTTGTCTAAGCATCTTGTCTAAACTGAGTAGCTATGAACAAGAAGGCAAAGCTAATAGCTAATACAAGTAGAGCAGAAGGACACTAGTGGGCACAGACCAAAAGGCTAGGAAGAGAAATAACTAATACTTACTTCTGTCAGCAGTAGACTTCTTGAAATGACATCTGGGAAGAAGAAAACAAAGTAAAGGAAAAGAACACTTGCTAGATTTAGCATCGGGTTGTAACACACCTGGCGCCCGCCTAATGGGCGCGTGAATGCGTGCATGCGCATGTGTTTATAGAATAAACGCCAAGATAAAAAATTGCAAACGTAAACTTAACGGCATTTGTTATGCGTTATTCGTCGGGTTTTTATGCGTTGATTCCACGTTTCTGTTTTCGTTACCCACCGTTGGAACGGGTGCGGAACCGGAACTTTTTTTTTTGCGCCTACTGTATCAGGTCCATACCATGAGTTTGCAGAATCTATGGAGCTATAAAGTAGTAACCACAAGGTTGGGTTTTTTTGACACTTACTACTTTATGGTCATGGACGGTCTTCTCTAACACTGTAATTTGCGTTTTGAGGAATTAGCATTGAGGGGATGGGGCGTGTTGCAAGTGTAACAAAACCGGGCGCTGCAGGAACTGTGCTTGTGTTAAGGCTGGAAATGATTGTCATAATTGCCTCCCCAGTCGACTCGGTCACTGCTCGAATATCCCTCCTAAAGCTAACCATCCGTCCACCAACTCTAAAAGGACAGCACTTTTGACCTGTCCCAACATCCAGCCAAAGGCTCAGGTCCAATCAAGCGTTGCCATAGATGCTACCCCTGCTGTTCCTCTAGGGTCCATCACTACTCCCTCCCATGCTTCTATGTCTGCCCCTGATTTTGCTCTACCTTCATCCTTGGCCTCAACTGCCTCTGTACCCATCCCTCCCCTCCCACCTGCCTCCACACCCACTCTGTCCCTCCCATCAGAACAGTCCCAACTCCCTGAATGGAACTCTATCTTTGCAGCTCGCTCTACAACTCTTCATCATATTCCCAAGGGTGCCCGAGACCCTTGGTTTGCGATGTTTTCACTTCTATCAGTGAAGATCCTTCCAATGTGGACAGCTGGGTCAAGTATTCTATTTTGCCTCGTTGTGTCCTGTTCAACCCTGTGAATGGGGCCAGACTACCATGGCGTGAATTGGTGAAGGTTGTGAAACTTCGTATTAGGAAATGGAAATCAGGTGATATTGCTGGCCTTTGGGCTGATATGCTAGCTGCCGAGGATCAGATATCCACGGGCAAGAGGAAGTGTAAGAAGCCCCTACATTCAGATACTCTACGTGCCTCCAATGCAAGACGTGCCAGTCGGGCAACCCAGGATGGCCAGTACAGGAAAGGTATCCAGGCTCTGACTTCGGATGGCCTAGCTCCAGCTTCACGTGAAATCCTGGACGAGTTACTATCGAAACACCCTCAGTCTCCACCCTGCCTCATTCCTCCATCACCAGTTCCATCGTCTATCAGAGTGTCTGAGTCTGTGGTTGCTAAGGCGCTGCGATCTTTCCCCAGTGATTCCTCCCCGGGTCCCTCTTTGTTCCGTGCTAACCATTTTAGGGAGGCAGCATTCTGTCCATCTCCCGACCTTGGCAATCGTGTCCTGAAAGTTATCACCGCTACTGTCAACCTCCTCTGTGCTGGTCGTGCCCCTCCTGAGGTTGCCACTCATCTCTGCGGCGCTACCCTGCTCGCTTGCCAGAAGAAAGGGGGAGGACACCGTCCGATTGGGGTGGGTGAGGTCCTTCGTCGACTCAGCTCCAAGTGCCTCTCCCGCTCGGTTCAGTCTGAGGCCTTCAGTGTCCTTACACCCTTGCAGATTGGAGTGGGGGTCAAGGTGGGGTGCGAGGCAATTGTTCACTCAGTTTCCAGCATGTTGGAGAACCCAGATCTCGGTCCTGACTCACGTTGGACTCTGCTCCTTGATTTCGCTAATGCTTTTAATAGCATAGATCGTGAATGCATGTTTCAGGAGGTTAGAAAACACATCCCTGACCTGTCCAATTGGGTGGAGAGTAGTTATGGCTCACAACCTTTGCTCCACTTCGGTGAGCACACTATGCTCAGTTGTTGTGGTGTTCAGCAAGGCGATCCACTGGGCCCTCTGTGCTTCTCTCTCACTCTTCACCCGATTGTTGAAAGAATCAAGAGGGAGGTACCTGGCCTGCTCATCAATGCCTGGTACCTGGATGATGGGACTTTGTGTGGTTCTCCTGAGGATCTGGCCTTGGCCTTGAAGATTGTAGAGGAAGATGGCCCTCCCCGAGTTCTCAATCTCAATCGTTCAAAGTCCCTACTTTTCATCCCAGAAAATGGTGACTCATCCCTTATCAATCTCAATCGTTCAAAGTCCCTACTTTTCATCCCAGAAAATGGTGACTCATCCCTTAACCAACTACCACAGGAAATTCCGGTTTCAAGGAGCGGCTTTTGCCTGCTTGGATGCCCCATTGGTTCTGCGACTTTCTGTGAATCCGCTATGCTTAAAAGAGAGTGGAAAAAATACGGGCTTCTGTGGCCCGTTTGCAAGACTTGGAAGACTCACAGTTTGAAATAACCCTCCTTCGTTCTTGCCTGGCTCTCCCTAAGTTTATTTTACCCCTGAGATGCTGTCCTCCTGCTTTCACTCTTCAGGCCACCAAGGCTTTCGATCTTCTAATGAGGGATACGCTATCAGACATTGCAGGAGGGTCTCTGTCTGACTGGTCCTGGCAAAAGGCATCCCTTCCAAGCTGCTTAGGCGGTCTCAACCTCCGGCTGGCGAGTCTCCATGCACCAGCTGCCTACCTCAGCTCTCTTGACACGTCTCGCCACCTGGTTGCCAGGATCTTAGGTTACCAACCAGCTTTTTCCGTGCCTTAGCAACTGCGGCTAAGATGCCTCAGTGAGGACATCGTCATCCCCCTCCGACAGCGTCCCCTTTCCAGGAGAATAGATGAAATATCATATAACTTGCTCCTAGATTCGGCTCCAGACAACAGATCACGTGCCCTCGCTCTCTCCTCCTCACTTCCACATGCAGGGGACTGGCTAAATGTCGTCCCTTACCCAGCCCTAGGTCTCCACCTTCATGACCTGGAGTTTCGTCTTTGCCTCAACTACTGGCTGGGCCTCAGGATGTTTTCTGGTGATGCTACCTGCCAGATTTGTGACCGCTCCATTGATGCAGATGCTTTTGGTGATCATCAGGTAGGATGCGGTGGGAATGGTGACCGGATACATAGGCATGATGCCCTCAGAGATGCCCTCTTCAATGCTGCTCAGTCTGCAGCTCTGGCACCTAGGAGGGAGGTTCCATCTCTCATTCCTGGTTCGCGCAGCCACCCAGCCGACATCTATCTCCCAAATTGGGCTAGGGGGCGTCCTGCAGCTTTGGATGTGATAGATGTGACATCAACAATGCAACCTCTCACACTCGCCGGAGCGCCACCACCAAGGGCTATGCACTGCGAGTAGGTGAGGAGAGGAAGCTGGCCGCCCACAGTGATGCTTGTCGTTCCGTGGGAGTCGAGTTTATCCCCCACGTGGTGGAATCGCTAGGTGGCTGGAGCGAAGAAGCCACCATTATCATCTCCAGAATCGGCCATCAGTTGGGACAGCGCTCAAGATCAGCTCCGGCAGAAACAACTCGCCACCTCTACCAGTCTGGCTCTGTCTGTGGAAGGGAAATGCTGCCATGTGGTCACGCAGGCTACCACCATGTTCTGCGTGGGTTGATGGCAGTATTTAACTCCCCCCCCCCCCCCCCCCCCCCATCATCAACTATTAACTTTACAATCTCACTTTGAATGTGATGTAGTACTAGTATAATAAATGCTAATGTGGAAAAAAAGGGGGAAAAATTGTAACTGTTTGAGGTTAAAATGGCCTGTCCTGTCCACAGCAAGTGCATAATTGGAAGTGATCCAGCCTTGAACAACTGGAATTTGCACCATTGCACGTTAGTGGCTTCCACACTAGCACTTCAATCAACATGCATGATGAGCTACTTACCTGAATGAGAACTGTGCTGACGAACAGAAAGAGAGAGGACAGAGCTACAGCAGAGGCTGTATTATCGAAGGATGTTCCACCAATCACACACGAAGAAAATAATCCAGGAGCTATAACGGTGCGAAATCAGGAAGTATTCATCTGGAACACGCTACTACAACTGTAGCTATAGCACAGGTCAGTCTAGATCTTGCTAGCTTATGCCTTACAAATGCTCTAACAAGTAATACCTGCTAAGCTCTCTAGGTCTCCTCCAAGCTCTGACCTGCAGCCATAGCGAGGAGTTCTATTTAAAGCACACTGATACAGTTATTTTAATGCCTGTATAAGTTGCTCTGGATAACTTTGTAACCATATGAGATGGCGCATCCCGACGCAATTTCCCGGGTGTGGATGTGACCAATGTGCATTGATGTGCATCAAATGCACTTTCAGTGTGCAGTGTGAACAGGCCTAGCAAGCATGCATTGCAAGCCCCTCCTCCATTAAAAAATATATACCATTTCTTGTTGTTCACATAACTCGTGTTCATTGCCTTGCTGATTCATTGCCCTGCTGACGACAGCGACATGCGGCAAGCTATTGTTTTCTCCCCCCATCTATTTGTGCCTTTGTTTGTGTTTGTGTATGCACGCATGCTCAAAAACGATGTCACCAAAACATGGTGAGCATACTCCAAGGAACAACTGATTAACTCCTGAAAGGACTGTCACAACGAGGGAATTGAGAACTCACCTGTTGTCCACATCTCTTCAACAAAGTGTCGTACAATGCCGAACTTGGTAGGCATATATATAGATAAGCATATTCCAAGGAACAATTAAGGACATTTTTTGAAAAGCCAAGGCCAAAAGCCAAAGGTGAAGATCACTGATTTGGAATTACATGAAAACGGCTTGTCGGATCTTGCCAAGAAATAGTGCTCAGGCATTTAAGAGTCGGGGTCAAAGAGAAGAAACTGTATTATACCATTTTTCATTCGAAATGCACAGAGTGTGCACCTGCTTCATCATATTACCAGCACTGGAATGAAACGGCATAATATGCTCATCAGCAATTGGGCATTCATTTCTCCCACATTCTTTTGGGGTTGCTATATAAACCATATCTCCTCGAACAGAACATGCACCCTTTACTAATGAAATGTATGCAGCCTCAGTTAGACTATTGTGCGCATGCCTGTTAGTCATGTTGCAATAATAGAACACGCCCTCGAATAGTACACTCAACTAGGAAATACGGTATTGTAGTAGAACTGGGTATAAGTAGCACGAGTAATTTAGTGGGAACGACAAAAAAAATCACTATCAAAGCTGAGTGCAATTGCCGTCCCCGCTATATTACGAGTGGCATTTAAATACCAAGCCATGCTATCTCGTGTCAATACCATACAATAAGAATGGGCGAAGAAAAAACACGAAGGTAGTTCTAATTGCTCTAACACAGGTAGCAAGCTACTACATTCAGAATTGAAATTCCGTACTGCCAGTGAAAAAAGTGTAATAGCATTCTGATTGGCTAACAACTATAAAATATCATGTCAATAGCAACAGCACTCTACGGCATAGAAGCGATCCAGGTATGGTATTAATATATATTGGAAAGTCGGTCATATGACTTCAGTCATCCGAATACGTCTGTGAACCAAATGTTACAAGCAGCCATGCCCACTGCAATGCTAGCCATGCCTGTGGCAATGCAGGCTACATTCATCAGTGTACCTCCCTTTTCAAAATCCTTGGCAGATGTGCAAAACGAATATATACCCGTTCTCCCAAACGTGGAACCTCTGCCATCAGTTTCTTTCGGTATTCTCGCTCCTTGTCAAAGCAGAGAGCATGGCTAGACTGACTCAAAAGAGAAAGGGGGGGTTGTCCTTGATATCAAGGAAAGCTCAAGATCTGTGATATTATGAAGAAGGGAGAAGTGTAGCCAGTTCTAAGCGACCGAGTACAATGTTGGAAAGTCAACTGTCCTCAATTCTGTGAGGAACATGATCAAGTTGAACATCTTCCACAAAGAAGTTCAGTCATGCGAACATTTCAATTATCCAAACACACTCAGGGTAGCAGCTGCCCCCCCCTTGGAACCTTTTTGCCCCCCCCTTGAAAATTGTATTAAAATTCTTATTGATGTTGATAACTGCTTGACATTATGCCCCCCTTAATTTCCAGATTCCTCCAGTTGCCCCCCGTTGGACAATTTTCTAAATAAAACCCTGACACTCCAGTCCCAACGTATTCGGATCACTGACTTCTTACTACATAATATTAAAATAAAATAAAACTTCTTTCCATAGAGATGAACGTACCCTGGTGCATGGTTGATTAACCAACACTCCCAAGATAAACCCAGACTGAAAGTAGGCACAACTAGCTCATGTTGGACTGCTAGCTGCTATTATTAGTGCTACTAGACCTTTGACCCAACACAATCAGTTTGATTTTTGTCAAGAAGCAATTACTTTCACTTGAATGCAAATGTAATCAGCTGAAGCTTGTAAACAGAATCAGTTCCATAAATGTTAAATAAATGAAAAGGTATGCCGTGTTCCATGTCCACCTCAAATTCACAGCAAAGAAACCAACAACAAAATTAGCTTGGAAGGGACGATCCTAAGATGCCAGTTGAGATCAGCTGCCATTTTCTCAAAATTCCAACTTTAAACCACAAGTTCTGGCTGTTAACTCTTTAGGGCCGATAGCGACTTTTCACGCGCACATTTTAATTGTCCGTAACGACGATAGCGACTTTTGTCCGGAGAAACACTAATCACTTTAGCGGGCTATATTTACATGGCCATTGCGTAATCTAATATCTTGCAGCTGTGTTTACTTGTAGCTGCTCTGCCCACAACTGATAATGACAAAAAGATTTTCTCTAGAGTGTGTTGTAGACTTTTTTTCTGGTTATGACAACAGCATCCTTGAATACATAGCAGAAGGAAGTGATGATGACCTTGAAGTTATGGAAGACAATGGTAATGTTTTTTAAAATCTTGTATAACCTCCTCCAGCTGATTCAGAACTTCACCCCAACATCAATGGTTTCTTTATGATGAATTGTTCAATGATTATATTTACAAAAATAAATATTTTCAGAGGAGTGAGCTTCACCTCCACCAGCTATAGGTCAGAATGATACTGGTACACAGCTCAGTCCAGGATTTACATTTGCTACAGGTGGGTGAAACAACAACAACAAACATGTAACATAAGCATGTCAATACATAACAATGTCAATACACTATAGATGTTCTTCAGCAGTGCTATACATGTACTTATAGCACCAACTATACAACCATCTCATTCGTCAACCAACACACCTCAACCACAACACGTATCTCAACAAACCCTACCCTTGCCACCAAATCCACCACCAACCACTCTCTCAGTCGACCAACCAGCCACTGCTCTCTTCTCAGAGGCCAAGTAGCTCTGCCACAGAACTATTACCAGCAACACTTCCTCGCCTAGACCACTTTCCTGCAAGAGGCGATATATCTAGGAGATGCATCTAGTGCCCCAAAAAACGTGTGCCCTCCCGACAGAGCATATGGGTATGAAATGCCTGTCCTGGGAAGCCACATCTATGCCTAAAAGAGGACTGCTACAAGCTGGCACACTATTTCTCACATTCAATAATAATAGCTAGCTATATATATGATTATGTTTCATGCTCAACTTACTTCTACCTAGCAAAACAATATATTATTGACATTCAATATCTCAGCAACTTATCAGTATATCCATGTGTCTTATATCCATGTGTCTTGTCCTGAAAATATTGGTAACATCATGTCCTTTCCTTTGAATGTGAACAGAGTACTGACAACAAAAATACTGATCAGAGGTAAGCTTCACGCTTACTTTTTTGGAACTATTTGCGTCATGAAACTACGTAGCATGGCATCATGGCAGCTCTATAGTAAGAAGATCTCGAAGCCGACAGACATCGCTAAAAGCAAAACAAACATAGTGTGCTTTCTTTAGAAGTAGCCAGGTAAACTAGCTACACGCTAACCTAGTTGAGCCCTAAAGCGAAGAAGCTGTCCCATGACTTCAAGGGCCAGGTAAGCTAGCAACACGCTAACCTGGTTGAGTCCTGAAGCGAAGAAGCTGTTCCATGACTTCAAGTGCCAACGGTGTTTTTCTCTCACGCGACTAAAACTAATTACTACTAATTATATACTCATCAATTATCTAGCTTACCTTTTTGAAACTATTTACGTGGATGAAACTAGTACCATGGCATAATGGCAGCTCTAGCTCTATAGTAAAAAGATTTCGAAGCCAACAGACCGCAGGGATCGCTAAAAGCAAAACAAACTTAGTGTGCTTTGTTTAGAAGTAGCCAGGTAATCTAGCAACACGCTAACCTAGTTGAGCCCTGAAGCGAAGAAGCTGTCCCATGACTTCAAGGGCCATGTAAGCTATCAACACGCTAACCTGGTTGAGTCCTGAAGCGTCCCATGACTTCAAAAGCCCAAGGTGTTTTTCTCTCAGGCTAATAAAACGAATTACTCAATTAATTCCGGCATACGCTTGCGCGGCGTTATTTCAATTATCGGCCCTAAATAGTTAAGAAGTTCTGGCTGTTAAGAATTCAAACATCACCAATAGAGGGATATATTTGAGGGGTTAGACTTTAGCAGATAATGACTATCGCGGGGGAAATATTCGTGGATTGGAAACCTAAGCATGTCTTGCTGCTCTTCGACACGCCCTTCACATAAATGTTCACAGATTTGAAGCTGTGATTAAAGCCCTCAAAAACATTTCCCCTATATATGGCGAGTCCTAGATGTATACTTAGTAGTTTTTGTCCCCCCCCCCCCCCCCCCCCCCCCTCAGACAAAAGTTATGGATTACTAGCTCGGACAAATAATTATAGATTACTAGCTCGTAAAGTAGTTATGGATTATTAGCTCTGACAAGTAGTTATGGATTACTAGCTCGGACAAGTAGTTATGGATTACTAGCTCGGACAAGTAGTTATGGATTACTAGCTCGGACAAGTAATTATGGATTATTAGCTCTGACAAGTAGTTATGGATTACTAGCTCGGACAAGTAGTTATGGATTACTAGCTCGGACAAGTAATTATGGATTACTAGCTCACATTACTATATCAAACATACCTTTCCCTGCTTGACAATGTAGTAGGGATTGCTACGGGAGAAGCCAGCACTCTCCAGTAGATTCATCACGTCACTCTTACTATAGGGAGAGGGGGATCATTTTATGAATATATTCATGACAACAGCCAGGGCTGCATTTGGGGTGGTGGGAGGGGGCTTTAACCCCCCTTGCTGATCCGTCAACCGCCCCCTTGAGATCTAGGGAAATTGTATCCCCTCCGTTTACAAACTTTTGCCCCAATAAATCCTAAATGCAGCCCTGCAACTATAGCTAGAATTTGTGGTTTCCACCACATGTACTGGGTATGTAGCTGCTATAGTAGCAGTAAGCAAATGTTCTAACACTCTAGCATGATTGTGGAACTGCAACCAAATATTAGTAGTAATGCATGCCATTACAGAGAATGCAATGACTTTTAAAGGAATGAAATAAACAGTGCCAACAATAATAGACATGTCTACAGCAGAGAATGATGGTGGTGCCTTAGTACTCCTTCCACAAGCCACTCCGCCATTTTGGAAATAGAGGTCAACCTAATAGAGAGTGTTACTGCACTTTCGCTAATAATGAAAAGTAAGTCAGTGTCTGTGGGTGCAGCTAGTTACTCACCTCGAAGGGGTTGCTTACATCTGAAAACATCTAAATGAGGCATGCAGTGAGTAAGTTAGAGCTGTTGAATGCCATTAATGCCCACCTGCCTCCTCCACTTCATTGATTACCCTAGCCATGCATTCACTACCCAGGAGGACAAGATAAACTAAGCAAGTGGTCCTTTTTTATTTCCCGATAACTCGGGTGCTCTAAAAACTTCCCCATCCCACGTCGTCAATTTCAGCTTTGTCGGAGTTTTGCAAGCTTCACCCTAGCCTCACATAGCTGGTTACGTGCTACTTGTACCCCTGCCTGATCCAAGAGAACAAAGTAAAGGCAAAAATAATAATATAAAAATAATAAACAAACACGAACAAAGATGCATGCTAGTGAAGGGCACTCGCTAGATATTTTAGGGCCGACAACTTTCCCACATCACAAACACACATCTTGGAACAATGAATGAGTGAAGCAACAAAAGACTACAGACCTCCGACATCTTGCCGAGATATATACTCTCATGAACCTTGTCCTTACACACAGAGAGGGCCTTTAATTAGCACAGAATACGGTTTGGTTTGTTTGCGAGAATGGTTTGTTTTCGAGAATGGTTCCTTGCATTTTTGCGAGCACAGTGACATTCAAGCATTATTAATGAACCATAAATATTGTGGCAGAGGATAGGGCCAGGATTTGGGGATTATGCAGCTAAAAAGGCAAACATCCAGCAATGGAGTATGAGAAGAGCAATGAGAAGGAAACAGGCCGTCTTTCGAGCAGTAAATTATTTTAACAATAATACTTTGCATTACAAATAGCTCTTAATTAATTTACGTGACATGTTTCTTGTCCATGTAGTATGAGTCCTTCTTCGCTCCGATGACTCTACGTATGGACACCTCCTCACGATCAATCTATCATACATCATCATCATCATCATATATCACCATCATGCATCATCTTTATCATACATCATCATTAGCATTCATCACCATCAGGGTTTCATTTAGAAAATTGCAATCCAAGGGGGTACAAATGGAGGAATCTGGATTTTAAGGGTGGGCATGATGTGATTCTCAACATTTTCAACATCAATAATGAATTTACAATTTCCGGGGGGGGGGGGGGGGGGGGTTCCAAGGGGGGCAGCCCTCACCCCCTCTATGAAACCCTGACCATCATTCATCATCATCATTATCATACATCATTATCATACATCATTATCATACATCACCATCATACATCACCATCATACATCACCATCATTAACATCATTATTACCTATTATTATCATACCATCAGTCATACCATAAATTCCGGTTATTACGCCCCCCTTGATGCTGACAAACAACAAGCCATCAAGCGTTGGTCTTGTTGTTACAAATATCCTTTAGTCAGACATCTAAATGGTGCTTCGCTGCGAGGTCTCTCTCGCCGTCCTTTGATTTTGGGGGTTTCTTTTTGCACATGTCCAGCGTATTAACTTTACCATTAAAGCAAATTGCTTCACAAAATACTGCGCCCATATACATAGGATTACTAGTATGACTATGGTTGTTGCCAGGTCCTCCTTAGTTGCCAGGCAAGCTTCTAGCTGTCTATTTGCAGGGCATTCTGATTCTAGATCCTTTTTGCCCAGCCTTGCCCAGCCTTCTACTAGTTTGTTATTGTGCAGGTACAGTAGAGGCCAAAAAAAACTTTACGTACCGTTTGCGTTGGACGTTTGTGGTACGTTTGAGTCGCAGCGTTGCTGTACCGTTAGCCATACGTTCGCTAAACGTTGGCCAAAAACGTTAGGGATCGTTAATTGAGCGTTGTAAAATTGAATTTCTCCAGCGCATGCCAGATCGACGAAGGCAGGAGAAAGGCCAACTGTCGTTGCTCTAGCGGTTATTCTTTCAGAATCAAGATGCCTTCTTAATAGAATTTTATTCTTTAGGATCTAGAGGATTCAAGGCTGCAGCTATCGTCTGTATTTTGAAGGAGGGCCTGACAGCAACAAGGCAAAGCGTCCAGTTTTGTCAAGCACTGCGAGACTGGTATCGCCTCACAGCCATGGAGCGGAGTTTTTTATTGCTGGCCCAAAACTCGTGGTCGAAAAGATGCTTGGAATATGATGAGAAGACAGCATACCAACTGCAGTTCTCATTCACAGCGAAGGGAACCCAGTCTTGCTTTGCAGGACATTGCTTGTGTTGATATTTTGAGTCAGTGGTAATGCCAACTGATAAGAGAAGCCAATAAAGTTTGTGTTGAACTAGTTTTGGGATGGAACTATGTGAAAGTTATAATATCTAGTGTAGAAGCTTTCTGTGTCACACTGAAGCTATGTTGGTTGCTAGTGGCTAATGATAATCTAGGCCTGGGTCTTGATGGTATTTTGGTTAGAGCCAATGTGCCGATTGCCATTGGATTAAAAAATATATATATATTATATATAGTTTAGGGACTTTGTAGATGTTATGGCTTAAATCTAGGGCAAGATATTGATATAGAACACTGGTGAATTGGTATAGTGACTCATGTAATAACATGATCAATAGCAGTATCATTTATCCCTGTCCTAGGTCAAGAGATTGGAGCGAGATACAGAACCTTGAAGAGGACAGACGAGTGCACAGTTCAATTGGAAACACATAGGCTTTTTGTTGTTGTATAAGGCAGGCACGAAAGAACAAGCCAAGATATGATTCATGTTGTATTATGGTTGTGTGTGTAATAAGGTGTAGATTTATACTCGGGTGTTTTAAACCTCTGTTTATTTGATTATAGCGTGAAACATTTGGTGAAGGTAAATGTGTGGGCCAGTATTATGAGAGCCACTTTTTGTTCAAATTCTTCACTAGACCCTTTGTAAAGGATGTTTGCTCCCATCACCGCATGCAGGACACTGACCCCAAACGTACATCCAGGCTGGCTAAGGAGTTTGATATAAATTGATGGAGGATGCCTCCTGAGTTTCAATGCCAACCCCATTGAAGACCTGTGACACGAGTACATCAGGAGAGAAGTGAAGCCCAAGTCCAAAGCTGAATTGGTGGACAGCATAACACAATTTTGATTAACTGTAGATGTCAGAAGTAGAACAGACACCTGGAGGGTTGGGGGGGGGGGGGGGGGGGGGTTATTTGGAAATCACTTGCCAAGCAATGCTTCTTGATATCAAGTTGGCAAAACTTTCGTGTGTTTGGGTAGTTAGAGATGTTAAATTTTCTTATTAAATTATCAATAAGAAGATAAAAAATAATGATAATTTCAAAAACAACTATATAGTTATCGAACAAGTCCAGTCCTGACCCCACCACCACAGATGTAGAGTGAAGAACTGTAATCCTCGTCTTCCATGACCGGCTTGAATTCTTCCTCCATGGCTGCCTGGTAACTGCATTTCAAAATAGTAAATCACACCTGAACTTGATTTAAAGAATTTGATTTAAAACTTAACAATAGCTGAAATCTTGCCTTTATATATCACCCTCACTGCCTTGGCCTCCCACTCCCACTGAGGAGCACCCTAAAACATTGCTGCTTGGTACAGCCACCCAGAACTTTCATTCTGCCAGAAGACCAAACAATAGTCAGTATAATTATCATTACTGGATCCACTGTTCTAGCTTTTATTTTGGGGGGTTTCGTTTTAAATATGTAACACTAACAACTAGACTGAAGTAAAGGCTGGGTCACTACCACAGATAGGCGCTAGAGGTTCAAGCCATTGGAGTTCTACCTAGTGTTACACTTACTGCTCAGAGCGAAGGTAGCAGCGAGAGTTCTTCTGTAAGCCATTCCCAGGACAAATCAAAAGTAGAAGCTGCAACAAAACAGAACAGTAATCAACAGTAGGCCGACTGACTTTTGCGCTCCATCGAACACGTGGTGTAGGATACCGAATGTTGATTGCGCGTTTCGGATAATTAAATAACGGTTCGTGCGTTGCGTTCGCGATACGTTGCTTGAGCGTTTCCTGTGCGTTGCTTGAGCGTTGCTTGAGCGTTTCTTAAGAACGGTTTCTGCGTTGAACGTTTACCCAACGCAACGGTACGTAAAGTTTTTTTTGGCCGCTACTGTAACTCCTCCATGCCTGTGAAGTTCAAAATACTTTCCTGATTGCATCCGGCTCGTGGAGGATGCCAACAGCATGCCTGCCGCAAGGATTGCTCTCATTTTTGGCTAAATGGAGCTCTTTGTCATGTAAAAATTGTTTTGTTTGGATGAACATAACTTCGCAGAGTGAAAATGTGTGTGCTTGGGAGGCTATCGCTAACTCTTCCTTCATCTGCCTCGTGAGACTAGCCCCTTTTTACTCACGAGACTAGCTCATTTTGCATCTGACTCGCACTTTGTCTGGCTGAAAGGCAAGCTCCTTCTTTGGTGGGCTCATGATCTCTTCTCGTGTACCTTGCAAGACCAGTTCCTTCGCCTGGATTGCAAGACGAGCTCCTTCTTCGACTTGGGACTATTCATTTTTTCTAGCTCTGCTCCCGTGGTCCTGTCTAAAAGTTATGCCAAATATTCGTAAGCGCTTATTCAGTTACGCACCGGTCTTCTTTTGCAAGCTAGGGTTAAAATTAACCAGAATTTATGGCATAGCATCACATTATGTTGTACTACACAGGGATGCATAATGTGCACATCCAATCATCACAACAATCCAATTTTAGGTGGTGGTCATCACATCCACATGCTCTATTATTAGTTGTGACGTGCTGTCATTTCTAGCCTTGCAGTGTGAGAGTGCTACCAGCTCAATAATCTTCAGCTGAGAAATCAATACCCACAATCAACATCACCATCATCAACAACACTCACTTACACTACCACACACTCCACCACCATCTCCTTCTCCCACGCCAATACCACCCTTCCCATCAATCACCACCAATTTCCTCCATCACCTTCACCCTCCTCCATCACCACCACTACCAACTTCTTTCACCAACACCCTCACTACCACCACCTCCTCCACCGCCAATATACCAACCTCCTCCAATACTCTCCATCGCCACCACTACCAACTTCCTCCAACAACAATCACAACGATCACCAACCTCCACGCCTCCACCACATCCCCCCTTCCAACCACCACTACCACCCCTCCCTAGTTCACCAGATGGCACCTGACAACACCTCAATGTACATACCGGTATGCGGTTGTCGGAGTTGTCAAAGATCATCTCAACAAAGGCTGTCAACACCCGAGGCCCAGTTCCTTCCTGCATAATAGGCAGCAGCAACAACATCTCTGATTGAGAGGTTTCTAGGATGAGAGCCACTCTTAATAAGAAATTATAATGACCACACAAAAATAACAATTGATAAGGCAATGGGGCAGAATATTAGAATAAAGCGGCGCTTGACTTTTATTTCAAATGATTGACATAGTAATAGCGAGAGTCGAGGGGGCCTTCTTCATGGTTTGGTGGCTCTATCATATGCTAGCTTGCCTAGCAACAGTAAAAGTAAACAAAACTCTTGTAATTCTACCTCGCTAAAGTTTCAGTCAATGAACAATGATGATCGGTCCTCTCAAAAGCTAAAAGCAAAGAAGAGTCCCGGGGGGGGGGGGAAATCCGAGTGCACTTTGGTGACCTAAGGAAGGCTGGCACGCAGATTGCGCCGACCTTTTGGAGGTCGGCGCCATGAAGGCCATAAGTTGCATAAACGGTAACCGTTTGTTAGCATTGGTTGTACATTTTAGTAACGGTTGGAAAAGTAAGCATGTACGTACGTTCAAAATCAACGCAGCCACCATGTTTTTATGACCTCTACTGTACGGTACAGTACTCCATTATAAACTACCCTTCTTGACGCTCATGTGAAGGAAATAATGTCCCCATCACTAACTATTTGGAGCTACTAATAAAATTTAAAAAATTTAATAACTATTTGGAGCTACTTGGAGCTACTAATAATTATTTTTTTTAATAATAACTATTTGGAGCTACTAATAAATATTTTAAAAAATAATTACGCATTGTAGATTTCCAGTTTTTCCCCCCAATTTTTTCCCTTTCTTCACAGTCCCTATTATTAGAAAAGCACCACAGTTGCCAAAATGGCAAGATTTATAGAGGACCATGTCGTCGTTGACTAGATCAAGAATTTATAAACAGGTCTAAGAAAGTGGGATTGTGGGTAATTGGGGGCGACAACACCTGGGAAGGGCGGGGAACCATGTTTCATCCTAATTTTGTGCTCCTCTGTTAGATACTTTATCTTTGCCAGGCAATGCCGGGTACCTCTGCTAGTAAGATATATATCATTCAATTTCCCCCTCCCTCTCCTCCCACTAGAAAAAGCACTATTTTTTTGGTTTGTCATACATGAAGCAGCTGCTGTCTATCCTCGGGCCTCATGTGGCTAAATTCATCACTCAGCACAAATTGGATGGCTGCAAGGAGTACAAGAACAACAAGATTACTAGCAAGTTTCAAGCACACAAATTCTAGCAAACAATTAATCATCCCTCCCAAAATATCTGGAAAAAATCACACCCACCCACCCACACGATTAATCGAACACCTACCAAAGAAGAAGTTGCTTTTTCCTGAGCCATTGCGTCCAACTATATGCAAAACAGAGAAATAAAAAGTATGGTTGTTGATGCAACTAGAAACTCTCTTGCCCCATGCTTCTGTCCGGAGCTCAAGGACTACCACACGGATACCTAGTACACTCAAGGGCTGTAATGACACTCGTAAAGTAATAACCCCACATACTCAAGAGACTCAATATGTGCACACATTAAGGGGGTAGTTCACCCAAAACTGGAAAAAAACGTCTGTTGACTTTGAATGCCCATAACTTTTTTAAATAATTGGTTTGTGTAGATAATGTTATGCTCAAATTGTTGCTTGTTCTATGTGCTTTCCAATGATATATAAAATATCTCTAGAGGCATGTTTTGTCAGAAGATGCATGCAGAAATGCATGCATCTTCAGAAACAGGGACCCTCCTTCTCTTGGCAGACCCCCACTACTCATTTTTAAAAATCAAAAGCTGTAAATTGGTTTGTGGCTTGTCAAAGCTAACAGCTGTGATATGGATGATTTTACATTGCAATAACTAAAGTGGTTGTTGAATGGCAACGTGCCGTATTTGATTACGCGCTAAAATTGTATTTTTAGCGCGTAATCAAATACGGCACGTTGCCATTCAACAACCACTTTAGTTATTGCAATGTAAAATCATCCATATCACAGCTGTTAGCTTTGACAAGCCACAAACCAATTTACAGCTTTTGATTTTTAAAAATGAGTAGTGGGGGTCTGCCAAGAGAAGGAGGGTCCCTGTTTCTGAAGATGCATGCATTTCTGCATGCATCTTCTGACAAAACATGCCTCTAGAGATATTTTATATATCATTGGAAAGCACATAGAACAAGCAACAATTTGAGCATAACATTATCTACACAAACCAATTATTTAAAAAAGTTATGGGCATTCAAAGTCAACAGACGTTTTTTTTCAGTTTTGGGTGAACTACCCCCTTAAGTTTGTACTTTTGAGACTGGACTGGCCCCTATGGAGCAAGCTGGTGAGAGTGGAGTGCATTTTTCTGTTGGTGCAGGGAAATTCATGGTGACCATGAGCAAGTAACCCATTTCTGCTGCCAGTTAGGGAGGATCAAAGCTGTAAACCTTGCAGTCAGTGGCAAGGTCAGACAAAGCCGATTTTAGCACTTTTCAAGTTTCAAACAAATATATGGACAGTGTGCAATAGCTCCTTTAATTAAGAGAACTGATGACTCCATTCTCACGGAAAGTAATAAGAGAATAACACAATATTATCGTATAGATCTGCAGAATTGTAATCTTAGAAATATGTGGCAGTAAGTCTTGCAAATGCAGTATATCATACCCCCCACCAGGACCAGTTAAATAATTATTAGCATGTATTCAAAGAGTCATTTCTGGTCTTCCCATCTTTCTATTACGGCTGTTGCTTTTGTAAAAGTAGACGGATCTGGCACACCGAACATCCCTCCGCACACATACACGACTTGAAGTAGATCATGCTCTTCATTGAGATCCTCAAATGATATAACAGATCATGGTAACCTTTTAAAGCGGCTATAATTTACAACACAGGAAGTTTCAAAGTTCCACCACAAAATAGGTCACATGGTTTTTGAGTCTTGAGAAAGTCACTGTATTTTTTCCCCTCCCATTAAATGTCCAATCTCTTCTCCACCCTGCCTCTCCCCAAGTCTGGTTATTATTGTACTGTACTTGCTAGAATACGAGTCCCACACCAAATGGAAGTCACTCGAAAATTCAGTACTCCGATTATAGCATGCCTAGTAGATTAACCAATCTACTAGCATCAACTCGCAGTCAATACATTTCATGCTTTACACTGTAATAGCTGCCAAGTTGATAAAGAAATTCTTCTGTACTTGTGGAATATGTGGGTCTTTCGACGGAGAGATTCACTGCATCAAAGATGATAAATTAGCATCTTACGCTGTTCCGGCCATTGTACAAGCTATTTGCCAGCTGTTGGAAGAGAGTGACAGTGATGGAGAGCATTCCATTCACCTCTCTGGAGGAAGAGGACGAAGAGATTGAATAGAACAAACTCTTCCCGATAGCGACTAGAAACTCGGTAACTGGCCACTTTTAGGTCTATGTCTATGGTGTTTATCAACACACAATTTCTGCCCTTTGATTTTCTGGTTTTCTGTTATACCGCAGTACTTGTGGAGCCTCATAAATGCAGCCTAGTCAGTCACATGACCTATACTAGAGTGAATATGGTCATCTTTGTTGCTTGCTCCTCTCCCCTACTTTGGTAAACACCAACTGTGACCCCCCCCTCCCCCTCCCTGATGAATTTTCTAAACTCATTAACTCAACCTTGGCTTGTGTCCAGCATTTAGTGTTTTGGTATTCAGTTAGTGTAGTTTAATAACCAAGGAAACACATATACAGGTGCATGGGGTGTACCGTAAATCCTACCAAGCTCCATTTCACACCCACTCCTCCATGGTGCACAAACTTGTTCAAAATGTGCATCCAACCCCCCAAGCACTGGCTTGAGGTACCACCCCAGTGCAACCACGAATGTGAATCCACTGCGACCCTTGCACTTTGTTTCGCAGAAGAAACGCATGGAAATTGAGTCTCTTCGAGCATTCAAATCTTTCAGAAGCATCTTCATCCAGCAGTCTTTTGCTTATAACATCACATCTTGTCGTCCACAAACGTTATGTAAACGAAACGTTATTCAATATTGCTAGGATTTGTCTGACATGGCACATGGCAGGTTCTTATAAGTAGAGTCAAGCATCTACTAGTACTTGCTGCGTATATTTCAGTTATCACTCCTTCACCTACCACCCAACAACATACAGGGCCTTAACATTTACCCTGTCGCAGAAGCAATCTACTCTAGCATCAAGTAAATCGTGTTCCAATGTCATCGGCCAGCTTCCATTTATCTCAGCCACATTAGCACATACAATGGCCTCCTTCTGGTAGCCATGTTTTGATACTGCAACTAAATTGTTCTCCATTTGCACCTAGCCACAACTGCACTCGTCTACTGATTGAAAGGCATGCATATGTAACTGTCTTCACATTCATAACTTTTCTCCAACCATTGGAAATATATTTTGGCAATACTGTAGTGCACTCTGATAACACTTCACAAACAGCAATTGTAATTGCTATCACACCCTTTCTAAGCTTATCAGGTATAGCCACATAGCTAATAATAGATACTTAATAGTATTAGAGCACTCACTGATAACGTTGTGCTTTGGACTGAATGGCTCAATGACAGTCTGGTCCTTATAGCTACGAAAGCCTTGGATTATAACCTGGAGTTGTTGTGCACTATCGGAGCAAGCCTCGTTGTTACAATTTCAAGCCTACTTACCTGCTTTATGTACATCTCCAGCACCTTTTCCCCTAGGGAATGCAACTCTGGAGTATCCGAGGTACGCCAAATAGACTGTTAAAGCTTACTCTAGGAAGGTAGGTCAGATGCTCCAACTTTCCCCGCCAAATTGAACATTTCATTTAGTTTCTTGCGCGCGCTAACACATTCGGGTAATTGGAATAGTCGACACTAATGATATGCTCGCGTTCCTTTACCAACTGGCAATCCTCGCATCACTTTTTTTTTATAACACGAGTGCTGCAACCCACAAAAATTAGAGCATCTTTTACACATAGAATTTGACTGCTGCACCTGTACTACTGGTAGCCAAACCAATACCTGATTTTGGTAAAACTCTGGACATGTGTTGCATCCCATGTTAAGGGCTTGCCATGTTTTCAGGGGGCCATTTACCCCATCTGATCTGAGTATACCAGATGGGTCCAACCTTAAAGGGATCACAGAAGATGACAGAGCACATGTAGGATCTCATTTATAGCTGCATGGCGGTGATGGCTGCCTCCACTCTTCCTACAGCTGAGCCCAAGTGTGGTGAGGTGGTCAACATCAACTTCACAATGGTCGTAGGAGTGGGAGTGACAAAATTTAAAAAGGTCAACCGCAACCACAAAAGACAGCTCTGCCCTGGCCCCCAAAGGAGTACTGATTTGCCCCCAAAACTAGGTTGTTGTTGGGCCTGACTCTGTTGTGGCAAGACCTGACTCTGTTGTGGCTAGACCCGGCTCTGTGGTGGCTAGACCCGACTCTGTTGTGGCTAGACCCGGCTCTGTGGTGGCTAGACCCGACTCTGTTGTGGCTAGACCCGACTCTGTTGTGGCTAGACCCGACTCTGTTGTGGCTAGACCCGACTCTGTTGTGGCTAGACCCGACTCTGTTGTGGCTAGACCCGACTCTGTTGTGGCTAGACCCGACTCTGTTGTGGCTAGACCCGACTCTGTTGTGGCTAGACCCGACTCTGTTGTGGCTAGACCCGACTCTGTTGTGGCTAGACCCGACTCTTGTGGCTAGACCCGACTCTGTTGTGGCTAGACCCGACTCTGTGGTTAGATCTGACTCTATTGTGGTTTCACTGTTCACATGTCAGACTGAAAAAGAAGTTTGTCTTCCAGGATTCGGATCGAAAGATATCAAATAGAGATCGTAATCTACATTGACATCACATCTACTCTATGTATTACTGATTTACTAGTATATATACTAGCTGCCAGCTGCTTCCTGAGATTCCAGTATAGCAATCTGAATCATAAGAAGAGTTTTGTCACAGACCCTCCAAGTAAGAGGCCTAATAGGTAGAGTCATTTTTATGCAAGTTGGATAAAGGAATTTGAAGGGATAGTGAGAAGTTAAGCAAACAGCCACACTATCAGTGTATCTACACACTCTATTTCTATATTATAGGTGATTCTTACACAAGATACAGTGTATGTCCATCTGAGTTTAGCATAGCTAATGGAGGAAAATATGATGTTAGCACTTACATGAAAGGGAAACAGAATAAAGATAGAGCTAGGGCTTGACAAATAGATCTGATGTCATACAAATGAGAACATTCAATGTATATTGCCTTCCGGACACCAGACCTTGTACCTTTCATGACATTGATATATATAGACCAGCTTGTTGTATTAGCAGCATAAATTTGCTGACAACTGGCGTTCATTTTATCAGACATGAAGGCCACACAGTTTTCAAAATCTAAGCCATTTTTGGTGAAAGAAAGCTTGAGTGCATCGAACAGATTAACAGCCATACCTATGTTTACTATTGACATGTCTAGAAATTTTGTTCGAATGTCTCCTACTTCATAATCAAAGATCTGAAGAAGTATAGTACAAGATTTATCTGTCATATCATTAGATTGCTCCATCATGACAGAAAAGGGGCTATTTTTATCCAGGTTTTCAAGTATTTGTGTACTCAAGTGAGTGCTAATAATTCTGTCATAATTGCTGCAATCTTAGTATATAGCTGCTATGTCCACAAGCAATCTTTGGGGCTCAATGCCCAGGAAACATCTTAAAAGCAACTTAGACGCATGAAAACTAGGTTTAAGAAGTGGTCGGACTCTCCCACCCACCCATTTCGGTGTCATTACGGTCTTTAAGGCATCCTTGCGGTATTGCGCTGATATCAATGTCGTAAAAACCGATTATGCGCATGCGCAACTGGAAAGGCGAGTAGGTTTTTTTAGATCACGTTTTTTTAAACGTCAGTTCCCCACACTTGTATCATGCTGTGGAGTTATGGGGAAGAAGAAAGGAGAAATATTTAAACAAGAAACGCGTGAAGGACTAGAAGAATAAAGTCCAGCTGGAGACTGTTGAGCTAGCCGCGTCAGACAAGTTGAATGTTCTATCTCGTACTAAAAAGTTACTTGCTGTTTCCTTCCTCTGTTAGTGGGTCTCTCGAATCCTGAAAGTGAGGGTAGCGCCTTCTGTGAACCTTCACTTACCTTGCAATCAATTGAAAATGTCTGAAGAGAGGCCAGTTCCAGGGTTGCCAGGAAAAAGTTGGCTCTCTTGGATGGTTCGGCTTCTTCTGGGGTGTTGCTACTAGATCTACTGCCTCTACCTCTTTGGATTCTCTTTGGATTCTAGTGGTGTTGTGGGAGAACTGACTATGGGTAAACGTTTAGATATGCTTAGACAGGTCATAGAAAGGAGTAATAAGTGTATTCAATGTGGTAGCCGAGTTCTTACAACTGAAATTAAAAAAATCCTGTAGGGCAGGCATGGTGTCTCATGTTTTTACTTTTTGTTAAAATTGTGCTAACACTGGAGACATTTCAAACCCTGTATCTATAGAAGCCCATTCTTTGAACATCCAGTCAGTACTGGGTGCTCGCATTGCTGGAATTAGTCATTCTGGTCTGGAAGACATCGCCGCAGTCATGGATATGTCACGCCCTCTTAGTTCCATGAGGGTTTTTTAATGAATATACTAAGTCAATAGGGAGTGATGCAAATGCAGTAACACAGAGTATTATGTTGGATGATGCTCATAGGTTACATGATTTTTATGAGGTTGGGCATGAAGACATCATTGTGTTAGTGTTACTGTTGGTGGCATGGGCCGGGCACAAATAAAATTATGGCTTGGTTTGCTGTGATGTCTTGGGACACTTGAGAAGTTTTAGATTATTATCTTTTGTCTATGTTCAATCAAGCTTGTGCATGAAGACCTGAAGATGAGATGGGACAGAGGCAAGTTACAAAGAATGGTTTGAGGGTCACAAGGTAAGTTGTGCAGCCAATTTTGAAGGCTGTTCTGGTTCGATGGAAGTTGTAGGAACACAAAAATGTTTTGGGCATTCAGTGGAAAGACGGAAACTTAGGTACACACGCATAATTAGTGATGGGGATACAAATGCACATAAATGGTTGTTGGATGTCAAGCCTTATGGTTGTAGTGTTGAAATAGAGAAGGTAGAATGTCGTTAGCAAGCGCTTTGTAAAGCATTTTGAGACCTGCATTAAAAAGGTACTGTTGATGACGATGGCAAGCGTGTAACTTTGGGTGATGCTAGAGAGATTAGTCATGTGTCTATAGTTACAATGCAAACCTACTATCGGGGAGCAATTAGAAATAACGATAACAACCTAGAGGGGATGATTCGTGATTGTGAAAGTATAATCTCGGTCAACTGCAGAACATCCCCAACAAGAGTATTCTCCTACAGGCGTTTTGAGTAGAATCTGTCCTAAAGGTGAGGTACCACCAGTACCCACCCATAGGCCTATGATTCCTCCGGACAAGGCTAGTTATGTGAAGGATGTTTTTGATAAATTAATATCTGAGGTTCTTTTGCTGAACTGTTTATGTGGCTATACACAGAATCAAAATGAGTGTTTTAATTCTGTAGCGTGGAGTAGAGCGGATAAGACGGAGTGTATGAGTGCGACAAATGTCTGGCTTGCTGTCAATTTAGGTGTGGCGAGCTTCAATGTTGAGAGCAAGGTTGTAGGGCCAGGTCAGCGTTACTTTTACGACTTTTCAGCTTGTCAAACCTGTCACTCTGGCATGCATTAACATATCAACCCAAACATATCAACCCAAACTAAGTTTGTTTATCAAAGACATAGTTAGTTCTTGTTGCATGCCAGGTTTTATTGAAAAATTCCACACAGTCTAGCAGCTAGACATTAAAGAGTGCCCGTTACTTTCTTTACGAATTTTTGGACATGAAAAATTGTCTTCAAAGTTCGTTTGTGAATCCTAGAAAAAATGCTCCTTCAATTTTTTTGATTTTCAGTTGACTATCATTTCCCCTGGTTTAGTTGTTACATGTTCAACCATAATGGGTGTACAGCACCCATTATTCTAAAAAGTGACTGTTACTTTCGTTATGTTACTTTCGTTACGTTCCTTTTGATGGAAGTATTGATGGGAAAGTGTTGCACTTTTATACATAATTATTGGATTCAAACACCAAATTACCTAAAAGTTTATATACATTTATATTTACATAAAGATAATGTACAAAACATCACTGTGTGTGTGTGGGGGGGGGGGGGGGGGGGGGGAGGAGAGGGGGTGCAGCACGATGGGCTGCAAGGTTACATGAATGAGAGGTTGTGCTAGCATGATTTAGGGGGTGAGACAAAGGTGGTTGCCAGGTGTATGAGATGGCAGAGGGTGAGGAGGGGGTGGTATAATATTGATCTGAAAGTTTGGTCACAAATTTAGTTAGTTATGTTCCACTCATCAAGACATTTAACTATCTCCTTTTCATCACTATCACTGAGAGTAACAAACCTGCTATAGTTGCTGATAGGAGCTGGTGGGCTAAATCTGCAGAGAATGTCCTCTCTGGGTACTGGAAGTCGGTCAGGTTTGGTAGGCCAGTTCCACCTATTCAGCCCGCAACTCTTCATAAATGTGATGACAACGTGAGTAGGGGAGCTTTGTACCACCTCGCCAATCCATGCCTTCCTATCGTACACTGCTGCCAAGAACTCTCGCTTTGAATTCAGATACTATAAAATTTTCACCAACGTCCACCTCCATATCCATGTCTTGCTTCTTCTGTTGCTGGTTTGGGACAGAAAACTCCCATTTCAGCTGGGAGTGTACGACCATCCCATCAATATTGTGCAGGCAATGATAGCCATGTATTCCAGCTACTGCTGGAGATGCATTCCAGAAAGCTTGTGTGAAGCCCATGTCATAATTTGACTTGTTGATATCTGCTTCATTCATCACTGTAACCTCCACCGTCATCATATTAGATGCAGCTGCAGCGAATGATGAAGCATCCCTAACAAGCACGTGCCGTGCCTTCACCCTGTTGTGGACATGCCACTTAACACTGCCACCAGTCCCATCAACTGGGCCTTTGCCATGCGAAGTTGCAAAGAAGTTCCAGGTGATGCTGAGGTCATGTGCCACCTCAAGCTTCTGCAAGGCATTTACAATAAATCGGCTCTTGAACTGAGCTGATGTACGGTCGGACCTGATTGACAATTTAGTTATATCATCTGGTAGTCGGCTAAGGAGATTGTTCATATATGGGAGGATGGACCACTTCGAGTGATCAGTAGAATCTGAACAGATGACACCACTGTGGTGTTCTCCCCTATACCACAATGAGTAGGTGAACAGAGAGACAGTGGCCCCAATGTGCTGACTGTATCTCATCTTGTTCGATGCACTCCAAATTCTCCGAAAAGTCAACTTGAAGTAGTACATGAAATTTGTTGAAGACAGGAGAAGTTGCTTCTGCATCTGCACGCTCATCTACGGCTTGAGCTCGCTTTACAAGGCTGTGGATCAGGAACTTGGGAAGAAGTTTGAGAATGTGCTGTTTGAGGTCCTCTGTTATCCCCTCATGTTGGACTTTATACAACCTTTCTTTGCCGTCTTTTTCCCATGACAACCAGCCCACAGCTTTCTCAACCATCACCACTGAATCATATTGCTCCAGGAAGAGCAGGCCGTTCTGACACACCTTGCATTTGCCAAGCCAACATTCTGTCTTAGGGCTCTTGCACACCCAGCTGACTGGGGTTTTAGAACTATACTTCTCCAATGCTGGCTCCAACTTGTGGAGTGCATCAAGTGCAAGTATGATGTCCTCGTGGTGCTGGCAAACACAGCCATTCTGTGAAGTCAGACTTGAATATAGGACAAGAGGTGGGCATAGACTTTTGAACTTTGTAAGTCCAATCTGAACATCGGGGAACTGTGCCAAAAAGAGGCCACGGGTATCTTTCAGCGTGCACGCCAAATGGCGTGATTGTTTCTTTTCGCCAGCATGAATAGTTGCTCGGGCTTCTTTGCGACCTGGTGCCATTCTGCTGATGTCCTCTCTCTCATAGAATGCAACCACCAAGCACTCCTCTGCTGTGAGCTCAGACTTCCCGAATGGCGAGTTAGGATCCATCAAACCAAATTTCTTGCCAAGCTCTCGACACACTGCCTTCTGTTGGTTCTGGTTCACTGGGAGACTGCATCTGGCTCTGCTGGTTGCTCTTGAAAGGGCTTAGCTGAGGTGAAAGATACCTTAGAAGGGGTGAGAGGGTTTGGAGGTGTCTTTGGTTATCACCTTGTGGTTTGGCGGTGTTGCTGCACACACAGATGGGTGGCTTCTCTCTGCTGCTTGAGCAGAGCTTCACGAGCATGTGGTGTTGCTTCCTCTAGTTTTTTTCGCACCCGCTCTACTTGTAAGAACAAACCGATTCTGTTTGGCTTTGTACTCAATCATACCCATCTTTAACTTTTTCTTCTCTCTGCATCGCTTTGCACGCTCAGCACCAGACATAGTAGACATGTCCAAACACAATGGAAGGTGAAGTACTATCTGGGATGTGTCTTGGTGTCAAGAAGTCTTGATCTTTATGAAAAGAACTCTGTGTGGGTATTAGTCTGGTTGTCTCTTGTTGGATTTTTTATGAGACAATTTTAAACTCTTAGAGTGTTTAGTGCTAATGACAAAGGTCATACTGCTGCAAGGTCAGGCATATACCAATCACCATAATTATTGTATTGATAGACAATATGTTGCCTACTGGCAGTATTATGTACTTCGAACCAGCAAAGGCCACTAAGGTATATCCAAGAAATCTAAACCATGAACAATAATTATGTTTTCAAAGACAATTTTCAAAAATGAAATTTGTGTGTGCTGTGTTAATATTTATAATTAAAAGCCAAGTGATGAGTTAAAAACCTATTTTCCCTTTTACGTACCTGCACAATTACAGTAATTACAGTTTAAGAACTGCAACTTGATCAAAGAAAACAGTGTTTGCAACATTAATGGCCTGATCTCCCTTAACAGTTGTGCCAGATCCTCATATTCATATCTAATTTTACCTTACTTTCGTTACAAGCTTACCTTCCACTACTTTTAAGTTATTTTCGTTACGTTATTTTCGTTACAAACCTTTGAACTGAAATAAGCAAAAATTTGTTCCTGCGATATTTACCAAATTTTTGGGTGTAGATCAGGGACATTGGTGGGAAGATTATATCTAACTTTTATGATGTTAGGTTTAGGACTCCATGAGCAAAGGGATCTTCTTGAAGTTGAGCGTTACTTTCGTTACATCAAAACATCGGGTTTGAAATAAATCAACGTGGGTTGAGCCAAAAATTGTTCTAGATATTGGTAGACCTTTAAAATCCCCACACTAAAACTAACACATAAGTGTAATATCTTTATGCTATCATATTACAGCAATGGAAAACTTTAAAAAATGTCCTCGAAATTACAGTTAAATTTTAACTCAACTTTCAAACACTGCTGTACTGTGTGTATGTTAGATATCACCAACTTTATTAAAGGTTGGTCCAAAGGAGTGTATTTTCAAGTTCATAAAGAGTTTGGACCCTACGACAAAATATTTTTTTAGCTTTCCATGTCATGATTTTGTGACCTGGCCCTGTAGCGTGTTGGGGGTCGATAAGGAATAAGACCCGAGAGTGAAAGAAGGAAGTGAATTAAGTCTTTTAGTTCTCACAAGCAAAAAACAACACTCATATTGCACAAGGTCAAGGTACATTAGTTTCATGGTCTTTCTCCCTAATCAGTGCCCACCACGACGAGCGACCAGCGAGAAATCCTGTTGGGATCCTGAGCAGCATATGGGAGGGGTCTGGAGTCTGGCAAGGAGTCTGGTCCTGCGTTCTTTGGGCAGCAGGAATGAGGGTCGGTACAGAGCGGTAATTGTGAGATCCGCTACAGCAGTACACCAGACCCGAGATGTAGTGCACTGGAGGCATGATCTGGTGACCCAACCTGGTACGTTGTGCCGGAGAGGCGGGAGCTGGACGAGCCACTTGTGGTGGGGGAAACCCAGAAAAAGTGGTCCGTTTCTTTGTCTTCTTGCCCAGAGGGCGGCCCCGTGGCCTTGGCTGTGCTACTCTGACTGGTGCGTCAATGTCCAGGTGAGCAGATTTGAGTCGGTCAACAGAGATGGTCTCCATGCGATTGCCCACCTAAACTTTGAATGTTTTAGTTCTGGCCTGGATGACGTGGAAAGGGCCTTCATAGAGTCTTTCCAAGGGAGTGCGATGGTTGTCGCGACGGATAATCACGTACTTGGATGCCTGAAGGTCTGGGGGCACTGATGTATGTAATGGACCATGCTGGGATGTAGGGATGGGTACCAGAGTGCCCACCAGGTTTCGGAGGCCCGGCAGGAAAGAGACCGGATCTGGAGCAGGACCAGGAGAGCCCACTAAGTCGCCAGGGACTGTGAGAGGTGTGCCGTACACCAGTTCTGCCAAAGAAGTGCCCAAATCCTCCTTGGGGGCCATGCAGTTGCCGAGCATAACCCATGGTAGCTCATCTAGCCAGTTAGGTCCGGTGAGCCTGGCACGCAGAGCGGACTTCATGTGACGGTGGCACCTTTCCACCAAACCATTGGACTGGGGATGGTGGGAGGTGCTATGATTGAGTTTGGAGCCCAGCAACTGACTGACTGCAGCCCATAGCTGAGAGGTGAACTGCGTTCCCTGGTCTGAGGACATGTCCATCGGAACACCGAAGCGAGCGATTCAGCTAGCCGTCAAAACCCTTGCGCAAGCCTGCGTGTCTGTCTCCTTAAGAGGTATTGCCTCTGGCCATCTAGTGAAGTGGTCCACTATGGGTGAGGAGGTGGGTGAATCCCTGAGATGGTGGCAGTGGACCCACAAGGTCGATGTTGATGTGGTCAAAACGGTGCTGTGGCACCTTCAAAGTTTGGAGCGGGGCACGAATGTGCCGCTGGACTTTGGAAGCCTGGCACGCAATGCACGCTTTCTCCCATGCTCCCACCTGTTTCTTGAGCCCATGCCATACAAACTTCTCTGCAACCAGTTTCCGTGTTGTGTGCACCGAGGGATGGGAAAGTCTGTGGATGGTGTCAAAGATGCTGTGCCTCCACCCTTGGAGAACCACTGGACGCGGCTGACCAGTTGAAATGTCGCAGAGGAGTGTGACGCCGTTGGGTCCAAAAGCCACATCGTCCAGGCGGAGTCTGGAGATGACTGTGCGGTAGGCTTGGATGGCGGGATCGCTATCGGCCATGGCGATGAAGTCTACCCCTGTCTGAATGGCGCCCACCACATCGCGGGACAATGCATCTGCCACGATCCTTCCCTTGGATGTCGGTGGTAAACTCCGATATGTAAGCCAGATGGCGCTGCTGTCTGCTGGACCAGGGATCCGAAACCTTTTCCATGGCGAATGTGAGAGGCTTGTGGTCTGTGTACACGACGAACTGTCTGCCCTCTAAGAAATAATGGAAATGTCGTATGCCTAGGTAAATTGCCAGGAGTTCTCTGTCGAATGCACTGTTGTACTTTTTTTCTGGGGGCCGGAGCTGCCTGCTGAAGAACGCCGGTGGCGACCAGGAGCCATTAACCAGCTGCTGGAGTACTGCACCGAGGGCCACATCGGAGGCGTCTACTGTTAATGACGTGGGTGCATTGGGCCGTGGATGGGTGAGCATGGCAGCTCCCGCGAGCGCCAGCTTGGTGTCCTCGAAAGCCCTGATCATGAGGTCTGACCACTCGATGGTCTTGTTGCTTGCCTGACAGGGCAGTGATGGGGGTTCATCATTTTTGTGGCGGCTGGAATGAACCGGTGATAAAAATTCACCATGCCCACGAACTCCTGCAGGCCCCTGATGGAGGTCGGTTGAGGGAATGTGCGGATAGTCTCCACCTTTTCCGGAAGTGGGAGCCCCCCGTGTTGTGTGATGATGCGATGGCCCAGGAAGTCGATGTACTGGGAAGACCGAATTTACACTTGGCCACATTTACCACTAGCCCATGCTCCCTGAGGCGCTGGAACAGGACCCGGAGATGCTGCTGGTGTTCTGCCTCACTGCTGCTCGCCACTAGGATGTCATCCAAGTAGGCAAAAAAAAATTCCAACCCTTGACAGACGGTGTCCATTAATCTCTGGAAGGCTTGCGCAGCATTCTTCAGTCCAATAGGCATGCGCATGAACTCGAACAGGCCGAATGTGGTTATGATGGTCATCTTAGGAATGTCCTGCACCGCCACAGGGATCTGGTGGTAGCCTTTAACCTGATCAACCTTGGAGAAAACTCGAGTTCCGGCAAGGTGGGCTGAGAAGTCTTGAATATGTGGAACGGGGTAACGATCAGGAACTGTTGCCTTATTGAGGCGGCGGTAGTCGCCACACGGGCGCCAACCACCAGAAGACTTCGGGACCATGTGCAACAGCGAGGACCAAGGGCTGGAGGAGCGCCTAATGATACCCATAGCTTCCATGCTGTCGAATTCTGCTTTAGCCAGTTTCAGTTTGTCCGGAGGATGTTTGCCCTTGACATCCACTAGCAGATTGTTGGCACGTAGAAAATCGGCACCCAGCAGGGGCTGAGATACGTTTGCAAGGATGAACTCCCACTCATACGATTGCCAAACAGTAGTGGAAAGGTGTGCACGCCGTACATTTGAATGGTGCTGCCGTTGGCAGCCACAAGGGTGGGACATGGGTGAGTGTTACATGTGTCGATGCTGACAGTGGGATGGACACTCACCTCTGCCCCGGTGTCTACGAGGAAACATTTGCCCGAGTTACGGTCAAAGCAAAAAGTAGGCTGTCGTTCCGGCCGCCCGCCGAGGCCACTACTACTGGCGACCGGCCTGAGCATTTCCCGACCAGTTACAGGGGGAACAGCACTTGCGGGCTGCATCTCCAAACTTCTCATGGAAAAAACATAATCCGGAGGAATGGGGCTTTGAAGCGAGTTGAGGATGGCGATGTACCATGCTAGCACCCGCTTGTACCTCTCGAGCTGACCACAATGCGTCAGCGCATTTGGCCAGCTCTATGTCCACCAGTTGAACTCGGATATCTCCTGGAAGTATTTCCAGGAAAAGCTGCTCGAAAAGGAAACAGGGGTTGTGATCGCCGAGGAGGACCTGCATCTTATCCATGAGGCAAGGTGGTTTGGAGTCGCCCAGGGGACAGATGTGTAGCAACTTAGCCGCCTGCTCCCTCTTGCTAAGCCCAAAGGTATCTACATGTATGAGCCTAGTCTTGAGCACTCTGTACTTGTCCTCCGTAGGCGGGTTGCTCAAGAGATCCAGTAACCTTTCTGCAGTGGCCTGATCGAGTGCTGCCACCACGTAATTTAGTACTTGGTGTCATCCACGGTGATCTTCTTAATGTTAAACAGGGCCTCTGCCTAGGCGAACCACATGTTTGGTTGGGAAGTCCAGAAGGAAGGAAGCTTCAGAGAGACAGCGTTTTCCTCAGTCATGATATCGTTGATTATCGAGTAGGCGTTGTGATGAAACAGACCACAATGTTGTGTTCGAGATCCCAAAACGTTCGGCCTTGGGTGTCAGGGTTACCACTGTAGCGTGTTGGGGGTCGATAAGAAATAAGATCTGAGAGTGAAAAAGGGAGTGAATTAGTCTTAGTTCTCACAAGCAAAAAACAACACTCATATATTGCACAGCAACACCAGAGGTCAAGATACATTAGTTTCTTGGTCTTTTTCTCTGTACAGGGTCCATCACGATGAGCGAACAGTGAGAAATCCTGTTGGGATCCTGAGCAGCATATGGGAGGGGTCCCTGGGTCTGGAGTCTGGCAACGAGTCTGGTCCTGCGTTCTTTGGGCAGCAGGAATGAGGGTCGGTACAGAGTGGTGTTGTGAGATCCGGCTTTGGTAAGATTATAGTAGTCGAGCTATATAACATGTCTTTTATTTTATTTGTGCATTTTGCTTTAGTCGAGCTAACGTCCTTTTAGGGTTCTATTTTGTTTATGTGTATTTTGCTTTGTGTTGTCAAGCTTGGAGGGATTACTGGAGGATGAGTGAAGACGCGTGTGGAGGTTGACGAAGGACCTGGGCATAAGAGCCCTGCAAATTATGACTTGTTTATGTTTGCTATTAGCAAAGCAAAATAACAAGTCTGATGCAAAAAATATATATTTGTTATTTTTCAGGTTGTACTTATGGAGTATGGAGGTTGACATTGGCTTGCTGAAAAATAGAGGAAGTGAAAATCAACGAACACTTGCTTGTATATATGCACATATAATTCTAGTAATGAAGGGATGTATTCTAGTGATATGGGGGTATTTCTGGAAGCTGGAACGTGTGAGTTTTGTTCAAGAGAATCATTAAATAATATAATGGCTGTTCATTAAAAAAAAATTAAAAAACGTCAGTTTGTTACTCTACCCGAATACATAAGACTCGCAATGGCCGTTGCTAATGGTCCGTACTCTCAGCCTATAGTCACGAAGGGAAAAAATGGGGCGAAACGAAATTACAAAAGCCATTAGAAAGCACAAGGTATATACTAAATCAGGACACTATATACTATAGTGTGAATGCGAGTGAAGATGTGCTTGATATTAGACCATGCATATATATACACAGACTTGTCCCCCCTTTAATGGCATATTTAGTGCTGCTAGGGGTCAACTTTCACTGAGTAACTCCCGAGTACAAGGAAGCTACCTCCAAAGCTGACATAAACAGCAACAGTGTCTCATAAGGCCATCACTAATAAATTGTTTGATGTCCTGACCCTAACCATTACCCGACCCAAATTCGCACGGATTTAAATGTATTGCGCATGCGCAAACAATAAAATCTGAATTATCTATACCCTTTGACAGACCATGCATGGACAAGAGTAAGCATTAATTAGAGATGCTGCAGTTTTGTTGAGCTAGCTAGCTGGTCATGTTTCTGGTTTGCAGCCATGAGTAGTTGACTCATCACAACTGCCAAGCTCAATGATACAGTTGAAAGGAATATCTTAAGATTATTTGTATTCTTGTGAGTCCAAGCTTCCGATAGCATGTGATAGTGAAGAACCTCAAGATACTCCTGTTGTTCGAGAAGGAATAAACTGTACCAGTCTGATTGAATTTGCCTACTATTCATCGAAGAAATTCAAGATTGTTTGTGCCTACTGTGGTAGCGACGATGACAGCACAGTCGATGAAGATCTAAAAATAGAATTTCAGACTGTGCTTCTTCTTGCAAGCAACCAATAACACGTGGCAGGTTTCGAGGGAAACGTAAAGCATTTGAAAGACCTTCCACCCAAGAAAAACGTGCCAAGAAATCTTAACTTGTACTTTCAATGCATTGTTGTATATTTCATTCAGAGTTAATTATATTCATGGTATATTCATGGTCTAATTTAAAAATTTCCAACCTACCTACCCTATTTTCGAATCTAGAAAGGCATCAAACAAACAAAAAAGTCATGGCCTAACTGTCGTCATAGTGAAGTGTGGTCACGTGTCCCCATACACCTATGGGCTAGGCTAAAACTCGGCCCAGATTATATAAAGCTGGCCAGCTAGCGCCATGATCGACTCAATACTAACCTGTAACCTGAACAAATCCACTGAAGATAACAAAAAGCAGACGCTACGGGTGACAGAGCCACACCTCTCTTTGCGTCCTAACTGAATCCTAGTGACGACCCTTCCCTACTCCTAACACACCAGGTAAAGGGTCCGGCCTAGCTATAGAACTATTAAATATGAGGGCAACGACTTTAGGTCTCAGCCTTACGCTAATTGTGTTGATAGGTGGTTGTTACTCAGATCCTAATGACGCCAATAAGAGTTTGGATGTATTTTTACCTACCAAGGAGTGGCAGGAGATCTCTAAAGGCCAGTCAATCCCTGCTGGACTCCATGTACGTATTGACATGCAAACGGGCAAGAAGGAGGCCAAACTAATGGACCAAGAAGACAGTGACCAAGGTGACAGTGATACTGATTTTAAGTCTCATGGCACTCGCAATGGTCTGGTGGCAAACACAGAACAATATCCATTTGGAGAGAGTGATAGGCGAGGAGTGATTAACAAAAGAACCAAGGTATTCCGTGCAGAAGAAGTCAAAGATATGCTACGAGAACTTAACAGAAACGACTTTACTGACCAAGAAAATGTCCCCAGAATAGCAGCTGGGAAATCACCTTCCGGTAAAGAAAAATCTAAGTTTGAACATGCAAATGAGAAGGAAGGAAATCTAAAAGACAAGGATCGCTTGAGATCTATAAGGGACCTCAAGTTATCATTTCACCAGGACATTGAGGTAATGATAGAGATTTCCAAAGTGCTTGCAGACAACTCGTCAAGTGTGTCAGAGCTGTGCCATGCATTGGAAGGGCTAGAGTATTATGTACACCAAATTGATAATGCTCGAGATTTGAATGTGATTGGAGGACTAGTCTTGGTGGTGAGGTTGTTGAACCATACCAACCCAGAAGTTCGAAGTTGGGCTGCTCATGTGATTGGCTCTGCTTCACAGAGGTAAGAGTATGTGTTCATAGACCAAGTTATTATCTGCACTAAATTACCTGCCATGTGTGTCCTTGGGTTCGGTCTCTTAACACGGGCAGATTAGCCAGATCCGGAAAAGGGGGGGGGGGGGGGGAAGAGTTCAATTACAGTTGAACTGTGTGATCTTGTCATTTGAAATCAATCATTTAAAAGCATGCATTTATGGGTATAATTATAATTTGTGGGTATATTTTTACATGTCAATTTTTGGTATAGCTTGTGAAAATATAAATAAGCAAACAACCGGTCATCTATACCATGACATGAAGCTAGCTGTCAGGTTGGGACTCCATGGAACCCTTCCCCCCTCCCCCTTCTCCCCCCTGGATCAGCCCTTAACAACTGGCACTGAAGTAGGTGCATGAAGGTGATAATATAATGGAGCCAGGTTTCAGATCGACATGCTGGACAAGTGACTTTTTTTAATTAAAAAAGAAAATGCCCCAAAGGTATATCTTGTAACCATAAAGGACAGTACAGAGGTAAAAAATAGAAAAGTAGATCTTTATAATTCTGTGCATGGGACACACATGCATGCACACAGACACACACACACACACACCACACACAGACACACACACACATAGCACACCAACACACGCCACACACACACCACACACAGACACACACACACACACACACAGACGTACATGTTCCTGTAAATCCACTACTGTTTTTGCAGGCAGGTCTTGTGCATTCTGCTTACTTAGCCCTGGCATGTATGGACGGCTAGCCCTACTCTACTTCTAAACCACTCTGGCAAGACTGACACTGATCTATTTTTGTATGGCGTCCTTCTTCCATTCACACATATGCCTCTCTAATCCCTTTTCCTCCTAAAATACCTTGCAGCACACCTTGCAAACTGTTTTTCTAGATATATACCCATGCTTTCTAAATATTCTTATTATTTCTACACCCTGCTGTACATTGCTCTCCATCTGGCACTGGACCTCATTGCCTCTGCATATAGAGACAATGGTTTTCCGTAAAAAAAAAAGCCATTTTCCGTTTCAGCTTTTCCTCAATCATTTCATTGGCTAATTTTTTAGAATTTTCCATTTCAGAAATTAAAATTAATTATAGGTTAATTATAGGCTGCAATAATTTACATAAAATACCAGTACATACTTTGCTAAAACTCCTTTCAATGTCTCCATTAAAATATAACATCACAAGTCTCTTTGTATTTTGTTCTGTCAAATTCTCCCTTCGAACATTCAGGATGTGCTTATATTGTGAAAAACTTCGCTCATCAACTGAAGCCACTGGCATCCAAATAGCATTTGAAGCTATAGCAAAAGTTTGGGGATCAGTCTTTCATGCTATCCCCAAAATCCAGGAATGGACAGTGGACTGGGTAGTTCGTCACGATACTGAGTGTAAATGAGCCACTCTTGCGCAGGGGATGGATCCTGGAGGGAATTGATAGCGTGGTAATCTTCGATATCATTCCCAAGAGTTGCTGATGTGGATCAAAAATCCTCATAGCCGTAATGTGGGTAGGCTGGATGTCTGTCGAAGTGAAGTTCTAGCTTATTAAGAGATAGGCTGAACACAGTCGGAAATGATTTGATGTATTTTCTCTTCTGGTCAGCCTAGAATTTGTCAAGCAATCAATCTGTCTCTGGGCCAAAGCTGGTTTTTGAGACACCAGCTCTGAGGTAAGAACGCAGATCTTGGAGGAGATTGTACACTGTACATGCCAATGGAGTTTCTTTGGCCTCAAGTGACGTCAAGACAGCCATCAAATACTGGCAGTTCTCCTTGATGAAGTATAGCTGCAGGCTTATTTCAGCATAGATATGTTGTGTGTCACGAATTCAATGATTCGTTCAACAGCCATCCCTTGCCTTAAAAGAGACGACTTTATCATCATGATAAGATCAGAGGTATGTGAAAAGTCACCATGATGGTGAAAAACTTCAGCTGCCAGATTGACAATGTGTGTATGGCACAGAACATGCACAGACTTGGGGTAAACAGCCGAGAGAACATCCCTATATGCATAGAAAAGACTTGCCTCAAACACTAGCAATGACCTTCAAGATGCTATGGTCACGCACATCAGTAGTTTCGTCAACAGTGATGCTAACTGGCTGGTGATGAAGTACATCCTGGAGAGCTTAAAAAAAAGGTCTCATAGAGCCTCGGCCTCGGTATATATGTTGTGCGAAGTGTGGCTACTTGAGGTAGAGCTCCTGGTGTTTCTGTAGGAATGGCCTGATCTTGTTTTATCAAGGGGAATATCTGCAACGGTGCACATTTTCAAATAATTCAACACAAAACTCTCCCATCTCCTTGGACTTGAAAATTGTGCCAAGCTTTGTCTGCCTTCTGGGATGAAGGCCCAGCTGATCCACTCTCCTTCATTGCTTCCTTTTTAGTAGCATGTTTCTTACTTTTGAGGTGATCCTTCACAGTGTCAACTCTAGTAAAATGTATACTGTGTAAACAAAACTTGCAAAAAAAGCACACACCCATCTGCATACAGATCATCATTGAACTGTTTTGCTCTCTCCTCAGCACTTATGTGAGTAAGTGGGGCACTTCTCTTGGCTTTTTTGGCTCTGGGGGGGCTCTGGCACTTACAATTACACACCACTATGTGTGTTAATTGAGTACAGTAGTACTTATTGGGACTGCTCAAATGCTACCTACTGTACTTACCATTTCTCTAACCAGCAGTAGCTACAGCTTATAAATGTCTACACAGACCTGTAATAACCAATTAACAGGTTACATTTAGATGTACAGGTGAATTTTGGGCTAGACTAGCTAATTGATTTTGGCAACCTCAGAACAGCAAATTCAGTTTCAGAATGTAGATTCCTTGTATTTTCCATTTTCATGGAAAACCATTGTCTCTATGCATAGTATTTTTCCTTCTCCATTTCAATATCCTTGAGGTCCTTTTGCACCTTATCCATCCATCTTTTCTTAAGACCGCACCTGGGACTTGGCTGAAAAGGACTAACTTAGTCATCCTGTGGTCAGGCATTCTTGGTAGGTAGCCCAACATTCCAACCTCTACTTCTTGACCTTCTCAGTGGCTGTCTCATCGTATCACCACACTTCCTCCTCACTTCTGCCATGGTGATCAGGGTTTCATACAGGGGGGGGGGACCAGGGATGTCCCCCCCCCCCCCCCCCCCCCCCCAGGATTTTCAAAAATTATGATGTCATAGTGCAACATTGACATTGACATTTTGCTAACATTATAGTAATTTAGAAAACAGAATTTTATAAAGCAATACGACGATTTTTCTCCTTGAATAAGTCCAAAATTGCACTAAAATCTACTGAAGTCAGTTCAGGCCCTTCAATTGCGATTCACATGAGCCTAGCAAGGTTGATGTCACTTAGTCTATTTCGAAGACGTGTCTTCACAATCTTAATCCGACTAAAAGAACGTTCAACAGTAGCTGTTGCAATTGGAAGAGTTGCAAAATATCCAGTAACTTGAAAATCTCTGGGAAGATCTCTTTGTATGCTCCTGAGAGCTCCATCTCTGTCTTCATATCCTGTAGAGTGGGTGGTTTACTTAGTTTCTTTTTCTCCATCATTTTCTTCTTCTCTTGTGCCAAGACTCTCTTAAAAACTCTCCACTCAGCAAAGATTTCTTCCCCATCCACGAGAGGTGGAGAAGTGAAGGTTTCACCATTAAACTCTACAGTTGCTTCTTTCCCATAGAAGTTAACTAGAGTTTGCAGTTGTGGATTGCCATACTCAAGAAGAGCAGTATCTTCTGTTGGCATAGAAGCAGGGTCAAAGATCGATGAGGAGACAAGTAGCTCCACAGCACCATCAGTGAAACGGCCATTTATATTGGAAACAAGTTTGTCAATATATGGAATAGCTGTTGAATTGCGGTACTCACTCATTGATGTGGCAGCTGCACTGCCAGTTCTAGTTGAACTCCTCCTGCATGTGATGTCATGTTCACTAGCAAGCATGTCAACAGTTGTTTCCACCAGAGAACACCATTCTGCATCTTCATTCTTGAGGCATTTCAGCTAGCTGAAACGATGCTCTCAAGGATGATTGGCAACTTGCTGAAATCAGTTGCCTTGCTTTGCATAAAGCAATTGAGCTTAGCAAGAAGATCAAGCACGGATGATAGCAGACTGATAGTGGCCACTCCACTATAAGAGCCCAACACCAACGCTATGCCATATGCTTCTGCGTCACCACAATCTTCATATCTAGAGCGTGTGCAAAGTAGTTATCAGAGCAGGAAGCTCCTTGCGAATGGCTCGCACACATCTCTCATGAGATAGCCATCTTGTTTGGCTTGGTTTGACTACTTTCAGCTCTGGAAAATTTAGGACTGACTGCACATTTTTCAGAGCTTCTGCTTTAATAATAAAACAATTTCCACAAGCTGGCCATTGTGCCAAACATCTTTTTCACGGTAGCAACAGACTCGGTTGCTTGCATGGAAGCAAGCTGCAACCTGTGGCAGGAGCAGTGGATGTAGAGAGCATGGGCTGCATGCACCCTCATCCTTCTTTGCACTCCACTTCTGCAATCAGAGAATGTTGCAGCACCGTCATACCCTTGTCCAAGAAGTTTAGAGTAATCAAGATTCTTCTCACTGATGAAGGAAGTTAGAGCATGTGTAATTTCTTCAGCATCAGCGGATTTGAGATGAAGAATCGTCAAAAAGTGTTCCTCTGGGTGACCATCCACAAGCCACCGGAAACAAATTGATAGCTCCTCCTGTGTGGAAATGTCTTGACTCTCATCTGCTAGAATTGAGAAGAACGGACTGGATTTCAGGCTTTCTATCAGCTTTCTCTCAAGCCACGTGTCAATCAGTGACGTAGTGCTGAACTTGGAGGTATACTGGGCATTAAATGGGTCTTCATTGATATGTTGCTCAAGTAATTTATCCAGTGGCAACTAGGAGCTGGATCAAATGTGGATAAACACTCATATGAGGAATTCTATTCTTGACCAGAAAGTAGACTGCTCTAAACAGATTGAGTAACACACACCGATTGAACACTGGAGCTCAAGTACAGACTTCCCACTCTCTACTTGCTGTGCCATGGCACCAACAGCTGCAGCATATCTGTGCCATTGGGAGTCTGCATGCTTCTTCAGTACTTCACTAGCATTTCTAGGGTATTTCTTCTCCCATTCTTTTTTAAATGAAACTTTTTCCATGTAGACCTTCCTCTTTTCACTAGCACTGAGTTTGTTCTTCTTCTTCTGAGGCTCCTGCCGATTGTCAGTTGTCTGGGAGAGACTGGATGAGGAATGGGCAGCTTCCTGATCAGTCAACGAGTCTGATGCATCACTGCTTGTCCTCTTTCGAAAGTATGCTCTGAGATCCATGTTTGTGAATGATTTCTTCAGGGAGATCAACCCACCAGGGGGAAAAAATCAAGGAGCAGTGCTCTTACAAACTCAACAGGCAACTAACAGACAACACTTTATTAGACTAGTATTTACAGATTTCTCTTTTATACTTAACTCAGCATACAATCAATCAATACCAATCAAGCACATTCACAACATATAACAACACATAACCACAACTTTCTGGCACAAACACACAAACATATCCACCTAAAGCAATTACAAGCAATCAACACATTCATAACACAATCATAAACTATCCTGCTGCACACAAACACACAAACATGTCCCCACAAGCCAATCATGTACCCACAAGCACAAGCCAATCAACAACATATTATATCACCAAAAGTACTTTAGCAATGTGGCAAATGTGGGCCATACCCACAGATAATCAGTGGCTAACACTTTCCAGCTACATAGTATAGCGTGCTAAAAGTGGGCGATGCTAACCTGGATACTTTTCTCCCCCCCCAACCAAAAATCCTGTATGAAACCCTGGTGATACTTTCAGACCACTGCTGCCTATTGGATTTCTCCACAATGAGCCTAATACACCTGTGGTGGAATGTGTTCAACTTCCTGCCGTGTTTTACTCCGTGCTATATGCTATAAAGCAGAACAGACAAAATACAAACACTTCTCTTGGTGGTTAAGATCAGGTTCTTGTCCTGGAAGGTAGCTTTTCTCAGTGCTCCGAAAGCCCTTGATGCCTGTGCTACTCTCTTGCTATATCTATACACCCATATCCACCCTTCCTGAGCTGGCTATGAAAGAACCTAGGTAGGGAATCTCATCCACTGCAATAATGACCCCACCTCCAAGTGCAGTGGGCTCTCCATCCCCCTCCTCCACCTGTCTCCCTGTCACCATGTAATTTAACTTGGAGATGTTCATTGTCAAGCCTAAATCACCACTTGCTTGCTGATACTCCAGTGCTGCCCTTTCTGCACCTGATCTTGTTGAAACGAAGGATCCCATCATCTGAAAACTACTGTTTCTCAGGCATTCCTGGTACACCTCCTAAACAGCATTCTACCATAATTGGACAGTGATATTACCCCTTTAGTTCCAACCACTCAATCCAGCCAATTCTCTACTTCTGGGCAAGTATACAACTTAATAGAACTTGTGCAATATGGCATCCTTGTATCAATCCATTCTGTATAAGGATCTCCTCCCAACACTTTCCCATTCATCTAAATCCCAGCATGCATGTCTTGATTGAAGGAGCTGATATATCTGAACATTTGGTCTGGGACACTTCGCTTTCCCAAAGGCATCCACATTGCCACCCTTGGCACAGAGTCATAGACTTTCTTTGAGTCAATGAAGGTGAAGAAAGATTTAGATCTGGCTCCCGTGATTTCTTCGCTAGAGTGAACATCATGTCAGCGCAGTTCCTGTCCTTCCTAAACCCACAGTGTGACTCAGAGAGCTCATCTTAAGCTGGCTTCTGCAGTCTTCCCTGGAGAAATCTAGCCATTACTTTTCCAACTACATCCAACAGAGAGATATCTCACAATTGCTGAGGTTTCCTTTCTTGTGAATGGGCACCAAAATAGCATCACATTAGTCACCTAGGACAACACACTCTCTCCAAACATCATGCACCAATTTCATTAGTATGCTCAGAAATTCATCTTCACTGCATGCAGCTTTTACTCTTTATGCGAGTATGCCTGAAATACCACCAGCCTTCCCATCACAACTTATTTAAGGCTTCTTTCTGTGGTGGTAATTCCACCATTTAAGACCTTTGTGGTCTTAGCCATACTCTTCTTAACTCCTCCTCCTCAAACTCACTCAGCACCTTGGTGAAATATCTCCTCCATCTCTTCTGCCTTCACTTAGTAGTGGTGCACAAATTTCCATCCTAAACCTCTTACTATAGCATGCTTCTTCCTATCTCTGTCATCCCACAGAGCATATGATTTCTGTCCTCAAATATGTTTTTGAGATCAACTTAGCTCTATATAGCTGGCTCTTATCTTCATAACTGCCTTAGCATCATCACACAAAGCAGATTTCAGAGTATTCTACTTCTCCTTTACACCACCTTCCTCATCCCAATACTATCTCCCACACAGTCTGGATAATTTCCTCCACTTGCCTTCCTTCCACTCTCGTCCACATTTCCACCTTGCATTTGTCTAAGTCCCACCTCCTCACACCATCACTGGCATAATCTCTTCTGGAAATCCTCTTCTTTTCAAGTATATATGAACTTCACTCTCAATGTCTAGGGTGATCAGTGCAACAATCAGTACCTCTCATAATAGTGACATCCAAGCACTTCCTTCTCTCCTTCCTTGTTATAACATGATAATCACAGTGCCATGCTTTTTCAGGTGCTGCCAGGTTTGTTTGTAGATATACTTCTTATCAAAACTGGGTGCTGCACACTGTGGTTTCAAATGTAGAGAGGATAGTCATCAATTCCTTCCAGCCTCATTGAGAACTCCACACCCATGAGGAGCCCTCTCATGCCAACACTCATCATCCACCACCCTAGAACCCACACATGCATTAAAGCCTCCCAACAGCACAGAGGAATCATGATGAGATTTACGAGAAAGCTTGCTGGAAGTAATCAAAGAAGGCGTCCTTCTTCTCTCTAGCAGCAAAGGTAGGAAGGTAACAAGATAACACATGTAAGCAGTCACAAGCTGAAATCAACCTAGAGCTTATGGGTACCACCTGGCTTCCAAGCATGCACACTGCCAGCCCTAACATCATGATGGCAACACCTTGCACCTCTCTGTCTGACATTTACATGCCCAGGAATCATCTTACCATCTGTTAGAACCACAGTGTCTCCTACCTTGTAAGCTTCACTTCCAAATCATTTTGTTGCTTGTCAAGCAGCTACAACTACCTTATACTTGCCCTACTCACTCACAACTTGATCGATCTTCCTTCCATCAACAGTGGACGCACCACAATCCTGTCTTGCAGCTTAATAGAGCCCTTCATATCTAACAATGTCCTTGTAAGAGACCTGCCTTATCCACTGGAAAATCCCTTACTCCAGGAATGATTGCACGTCCTTCTTTCTTCTCAGAATCTCGAAGTTCTCCACTGCTCTAACTTTTGCTTCCTCCAGTCTGATCATGTCTTGTCTGACGACGTGTCCCAGGTAGACACACTACCTCTGTCCCACTTGGCATTTTACCAGTTTTGCCATCAGTTATGGTGTCTCCAAGACTTCCCTCAGATGTTGTATGTGGTCGGTCCATGAGTTGTTGAAACTACACTGTCGTCCATGTATGCGACAGATGTCCTCAGCTCTCTGTCAGTAGTCTGTTCATCAGCCTCTGAAAGATAGCAGGTGCCCCCAGTAGGCTAAATAGCATCACCTTGAACTAGTATTTGCCTAGAGGGGTCCACAAGGGTTGTCTTCTTCCTGGATGTCTCTTCCACTAGCACTTTCCAGCCCCTTGGTGAGATCTAGTGTCTGCTCTTCCCAGACCATCTCTGATGTCAACTCTCTCTTGACATAGGGTGTGCCACAGTCACCCTGTTCAACCTCGAATAGTCCACACAGCCTAAATGTGCTGTGCCATCCTTCTTCGGAATGTGGATGATGGGGAAGGCCCAAGCACTTATTGATTCGATTAGACCTACCTGCAGCGTCTACTTGATTTCTGCTTGCTCCACTATGTGCAATCTACATGTACTTGATTTCTGCTTGCTCCACTATCTACCTAGTGTGCAGCATCTGATACAACTCTATATCTAATTAGTATTACATATGGAGACCAAGCTAACCCATATAATGATAGCTGGTATTACTGTTTCCATTCAAATAGCTAGCAAGTGCCATCAAGATTATTAGTCATTATATTATAAAATATATGTGTGTGGATGTACATAATTGTTGAAATAATTGGAATTCCAGGATGCTACAAGGATTATGTATATCATTGTCCGATCACAACCTGCATAGCTATCAACTGTTCCGAATATTCCATGATAGTCCTGAATTTTTCAATCTCTCCCGCCTCACCACGAGCCTATTGTTTGTGTCCCCATACTATTGACTTTATTGTTATCATTGCCAGGCTACCCAGGACTGTGTGTGTAAGAGGTTATGAAACTTCTTCAACATTGTAAAAGTTGTCTAGGCTATTAGGACACTCCAGGGAAAAAACCGAATGGTTAGCTAATCTTTGTCCCAAGATGTTTGGACAAGGGAGAGGTCATACACTGTAGTCAATGTCTGAATATGTTCATCCTACATGCAAATCCTCATATAAGTGATTCTGTATTCACTCATATTTTTTCTAGCAACCCACCTGTGCAAGCACAGGCACTGGAATACAACTCCCTCCCTCTACTTTCTACACTTCTCTACAGCTCTGAACCAGACTTGGTGCAAAGAAGAGCACTGTTTGCCCTTAGTGCTCTACTGAGAGGCAACTCTCAAGAACAACTCAACTTCATCAAAGTCCATCATGGCTTGAGAGTTTTAGCAAATCAGTTTGAAGAAAGAAGTTCCCAAGTCCAGCTGAAAGCTGTTGTGCTTCTGACAGATCTTTTAAATGAAGTAAGGTTTAATATTGTGTAGTCATTTTAATGATTATCTTGTATGTGTCTATTTGTAGTTCAATGAAAGCGAGAATATTGGGCACCATTTGGAATTGTCTGTTATGATCTACAGTGAAGTTCTCAATTCAGGCTGGTGCAAGAACATTCCTACACTCATTTATTCTGATCAGCTGGTGAGGGTAGAAAAGGGATTAATAGCTATGGAACTCCTCGTTCAAACATGTGGATTTACTACTGAGATGCAAAGGTTGAAAGATTTAATGAAGTGGTTAGAAAATGATACTGATAAAGATATGGAATATGTCAATCAATTGCTGGAACATTGCAAGATATTGTTAAAATCTATACGTCAATACAATTCGGATTTATAGGTCATTATGAATAGTTCCACATTTATTAAACTTATCTGAATGCATATATTTGTTATTGATATTCTGGTGATGGTCATTGCAGGTGTGCTCTTAGAGCTCTAATCCGCATTCCCTCCTTCATGATGATTCAAGACTCAAGACACTGGTCTTGAGACTAGCAAACCACTGCAGCCATAGTAAAATATTTATTAGTAACTAACATCCAAATAACAAGCTAGGTAGTTAGGGCGTGAAAAGGTAGGAGTAAGGATCACAGACTATTTAATGAGGTTAAAGTCCCATAGAATAGGATTTGACTTCTTCTGAACTAGTACATCTCTATCACAAGAGTGCGGTAGTGACCCAGCCTACCAAATGTATATTCATGTTCAGTGTATACAGGTATGGGAAGTGAGCGACTAGCTTGGGCATTCCCTAGGATTTGCAAAGGACGTATTGTGCAGTGCAGTCGCTCTCCCAATTTGCTTTGACCCCTATGTATTTTTAAATGGTATAAAAACCAACTAAGTTATATAATTATCTTAAGTAGCTAAAAACTCACTTTGTCAGCTTTAGTATCACAGATGGTGGTTTGGGCTGATTTTAACCCCCAATCACTTCCAAGTGTGCCTTCAACATTTCTCTAAGGTTGGAACCCAAGAAAATATTAAAAACCACAAAAGTTGTCTTCAAGATAATATGTATTTGTTTTTTCCCCAACACCTAACTTTCGTATAATAGGATTGTTACAACTGGAAGACTCCAAACAGTGTGTCATATAATTATTATATAGATTATATAATATCAACCTGGGTGGGATATATAGTTGTGCAAGGTTGGGTGGGATAGTTATAGTTATTGTGTGAGGTTGGGTCGGTTATTGTGCGAGATTGGGATTAATTAATGTGTGACTTTGGGGGGGGGGGGGAGTTATAGTTATTATAGTTTAAATCTATGTGTGTGCTCTTAAATGTTGCCTAGGTACAACTATACCAAAGTTACCTGCAACTAAGTTAGGTTTTCACAAAATCAGAGTGCCTGCAAGTGAGGCCCAGCCGAAATTTATTAAACAGCTTCAAATACAAGTGTGCTTACAGGAACCTGTAGTCTAAACAATCGAGTGTTTTCATTTTCATGTAACAGTAAATCTTAGCCTGAAGTAGCCTCCTTAACTACAAATCTCTTGTCACAACCCTGGCATTTTCATTGGTCATGCTTGACCACCTAATCACTTTTAGCATCTAATGTAAACAACCATTGTATAGAGGAGGCTTGCTCTTGCCAAAGATTTGTGTAGGTAGCACTTTCCAATCAGGAGTCACAACTGCAGCAAGTTCAAGCTCTCAGAGTTTGAGCTACTCCAACTTTAGCTGCATGTAAGTTTTATCTATCGAACATTCTTAAAAGAGAGAACATGGAGAGATCTCCCTTTTGAGCAAGTTACATTTGGCGGGTAGCTAAGACATGATATAAATGGTATCTATTTGGGCTGCCATTTTACTATATTTGCAAAGGAATCAAGACATGCCTGATGAGTTGTTGTTGGGGTTAAAGATACAATTACAATGACCTCAATAATCAACTTGAATTTTTTACTTTCTCGATTTGACTAGATGCTCTAGCCTTCATAAAGGAATAATAAGACTATTTACTTGAGCTTGTTATATACCGGTAACTAGCTGCTCACCACATGATACAAACTACACCCTGGCACACACGCTCAGCACATGAACTGCATGTGAACCACATGAGGAAAAATAATTAATAATTAATATAATAAAAATAAAGATGGTAGTAAAATAATATTAAAAATATAATGCAATAATTTTTGCAATAATAATAAAATAAATAATTCGTACAGAAAAAGCAAAGCAGTGCTGCGTGAGAAGATCTGGAAGCCAAACTGGAACCAGCACTGGGAAGTGACTATCAGAGGATTCAGGCCCTTTGTAGGGGAGCAGCAGAGAAATCCAAGCAGAAACATCAAAAGAAGATGGAGACACTTTGGGAAGTGAAGTTTCAACCCCAAGACTTGAACAGATGGGTGGTAAATCTGACAGAAAAGAGAAAAGAATCTTTATCGCAGGAAGAAGTGCTTTCTTTGGGTCTTAACTTTGTCCATGCTCCAATGAGTACCTCTGATGGATACCATAGCTGCAGTGGAAGAGATGGATAGTAAGCTGGAGGATAACAAGCTTCGAGGAAGAATATGTAAAACTTTGAGAAGAGCAAGAAAACCGTAGAACAACCCGACGGAGGAGCAGAGAAAGGCCCTTCTGAGGAAGATGGAAGAGCTCATAGTCTTACCAGCAGATAAAGGGAAGACAAACAGTTCTGATGACAAAGACAGGTACATTTCAAAGCTGACGGGAATGCTAGAAACCAAAACTTATGGAATATTGAAGAAGGATCCTAAGGAACAGAAAAGCAAGGTGAATCGTGTGTTTAAAGAATATGGAGAAGTCGGGAGAAATAACAACTGCATTATACAATAGAATTAGGATCACTGGAAGTAGACCACCACTGATTTATGGGCTTCCTAAGATACGTAAACCTGAGGTTACTGTTAGGCCTATTGTGTTTTGTATACGTGTACCATGATACAATCTTTCCAAGTTCATAGAATATTTGATATCACCTCTAGCTAAAAATACAAGTACATATGTGGGCAATTTATCAAGTGTATTCAAGATGAATGTTTGGCAGAGGATGAGTGTCTTGTCAGTTTTGATGTATCTTCTCTTTTTACGTATGTTCCCATAGATGAGGCTGTGGAAGTAATTTTTGAAAGGTTGACGAAAGACAAGAGCTTGCGTGAGAGGACTACACTACGTGCTGACAGGATTTCTCAACTGTCGGAGTTGTGCCTGAAATCCACCTACTTCAGGTATCAAGAAAAATACTACGAGCAGAAAGAGGGTGCAGAAATGGGCTCTCCAGTATCTGCAGTGGTAGCCAACCTTTACATGGAAGAGGAATTGGCACTCACAACTGCCCCACTGAAGCCAAGGGTTTGGAAGAAATACGTAGATGATACCTTTTGCATTGTGAAGAAGGGAAATGAGCAGGAGTTGTTGGACCATCTGAACAATATCAGGCCATCCATAAAGTTTACCATGGAGCTTGAAGTGGACGGATCGTTGCCATTTCTGGACTGCCACCTACACAGGAAGGAAGATGGAATGCTAACTGCAACCGTCTACAGAAAACCCATGCATACCAACTGCTACCTTGATTATAGATCACATCATCCTATCCACATCAAAAGAGAAGTGGTGAAGAGCTTGTATGATAGAGCCAGAAGAGTAGTGACTGAGGAGGAGGACCTTTGGAAGAAAGAACATCATTTGAATAAGGTTTCATAGAGAACGGTTATCCGCAAGCCTTTATCAACCTTTCGTCTGCAGAAACATCTAAATGCAGAAAGGAAAATGAGTACACCAGTACAGGCAATCGGCAATGAGGGGTCAAAAAAGAAGGATCCTATGATAGTGATTCCTTATGCAGCAGGGATGAGTGAAGACATCAGGAGGGTCTGCAGGAAGTTATCAAAGTCGTCTTCAGATCGGGAAGAACTCGGAGGACACAACTGAGCAGAGGTGGATGTTTTACCAGCTAATATGCACTCATGTGGTGTGTACCGTATCCCTTGTATAGCTGTGGGAAATACTACATAGGGGAGACCATCAGAAGGCTGGAGACCAGAGTGAAAGAACATCAAGATGCCTGTGGAAAGTGTAATAAAGATAACTCTGAAATTGCTGAGTATGCATTGGATAATAACATCATATTTTGTGGAAGGAAGCCACCATCTTCAGGCTGGAAGACAGAAGGAACTGCTTGTGAAAGAGGCATTGCACATCGGCCTAGCACCAAAGTGTGAGCTGTTCGATCGAGACTGTCGAATGGACTTGCCTGGCTGCTGGGGAGCTACTCTGAAGAGTTGAAGCCACAACTACCATAATTTAATTATTTAATATTTATTTCATTATTTTTTAAATTTATTTTATTATTATTGTTGTTGTTATTATATTATTATTATTATAAACAACAACAAGACTGTCCACGCCCGAGTCTCCCATTGCCCCCATGCCTGCAAGAGCATTGCCTCTCTGTACCGCCACAGACAATTGTTTGTATAAAAAATTGGTGTGAATTCTCTTCCCCGGTGTGTTGCTTTATTTTCCTTCCGAGTTCCTTTAGGAAGGCCAATGACTTTGGGCCAATGTATCCAAGGGCACTCCTCTCAAATGCCCTCAGAACTGGTCTCTCAACGCAAGTGGGACTCAATACGCTGCCACCAAGTAGTGCACTCACTACCAATATGCTCATCAATACAAGCTCACAATATTTATTATTACAGTCACTCACTTTACAACTCCAGCACAATGACTCACAGATGGACCGACCCAGCCTGTAATAACTGCTGCCCTTAAGTAGGCTCGCAGCCCAGTCTGGATCTTACCATATATGGTCGCAACACAGATGTAAAACCATTAACCACAACCAATCGCAACTGTCCAACAGTACCCTAACTAACACACATACAAATGTTCTGTGGGTTTAGTCTTTAACCACTACATTAATTTACACATTCCATTGGGTCTTTTATCGCCTGACCAGACGGTCGCCCTGCGACACAATGGCACCTAGGGTCTCTACCGCAACTGGCACAAAAAATATATTCCTGGTAAGGCGGTGGTACTTGTCCTTTTTCTCTTCAGCCATGGCAGCTACTGCACCTGAGCTCCTGGTAGCTTGAGCACAATAGGACTGTGCCAGAGTGTAGGGGCAGGTCACATCCCAGATCAGAGGCTTCCCACATTTCCATGGCACCATGGTGATTCCATCCGGACGCTTGCCATCCATATGACTGAGTCCAGACAGTTCCAGCCTTGAAGGCACCTGAGCAGATGACATAGCCCTATGAATAATGTTATTCATTGAGGAATGTCGGTAGTGACGACCCTCACTTTTCCTGCAGACCAAAATGGTCCACCTCTGCATCACAATGCTGGCATAAGTGGGGATGGCAAAGAGGGGATCCCAAACGAAGGCCAACAGCAATCCTGATGGTTGCGTCGTCCATCCTCAAACCCAAGTTGGAGATTGGGGGTGCACGAAGTCACTGTCAGTAGAGGTCAGAAGCGAAAGGAAAGAACTAGGTTTCACAGCAGTCAACTGAGACATCCATTGGATCACAAGATGAAGCACAAAGCAAGGACGTGTCCCTGCAAGAGATCTGGGTTAAGGCAGAGAAGGGAAATGAACTTTGTCATTCAGGGTGGTCACTTGGGAGGAAGACAAAGGACAGAATCGGAGAGGAGACCCTCCAACTGTGTGTGCCAAAACAACATCGAACACTTGTTTTGTCTTTGGCACACAGACCAGGTCACCTGGGATGAGATAAAACAACGATGCAAGTGCTGGATGAGTATTATTTGCCCGGAGTCCACTCGGACGTTCAACGCTCGTGTGCAGCATCCCCGGAGTGCCAAAAAGGATGTCATCAGAAACCTAGGAAGGCGCCACTGCACCCACTCCCGGACATAGATATACCTTTTTCCAGGATTGGGATGGACCTGGTAGATACATTGCCATGTGTACAGAACAAGGAAACTGGCATATACTAGTCGTTGTCGACTATGCCTCACGTTGGCCTGAAGCCTTTGCAATCAGGTCTACAGACAGCAGGACGATTGCTGACGAACTTCTAGTTATTTTCACTCGAGTTGGCATACCTCAAGAGATAGTCACAGACAGTGGCACCAACTTTCTGAGTAGGCTGATGAAATAACTGTGTACAGGTGACTGAACAAGCTTCACTCATGTCTCCAGTAACTAGTAATTATATGAAAGACATTATGGCAATTGAAGGAGCAATGAAGATGGGTAAAAAATTTTTTTTAATTTTAATCGAACTGAAATCCTACGTCATGATTTCCTGTCAGCCATACATCCCATTCTCAACTGTGCAGCAACTTTGAAAAAATGGTTTGAAACAATTATTCTCTGCATGATATGCCAAAGTCCTACAATTCACTTTGAAGGGTCCTTTAGGGAATTCCAGTAACCTAATATGTGGTTGAATTTTCTTTAGCTGATGGCCACTGCTCTTGAACTTTCTATAAAGAGGAGGATTTCCTGTTTCTTCCTAATTGACTTGTTGGTGACATTTCCGCTTACTCAAAATAATTATATACAACTGGTTACTCTAGCTCTTCACTAATACCTTATTGTTATGTCACTTGAAGTAGACTCATCACGTCTGGACTGGACACTTCTGTAACTGGACTGTTAGTGTTAGAAGGCAATTCCCAACTTGGAACTGGAATTATGTTAAGTGGCCATTGTCTGGGAATGTTTATGGATTATTCAATGAATGCTTAGTTGACATAACAACATTACAATAACCTTTTTCTCAAATTAATCAACTTAAAATTGTATTCTCTTGACATTTCGACTAAATGCTATAGCCTTCATCATGAATAAGAAGCAACTAGTCGAAGCGTCGAGAGAATACAATTTTAAGTTGAATATTGAGAAGGTTATTGCAGGACAAATAATATTCAAATTTTTCTAATTAACTTGTCCTTCATAACAAAACCTTTTATAAACTTTGAGATTTCTCTGAAATTTCTTCATAATCCATTATGGCTTTTCTGCAACATTCTACACCTCTCTCCTTTTTACACCACACATGAAACATGTAAGTCCTGGTGTCATCATATGCGCATCAACTATAGGTTTAAAAGTTTGGTTTATCAACAAAAAGGTAATATACAATTTATTACTCGTAATTTTAAATGATTTATCTGACCTCACACAGAAAGTGTTTTCAATGTGAGCAGTGAAAATAAAGTGGATATGTGAGTTCATAAATAGTCCTAAACATTCCTAAATCTACATCACATTTAAGACCTAGTGCATGTAGACGTTTGACAAAAAATAATAACGAACTATTCTCCCTCAATCGTGCATGTAAATTCTTGCATGTAAATTCTGCAACTTGGCTGCATACACCAAAATTACACATAAAATGTGTTGATGTAATAACTACCGATTGAAACTAGCACCAATTTTCCTAATGTGTTAAAATTCTCATTGTTAAAGCAATCCTAAGGCCAACCCAAACAGGAATTAAATGGAAATGCCACTTTTTATGACATACTGTAATATGATCTCTGTACATCAGTGCATGTAGAGCTTTATTAAAATATTGTATAATTGAATCACATTTTATATAAATTCCAGAGCTACTTATATCATATATTTTTAAAATTAATGTGTTAGTTTTGGTCTAGTGAGTGACACTGATAATGTAGATACCACATGTTAGAAAACATGACTATAGAGAGGGAAATCAGAAAAGTTGACTGAGGTGGGGATGGTAACATAAGGTAACTATATATACAAGTTGCCAAGCACTATTTACTATACATTCAGTTCACTCATCTACAGCAATAAACATAAGGGAATACTTTCTTTATCTCTATGCTATTTTCTGCTCGTTGTGGATTTAGCAACCACAGCCATCTGCCGAAGTTTCTGTGAAGCTTCAGGTCCAGTATTTTCTACCCATTTCATTGAGTTGTGAGTCAGGATTCTGAAGGAGTTCATATGGGCTGCCATACCATCACCTAAGTATATATCAGAGAACAATAATTGTAATGCAGCAAAAATGAAATTACTCTAACCAAAATCCTATCCGAGTCCATGATGGTGTTGAGTCTGTGTGCTATAGTCAGGACAGTACATTCCCTGAACTTTTCTCTGATAGTTTGCTGGATAATTTCAGGATAATTTCATCAGTGCTATAAATAAAAAAAATCAAAGCAAAGAGTGGATTATAATATAGCTCCCTTTATTTCTCTGAATGCTATTGTGGTATTAAAACAAACATTGACATCCAGATATTAATCGAAGTTGAACATAGTCAGTATAATGTAGTTCTAGATATACTATACTGCTCATAGATAAAAAATTTACCTGCTCCATTATAATCAGCAGGTTGCTTGGATAACAACTTTTGATCAGATGTGTCAGAATGAATGTGGTCTCTTTTCCACTCTAGCTATATACATCCTATTTAAAAGTGCACTAATAATGTTGCTACTCTATATTTCTAAGCAATTGATCCATGTGAACTTGGAATATTTGCAATTGGCTATAGTTATTGGGGCTTCCTTGTGTGTGCTAGATAACCTGTATACTCTACACACAGAGTACCAATAATCAATTAGAAAAATTATTCATCACCATTCATTACAAAAACTTGTTTTATAAATACAGAGGGTACTGTCAAGTCATTACTACTTGTGCATACTAGAGTTTTTTGTTTTCGAGCTGACAGCTTCATTTAAGAGATCGAGGTTTAACTTAGCAAAAGATCAAGAAATGATTTCTGTTAAGTACAAAATTATATATACCAATGACATATCTAAGGAATGGGTGTAAAGTATGTGGCAGTAGTAGAGGAAAGGGTCTTTAGAGATGGCAAATCTTTATGCTTAGTGAAAACTAGTATTATGATGCCACTAGTGCATGGGCATTGAAATATCAATTATATGGCAGGTCTGTAGGAGAGAAGACGATAGAGATCGCAGCTCATGATATGTAAATATCTCATCATGCTTTAGGATTTTGGCCTTATGAAGACAAAGTATTCGGTTGAAATGTTGGCTTCAAAAACCTGATTAAAGATAAATTATAAAGCTTGTAATTAGCTGTGATGGTGCCCCCATGGCTCTAGTTATAGCTACGATACAAAGTGAAAGAACCGAATTTCTTAATGCTTAGGCTCCTCCTCCTAGGGAGGTCGCTTCTCTTGTGGGCATGTGCACAACATTTTGTTGGTTAAATACTTAAAGGTAAAATAGAGCACACCTTATATAAAAAGCATGCCCACAAATAAGTACCAAGGAAAGGTACAGGGTAGTTTCAATCCAGACTTTTCTCAGATGGATGACCCACCTTCTTTGACATATCCATCTGCAATCCCCTCACACCTAGAAATATCATCCATGCCTCTACTACAGACAGCTGGGTAGGATATAAAGTGAGTAATGTTCCATTGGTGGGGTAAGCAGGTGGTGTTATTGTCCCTCTGGAAGTCGAAGCCCTGAGTTAGCAGACCCATTTTGTCAGATCAACCCATATAAAGATTCTCTCCTGGACCATCATCCACCAATGTCACCCAGTTAGTGATAAATGCACAAAAAAATCCTACATTGAAATAGTGGCAGATAAATGCTAGAATGCAACTACGTAGGTGTGGAATAACTATCATGTACCTTGTGACCTAATAATTACTGTAGTATAATTAGCTAATAGACACCTCTGAGCAGGGACTCGTATTTGTAGTTCTATTGTTAGTTCTAGGGACTCATTAAACTGGGTTTCATTATTGTCTGATGGTTAAATAAGAGAATCACTAAATGATACATGGTGGCAGCGATGGCTCAGCTACAGCTAAAACCACCCCAACACTTCAACCTCAGGAACTCTGAGGTGGCCGAGATTAAAGGAATGCTACCAGCAATTCCACATCGCATCAGGACTAGCAGCAGATGATTCACTCAAACTGATTAATACACTCCTCTACTGTATGGGACAAGAAGCAGAGGCAGATCTGTCTTCCACAATCATCTCAGAAAATGAGAAGAAAGCCTATAACACTGTGATCAAGATACACAGAACGTTGTCTTTGAATGGGCATGATTCAACAGCCACAGTCAAACACCAGGGTGAAACAGCTGAAGCATACATATATCATGCAACTATATACCCTAGATGTGACTATAGCGAGATGACAAACGAGATGATCAGAGACCATTTAATAGTTGGCATACAAGATAGCACACTCCCACAACAACTACAGATAGATGCAGACCTCATACTCGAGAAGGCTAAGAATTTTTTTTACCAGAGGGAAGCAGTTGAAGAACAACAATACATACTCAAAGGAGAAAACATTGGAAATGCAGAACAAGAAGTCAGAAGACAGCGACGATTCCCCACATAAGAGAGAAATTACAAGAACCAAGCCAGTGCTCTCGCTGTGGAAACAAATGACACCCTTGGGGAAAATGTCCAGCAAAAGAAACAGTATGATACAAATGTCAGAGAAAAGGCCATTAAAGCACTAGTGCTTTTCTAAGCGAACATTGTCAGAAGTAGAACAAAATTATCTTGCAACAGCAGTCAGTATTCCTGGACTCTCTCTCAGACAATCCTTCCTCTACATGGTTTTCAACACTTTTCTCAATGAAAAAATGAATACCTTCAAGCTTGACATGGAGCTGAAGTGACAAGCAATTTCGAATGAAACTTACTACGATCTGGACATACCGCACCTAACCAGGGCTAAGAAAATACTCTATGGACCCTCCAGCAAACCTCTCAAGGTTCTCGGACAGTTCATGGGAACCATAAAAAAGTGAGCCAAACAACATATGTAATAGATTGGCTAAAGCATAACCTCCTACTATTATGGCACTAGAACTAGCTGAACAAATAGAACAGACCCCAACCACCAGTAATTTAGCCAAGGTCCAGGATCAGTTTCCATCTCTATTCCAAGGACTGGATAACTTAGGGGATGAATTTGAGATACATCTACCTCTGCGATTATACCCCAGAGTCTAAAAGGAACTCAACTGAATGGAGTCTTTAGTGGTCGTTTTAAAGATGAACGAACCTACCCCATGGGTGCCGGAATGGTAGTGGTGCAAAAGAAGGAAGGAGCACATAGCATATGTGTGGACCAGAAGCCACTGAATCAAAATGTTATACGAGAAGTGTATCCACTTCCAAAAATCAATAAAACACTTGCCACAGCTATCTGGAGCAAGGGTATTCAGTATATTGGATGCGAATAGCTGATTCTGGCAGGTACCACTGGTCAAAAGCTCCTGCCTCCTCACTACTTATCTTACACTCTTTGGGTGCCACTGCTTCAAGAAAATGCCCTTTGGCATCTCAAATACACCAGAACACTTTAAAAAAAGAATGACAAACATCCTCACAGGCCTGGAGTATTAAGCCTCATGGACGACATCATCGTCTTCGGAAAAGACAATCAAGAACGCGACTCATGACTGACTGCAGTCCTCCAAAATATCACAGCAGCAGGAGGCACACTCAACCCGGATAAATGTAAGTTTAGCCAATGTAAATTGAAATTTCTTGGTCAAATTATTAATGCAAAAGGAATCCGAGCGGACCCAGACAAGATGTCCGCCATCAGAGACATGGAACAACCAAGGAACATATCAGATACACAAGAATAACTAATCAACTGGGGAAGTTATCTAACAGCTTGGCAAACCTCACACAACCCCTTCGCCAACTACTCAGCAAAAAGTCCACATGGTTATGAGGTCTAGCCCAAGCTCTAGCCTTCACCAGCATCAAAAGTGAGTTATATTAACCTTCCATTCTCTCCCTTTACAATCCAGAAGCACCAAGAAAGGTCTCTGTGGATGCCTCCTAATATGGGCTAAGGGTAGTCTTCGTGCAGAAAAATGAGTCTTATACTTTGAAACCCATTGCATTCGCATCCATGTCAATGACCGAGATGGATATGCCCAAATCGATCAAGAGGCACTGGCAATCACATGGGTATGTCAGAAATTTACCACATAGATTTTGGATATGCACTTTCTCATAGAAACCGACCATAAACCATTGGTCCCTCTACTAGGAATGAAATACCTTGATTCCCTACCACCAAGAGTACTGCGATTTTGACTACACTTAGCAAGATATGATTACACCATCACACATGTGCCTCGCAAACTCCTATTCACAGCTGATACATTGTCTAGGGCTCCTTCATCATCCGACACCAATGACATCAGGCTTCAAGACGAAGCGGAAGCTTTTATGGAAGTACACATTGCCTACTGGAGAAAAAAGACTCAGCCAGTATCAAAACAGCCAACTAGAAGATCCTGTATGTTCATCAGTAATACAACACTGCAAAAAGGGTTGGCCAGACATTGAGACAGCATGCTATCCCTACTGGAAATTCTGGGGCAATCTGATTATTGGTGGAGACAACCTCTTTCTATTTGAAAGACAAATTGTGGTCCCCACAACACTCAAGAGAGAAACTCTGGAGAAGATCCATGCAGGACACCAGGGAGTCCAGAGGTGTCAACTCTGGGCAAATACATCAGTGTGGTGGCCAGGAATCTCAAGAAGTAGACAACATGTTCAAGCAATTCCCAAAGTGTGCCAGTGATGCCACTATCAGAGAGAGCCTATAATCCATGACCACTGCCAAACTATCCATGGCAAAAAGTTGGAACCGACCTATTCCATTTCAATGGAGCCACCCACCTACTCATAGTAGATTATTTCAGCAGATATCTGGAAGTGATAAGACTGTCAAACACCTCCTCGGGCGATATCATTGGAGCACTAAAGTGTATTTTTGCACGACATGGGGTCCCCAAAGTTCTAGTCAGTGATAGCGGCCCACAATATTCATCACAGGAGTTCACAGCATGGTATGACTTCAAACATGTCACCAGCAGCCCACATTATCCCCAAAGCAATGGTCAGGCTGAATGCACAGTTCAGACTATCAAGACAAGCTGAAAGAGTCTCCAGTCCAACCAATGGCTCTTCTGACATATCGCTCAACCCCATTCCCATGGTGCAACCTATCCTCAACTCAGTTCTTAATGGGAAGATGTCTGTGGACTAACATACCCCTTATTAAAGAGCAACTTAACCCAGAATGGAAGTTCTTGAAAAGCTTTCAAGAACAGAATGAAGATTTCAAAGAGAACCAAAGATGCAACTACAACCAACACCACAGAACATTGCCCCGCCAATTTGTCCCGGAAGACACTGATGTATTGGTCACCACAAATTCACAGGCAACACCGGTACACATAGTGTCTCCCTCCAATGAGCCTCAGTCATGTGTGGTAGACACCTCTACTGGGCAAGCCAGGAAGAACTACCAACTCAACCCGATGCCCAACACTCCCTCAGAAACAAGTCCTACCGAGAACTGTGACACCAATTCAGGCCTGAAAGTCATTATAACTCGAACCCAAACTGGAACCATCTTGTAGCTAGCATTCTATATATAGGGCTCTATTGTTAGCTCAAGGGACTGGGATTAGGTAATGATTGTTGTCTGATGGGTGAATAAGAGAATCACTAAATGTTAGAGTAGTTATTCCTTTCCTAGCTAATCGCTTACTGCATGTCCGATACAAATCTCTTTATCTCTAACTAAATATTCAAATGTATGCAATTATTCATGTGCATACGATGTTAACTCTTTTAGCTAGTCAGCATGATTTGGCTATAAGTACATGAAAATTATAGGCACCTAGACCCATACCATTCAGAGTCATGTGCACATGTACTTTTATGCCAGACTTTATTACACAACTGGCCCTTAGTTACTGTGAATTACCCTTGTGTATGTAAATACAAATAGACTAAACTAAAAGGTATCCAACCATCAAGAAAATTTACACACAGATGCATGCACATGCACACACACACATATATACAGTTTTTTGGTCTTTGATGTTTTAAGACACTCTTCTCAGAGTGGGGGGCTAACCTATTGCAATCATGCAATGACCCTGTTGTAATTCATTATCACCATGTATATAACTCTGTATGAAATTTAGCTTGGATAATGCTAAATTAGCTCTAAGCTACCCATTCACCCACAGTATTTGTCAAGACTGTTCCACTTTTAACATCATTTATCCAACCCTGCATGCCTAATAAACGATTACATGGTGTGAGAACATTACAGAAATGTCGTAATAAAGTCACAAGGTAATAACCACATAGACTCTAGAGCCATGTAATTAATAAAGGTGCAAAGTATGCAGTTTCCCTTTCGCTTTTGCGATGACACTAACACTAGATGGCTTTTAATAATTGTATAAGGATTGTTTTATATACATGATTATAGATGAGTGTCTAACAGGTTTTGAATTTCTTTACATCTTTTTTCCCCCTGTTTTGACAGTTGATCTAGTGTACATCTTTGTTCTAGTTTTAATTAATATCTCTCTGCATACTTCATATAATGCTAGTGGTTGGTCATGTTATGACTTAATAATGCAAAAAGTGGGTTATAAATAATATAAGCATATATACTCGCTCATTAGATACACGCACCATATGCCATGATGAGCAAGAGTCAAATAATGACAAGGTTGTGCATTTTTAGTATTTATTTATCTTTTTTTGTATTCCTCTGATTTCTTGTTTTAATCTGCATGCATGTTGGTTGGTCCTATAGTTGTCTGCCATGTCCTTCTATATATACAGCAACGATCATATTTGTGCTCTTAAAAAGCTTTTAACATTGTCTTTAGAACTCTACCAGCACATCTAAAGATATTCAGTGCCTACATTAAATACCCCAGACCTCACATGCTTGATTTACATGGAGCACATGTGAGTTGCTTTTTGTATAATAATTGAAACATACCTGTGATCAACATTAGCTGTGGCCTCATTCAGTATCAATATCTTGTTCTTCTTCAGGATGGCTCTGGCAAGACACATCAGCTGTCTCTGACCCATGCTGAAGTTACTGCCTCCTTCAGACACTGCTCCACTCAACTGACCCTTTACCTGCTTCACAGCCTCTTTCAGCTGCACTTGCTGTAGTGCCTCCCAAAGTTTCAAGTCAGAGTACTCCTCAAAGGGGTCCAGGTTGAATCTTATGCTCCCACTGAAGAGCACCAGTTCTTGGGAGATGATGGACATATTCTTCCTCAAATCATGAAGTCCAATGGACTTGGTGTCCACACCATCAATGGTGATTAGACCCTGAGGTTCTACCAGTCTGTACAACACTGAGATGAGAGAAGACTTTCCTTCACCAGTCTTTCCCACGATTCCTACCTTCTCTGAAGGTTTGAAAGATAGATTGATGTTTTTGAGTACTAGTGGCAGTTCAGGGGAGTACTGTAAAGCAACGTTCTTCATGTGTAGCTCCCCCTTGTCAGGTCAGGTATCTGGTAGCTTTTGGTAAGCATACAGAGTCTCCAAGGTGGCTTCTGGTTTCATGCAACAATATGCCATGATTCTTTCTGTTGAAACCATCTGTTAAGTGACATAAAAAATATAAATCTCAAATTGTGTAAGACATTTCTAAATTACCATGTTTTCGACTTCAGCACTTAGCCTTACACAATACTGGAATGATCCAGTCAATGTTATAATGTAGCTCAATCCAAGACCCAAGAGAGCAAGATCAAACTGGATAACTGTAGTGTTAGATATATAATATTAATGAAGAAAAAATATTTTTAGTAACATTTTACCATCAAGGGAAACCAGAGGAATTGATATAGCAACAAAAGAGATCAGCAATGAGTTGCTGACGAAGTCCAGTCTCATCCCAAACCATCTTGATGTGATCAAGTAAAGATACCATGCCTGATAAAAATATATAAAGCTAGTTATCATACCAATTTACAGTTGTTATATACTAGCATCACCTTGGTATGTTCATTGTTGAAAATATACATCTGCTGTAGTGCTACTTTCTCTTGCCCAAATGCTCTGATGGTGTTTAGTCCTTGGAGTGTGGCAGATATGTGGGAGTATACTGGGCTGCGAGCTATCATGAAGAATGAATGTGATAAAATGAATTATTTATCACTACTTTAAAATTGATTCAACAGTGAACGGCTGAGTATAATCAGAGATTATTCAAATGACTTCAAAATTCTTAGAGGGAAACTGGACTTTAGAAAGGGGAGAGGGAATATTCCATCGTACTCCTCTCTGCCACTGTGGTAAAAAAATGAACAGAAATACTGTCAAAATTATGGTTTTGAAATTGGATTAGTATTTAAGATAGAGCTAGGGTTAATGGTGGGGCTAGGGATGTATATTTTGCAATAAAAATTAAGAAGCTTTAGCTAGGTTTCTTTAGTGTATCTGTTCAGCCATCATCTTTTGGAACCTTACTAGTCCAGTTTCCCATCAGTTGGTTTGTACTGGTGGCCCAATTACATCACCTAGCCTGTCTGTACTTAGAAATACTCATTGGCCTGCCTTGATTAGTGACCTCTGCCTATATGCTCCAGCTAAAATTACAATGCACATTAGCATTTTTCGAACTGATTGTGAAATCTAGTTCAAAATAATCACAATCTCAAAAGTGTGCACACAACACAATACTCCATACATTTCATGTAGAAGTTGATTTACTATGGATTTTACCAAGAGCTTCCAGTCTGCTGATATCCCGAGATGATCTTAAGAAATACCATCGTAGTGTCAGGAACATCAACATCACAAAAGGAAAAACAGTTAAGATGAATGGATTGACTGCAGATGCCACAATCAGAATAAATGTGAAGCGAAGAATAAACTGCAATTTAATAGAAAAACAAGAGGAACAAGTATAAGTGACATTTCATAAATTATTGCTTTAAAATATGCTAACTCAGCAGTTGGTATTTCTTGTCCAAGCACAGAAATAGTCTATGTTATTGCTACAACCCACTTCGTAGTGAAATTGCTACTTTATTAATTATTGACATATCTGTCTTTTGGGATATAAAGTTTGCACTTTTCACATGTTGGTAACTAAAGTTTTATTTTTACAGTACATTACTAGAGATCCAAACTTTCTCTCCCAAAAATTTAAATTGTATAATATGTCTCTCCTTTAACATAATAGCGACTTAATTGCATCATATAAAGATTGGCATAACCAACTATGGTAAGTGATACACCCAAAAAATGAAAGCATGTAAAATGAAACTTGAAATTTATCCTCAAGGATCTGTTTTATTAGCAGAACCAGTGAACAGCTACAAAAATATTATGTAAAAACAATTGATTGACATGTCAAAAGATAAAGCAAACAAGATTGTACTCATATAGGGACAACAAACACTTTGATGACTCTTTAACATTTAAAATTATCTTTACCAATCATTTATAGTACTGGTATACACGATTTTAAATATTAAGTGTTAATAATGTAAGTGGTGTGGTCCACATGGATCAGTTTGCTTCCTTTAATTTTTACAAGAAATCCAATAACTTAAATAATATTTTTGTTCTTGTTTCAATCTATTTACTAGTGGTTGTCCCTATATAACTCTTTACAAAATTATATTATTATCTGCTTTATAAATTTATAATAAAATTGCCTACCATTTCTTCACTGGGCTTCATCTACCTAAGAAATTGATATTCATGTGATTATTGACTGATCTTATTTTGAATAGCATAGTCTTATGTTTTTTACCTAGTTTAGTCCTCTCATGCAAGGTCTCATATTTTGTCAACATTTCAAAAATTACTTCCACAGCCTCATCAATAGGAACAGTGGTCAAAAGAGAGAAAACATCAAAACTGACAAGGCAATCATCCTGCGCCAAACGTTCACCTTGATAACAATTAATAATTTGCCCAGAATGCTTGACATAATATGTACTTGTATTTCCAGCTATAGGTATGCTACGAACTTGGAAGTGTATACGATGGTGCACGTAAACAAGACACAATAGGCCTAAGGGGAGCCTCAGGTTTATGTATCTTAGGGGGCCAATAAATGAGTTGTGATCTACTTCCAGTTAATGCAGTTGTTATTTCTCCCATCTTCTCCATATTCTTTAACACACGATTCACCTTGCTCTCCTGTGCCTTGGTAGGATCCTTCTTCAGTATTCCCTATGTTTTGGTTTCTATCTTCCTCAGTTCTCCAAGGGCCTTTCGTTGTTCCTTCGTCAGGTTGTCCTTTGGTTTTCTTGCTCTTCTCAAAATTCCACATATTCTTCCTCGAAGCTCATGTGCCTTGTTATCCTCCAGCTTATTGGCTATCTCTTCTACTGCAGCATGGTATCTATCAGAGGTAGATTCTTTGGAACAGGGTCAAAGTTAAGACCCAAAGCAAGTACTTTTTCCTGAGCTGGAGAAAGGTTCTTTTTGTCAGATTTACCAGTCATCTGCTCAAATCTTGGGTAGAAACTTCACTTCTCTCGATCTCCTCTCTCCAAAAGTGTCTCCAGATTCTTTTGATGTTTCTGCTTGCATTTGCTGTGGGTTTTCTCTACTCCCCTACACAGGGCCTGAATTCTCTGATGGTCACTTCCCAGTGTTGGTTCCAGTTTGGCAGGATTGGTAAATTCTCTCTGAGGGGAACACTTCTCTGGCTCTCTCCTATGTCAACTGAGAGTTCATTGAGAATTAACTTAAATTTTCTTCTCTGTCTTTTGGCTAGAAGCTTTATCCTTCATCAGTAATAATGAGATGGCTAAGACTCAGTACATATTTACACCAAGTAATACAATTATATTTTACTCTGTTTCAAAGTGTGCATGTTATTTAGTAAGGAGATCTTCCTTTCTATGTAAAAAAAAAAAACAACCTATGTGCTACATTGTAAATCTATGGATAGAAGACTTGAACACATATCAGGTATAAAATGCCCCTTCATTATTTTCAAATGGTTAGGATTCTCATTCTCATATTTCAAGTCTGTAGGCATCATAATAAGTGTTTTGTAGTAAGATGCAGCATGGCAAGGGTCATTTGATTAGATACGACGCTTAGAGCTTTACCATGCAAGCTGGTTGGGGGCCATGAATGCATTATGTACTGTGGTAGTAATGTGTTGCATCACACGTGTACATCTTGTCTTAATGTGAACATGGTGACATTTTCTAAGTCTAGTACAACTTGGATGATATACCTTGCTATATATTGCAGTAGTCATCATGATTCTTGTCATCATTCCTATTAATTGAAATTGACCCACGAGGAATGCATAAGCATTTGTAAAAGATGTCATTAATGTCATGATCACCAAACCTATGCAAAAGAGAAAATTAGTACTGCAAATACAATTGTAGAAATGTGCTTGTGTTGTTGGACAGATATAGTTAAGTGTTTCCTATGAGTTCAGTATCATAAGTATTATGACCATCATTATGAAACATTATGCAGGAGTTGTAAGCTCTTGGCCTCCTTTTCCCACCAAAACTCATGCCTTGGAGGCAAAACAATATCATACTGTTGAAAAAAGTCGTCATCCACAAGCAACCCATTGCTATCCTGTTAACATATGGGAGTGTTTTCAAGCTGTTGCTAGGTTACAGTTAATATATAGTGAATTATTCAGTTTGTAGGAGCAATTATAGCAAATGGGAAGGGAATTGATTCTCCCAACATACTAGAACATAGCTGGTATCCATTTTACAACCCGAAGCTTCTATGGGAATGAAGATGCCAGTGTGAGAGTTGTTGGCCTGGCAAACATCATCTTGTGTTTGTTATTAATGCTGTGACTTTCTCACTTGCTTTGGTATCTGCATGGAAGTTAGAATATAATAAGTTAGCAGATCACTAAGAAAGTCCAAACTTCTATGGAGAAGTGGTTGGCACAAATCAATTCATCTTCAGGTCAGAGTTTTTTCTTCTGATCCTGATGATAGATAGGTAGATATCAGAGCCCTCTTCATGGGACGGTGTTGTTGTAATGTTCCCTGTCAGAGGTTTCCTCTTCTGATCCTGATGATAGATAGGTTTTAGAGCTTTCTTCATGAGGTGGTAGTGGTCATGTTTTCTACCACAAGTAGGCAGATGCCTCCTTATATATAATAGACTTCTACAGCTGACTATGAGATAATGCTCTGGGAGTGCAAGTGCAAGTGGTTGGATTTCCACAATACACATTAGTAATCTACACCCTAACCTGAAATATTTGTACAATGGCTTGTATCTCCCTGTAGAGTGCAATTTAAAATGTCAGGGTGTTATTATAGCTAGAACTATCCAAACCAAAAATACAGGGGGGGGGTGGAGATTTACTGCTGTTGCTCTTCTGTAGATATGTATAGCTACATATATATGTCAAGGTACAGAAAGTTCCATGTGATCAAGAATGCAGTTATGCATAGAGTGATAGTAAATTTCAAGTTGATTGTTTAGAAAGTCATTGTAATGAACTTGATATTCCTTTTAATAAAAACCTGTTGCATAGATATAACAATGCCAAACTTACATGTAGTTAAAGTTGAAGTACCTCAAAATCTGAGAGCCTGAATTCTCTGCAGGTGTTGTTCCTTATGGAAAGCTCTAGACAGCTGCAATTACTAGTATGGTTAGGAGCAAGCAGTAATCTATACAATGAGCTGTTGTTTTCGTTATCAAGCACTTAGTCTGCAATATTTTTCATGGCCACATTATAAAAACCTCATTGTATAGAGTGGGGCTTTCCCTTACCACACCAGAAATATGCACCTGCCTATATAGAACTCACCAATGCTGGCATCAGATTTTGAGATATTCAAACTTTGGCTGCCCATAGGCTATATTTATGCAACATTTTTGGAATCAAAAGAGAGTATACAGAACTGGAATGGATGATGCCACCAGGTTCTCTTGTTGAATTTCCTTAATTCCTCTAAGAGTATAAGCCCAAGATCAATCTGGTTCTTATACAGCTGTAAAAAGTGATATTGTCTGAGAGTGTCACATATTGATTGTGAACATTAGTAAATATTTCATAAATAAAGTCAGTTTCAGAGTTTTCTAAAATATCTCACTTGCTCCAAAGATGTAGGCATTTCTGGTCTCAGTGCTATCACGCAGGTCATAAAGAAGACTGAAATATCGAGCAAGATGTCCCACAAGCAGAGCATTTCCTGTTAATAGAGTTGCCTATAAAAATAATACTCAATGTTAGTTCATATTTATATATTAGTACCACATTGGGTGGAAACAATTTCTCAAAGCTACATAAGTGTCTTAATTATATATAAATCATTTAAGATGATATCATTAACAAATTCTAGCAACTAAAGGCCAGTCAACAAGCATTCAGAAGTAAACATTCTCTAGAAAGTCGTACAAAGATGAATACCATATAATATATTAGCACTTAGTAACTATGTTGAAATCACAACCACTTTCTATTCCATGTTAAAGTAAACAATCTTATGAGCTAGCAAATCACTACAAAAACTGCAGTATCTAACTACAAAACTTCCACTCTAACTAATATACCACTGCTGGATATATATTGTCACCTTAGTTTGCGCACTATCCTCATCGTAATGGACTAGTCCAATACTTTTGGGCTGACATGAGTTAGTTATACAGCATCATTAGATGCTATTTAAACCAGGGTTTAAGGGTTTAAGGGTGAGATGAAAACATTTTAGTAGTAAAGTGTTCAAAAAAACACGCGTATTACCACTTTATACCTCCATCGATTCTTTATACTTCATGATATGGACTTGATATATAGCTCAAATGATATGTCTCTCAGTGTGCTCTCTTTTAATACAAAAACATTTTTCATATCTATAACTATACCCAAGGTACTGTAGCTAAAGTGGGGGTACCTCAAAACCTGATTGCCACATAAATATCTCCAGATTGTCAAGTGCTAGAGAGCTGAAATTAGCACCAGTGCTAGAAGAAAATTAACATTAGAAGGGCTCTACCTGGGAGGGAAGAGCAAGTGCTCTTGCAGCTGGCATTCACAGGCGAGTTCAGAGCACAACAGCATAGGTAGAGCCTTGACAGCCAGTAGTAGCTCTAGAACACTACCTGTGTCTCGTAAGTCCAGAGGGCTAGCATTTATATTGTTTTAGAACTGCCTAATGTCGAGAGCCCAGAGTGCTAGCATATATGCCCAAAAGTAGGAAACACACTACTCAAAATAGAGCTACCCACACCCTGGCAGTAGTTGTCTGTCCAGCTAGGACCTTTACTTGACATGCTGGAGCCATAGACACTACTGCTTCTAGTGCTTCTCTTGTTTTGTTCCATTTTCCCTGCTCTGTTTCAACAAGCCAGTGTCCAGCAAAGCCAATAACAGAGGTCTCGGGGGTGGCTTCGCCTCAAATTACCACCGTCTCTTCCCTGTAGCTTGAACAATTGATGATGGCTGTTGGTCTGTATGTTAGTCAGGAGATGCGAGCCAATGTGTCTCCAGCAGCCTAGTTCTTGCAACTAACTACTATGTAGGCTATGGTGAGCCACATAACAGAGCTAAAATGGACTAGTCGCATTTAAAGCTGGTCTTTCCATGACAGTCACAGCTGTTTGCTTAATAAGATGATCTAGGTCACACTCATATATACTTCCTCATAAACGCCTTTTTATATTGTCGTAGGGCAATTATCACAATATGATATACACCATTATGTTATAAATTGAACTGCCAGACTGATGTGCCAGCAGACATCTCCCCAATGGTATATAACTCACTAATATACTATGCAGGTCTCCGGCCTTAAGGCTGGTTCACAACACGATGCTGGCCGAGCAGAGCATTGCATTGCGTCCGAGCGTGACGTTGCGTCGTGTTGTGAACCTCAAACGCAACGGAGCGCAACGCGACGGAGCTGTATTCAGGACTTAGACTCTGTACAGGCTTACTCCTGTCCAAATTGATGTGACAGAAATGGCTTCGGCTTTGACTGTAAATATTCCATGTTTCTCAATGACATATGGTCAATTAGATAGACACCCATGGCATTATATAACCCCTTGCAATTCTTCCCTGTACTTAATTGTAGCTACTTGCCTAGAACCGGGCATGGTCATAAGTTATAGTTAGTAGTGTGTTGTTAAAATGGTTATTATAGAAGCGCCATATAATTGCCAGCTCAGACTCAAGAAGATTAGAGCACTAGACCTCCATTGGAGTACTCATGCAAATGTGGGTCCCAATGTGGGCCTAAGCAAGTCTCACACAAATAAAACATGGTTTAAAATTATGGCACATAATAATAGTGAGGTATATAATGGGAGGTCAATCAGTACAGTTACTTACAGGGAGAGGATATAAGAGTCTGAATCAAATCACATAACCACAGTGTGGACTTGGTTGTTTGTAATTAGGCGAGCACACATGCTTGAACAATCTCAGCCTCCTACTTCCACCATTGGCATTCGCATCCATCCCAATTATATCCAAGACTCTGCATGATGCTCTGTGTGCGACAACACTTATCTTACCCACAACTGGTACATTAAACCTGGCCTATGGATGTACATGAACTAATAGGTACCTAATATATCCTACATAATTTTTTGAGAAAATTCTGTCTTTTATTTCCACTAGGATAAAGGAGAGGGAGAATATTCCATCCCCCCATCCCCCACTGTGGTTAAAAAAATTAACAGCAATACTGTCAAAATTATGGTTTTGAAATTGGGTTAGTATTTAAGATAGAGCTAGGGTTAAGGCTGGGGCTAGGGATGGATAAGATTTGTAAGTATACAAAAAAATTAAGAAGCCTTTCTCTATTTATGTGTATCTGTTCAGCTGTCTTCTTTTGGTATCATCTTAGTCCAGTTTCCCTTCAATCAATTGGTTTGTCCTAGTGGCTCAATTGCATCACCTATATTGTCTGTATTTCTGGCCTGCCTTTATTAATGCATATACTCCAGCTAAAATTACCATGCATATTTTCATTCATTGATAAATCTAGTTTGAAATAATCATAAGCTCAAGTGTGCACACAATACAAGACCCCATGCATTTTCATGTAAAAGATGATTTACTATGGATTTTACCAAGAGCTTCCAGTCTCCTGATATCCCGAGATGATCTTAAGAAATACCATCATAGTATCAGGAACATCAACATCACAAAAGGAAAAACAGTTAAGATGAATGGATTGACTACAGATGCCACAATCAAAATAAATATAAAGCGAAGAAGGAACTGCAATTTAATAGAAAAACAGGAGACAATGAAGAAACAAATGTAATATTTCTTGCTTACTCATCAGTGGCTAGTTGTGTTTTTGTGGATATCTTGTCTAAGCACAGAAATAGCCTTTGGTATTGCTACAATTCACTTACTAGTGAAATTTTATTAATTATTGACTCACATGTTGGCAATTAAAGATTTATTTTTAAAGTGCATTTGGATTATAGAAATCCAAACTTTCTCTCCACAAAATTAAAATTGTAAAATATGTCTCTCCTGAACATAATACCAACCTAATTGCATCATAAAGATGAGAGTGGTCTGGCATATCCAACTATGACAAGTGATACAACAACAAAAATGAAAGTTTGAAAAATTAAACTTGAAATTAATCCTCAAGGATCTGTTTTATTAGCAGAACCAGTGAACAGCAACAAAAATGTTATGTCAAAACAATTGATTGAAAAGAAAGCATACAAGATTGTACACATGTAGGGACAATAAACAGTTTGATGACCCTTTAACTTTTAAAAGAATCTTCAACAATCATTTTATAGTACTGATATACATGATTTTAAATAGATGATCACATGGTGTGGTCTACATGGATAGTGTCTTGTTTCCTTTAATTTATTACAAGAAATCCAATGGCTAACTTAAATAATATTTTGATTCTTGATTCAATCTAAAAAAATTTAATGTATTATGATTGAGCAGTGTGAACTATAATACTGACTAATTGCAAATCATCTTTTAAACTGTTTCTAGCATGTTTCTTCATCATGGGGTATGCCACATAAATCAGCACAATATCTCATTGTTATTGTTGACTAGAGCTACCAATGTAAAGTCAGTCAAAGCTTTCTCCAAAAATTGGTATAGCTAGAGTGAGAATTTCAGAAACCAAGCACCTGAACTAATTACTGGTCATTTGTTCATCTTATACATGTGCTATATAGCTGGATTGCAACATCGTCAAATGATCCATACCTTTTTTTCCCCTGCAATTGAGAAATAGATTATTTCTGAATGTGCATTTAGACAGGAAAAAATAAAAACAAAGATAATTCATTTTTCAGTTGACTAACATAGGAAAGGCACTCTGGGGTGCCTTGTTGGGAAAGATCCATTTCTACCACTTGCTATTTTGAAATTGGGTCAAACCTTACTGCTTGAATGTTAGAGAAATTCTACTTAACTATATTACAGAGGTGTGGTATTAGAATAAAGTGGGAGCTTAAGTTTCTTTTTCTTATTTTAGATAAACAAACTCTTCTAATTTACTTATGCAAGTGTTAAAAGTGTCTTATGACAGGTAATAATTAATAAAGTAGACAATGTATGTTGCAGTATCCCTACCAATAGATAAAAGAAGAATGATATAGGAAGTAAATCATCAAGGAAGCCAATATCTTTAGCAAACCTGTTCAAAATTCGACCTGTAATGGCAAAGTATTAAATATTGTGCATAGATATCACAAATCGATGACTTACCACTTGGGTTGGTGTCAAAGAACAGCACTGGAATTCTCAGTACATTTTGAAACATTCTATTGTGGAGGACTCTTGAAGCATTGATGCAGACCAGGTAGAACAAGACCACTCTTGCAAAGTTCAGGAGGACAGTAGAGATTATTAGAATACCATAAATGGCAAGCCTATTGTTCCATGACATTAAGCAAGTCTGGGTGATGTTAGAGTTGTTATCTTCATCCATCACACAGCTACCATTTTCTGCTGGCACAGAACTATGTTTTGTGTTGTTAGCAATTAGTAACTCTGACCTTTGAATGAAAATACATGCAGTAGTTATAGACCAGTGGCGTAGTTACTTATATTATATATGTATATACATTTGTAACATTGACAGAGGTAAGTCAGCCTCAAAAATTATGAGGTTTTTGTGTGTGATACATTTTGTGAGACCTGCAGATTGCTAACTTACTTATCTATCGAAAAACAAGAGTTGACAGAGTTATAACTTACCAGCAGATGAATTCTCTTAATGTCTTTCAGAAAAACATTTTAAATTCCACTATTTTCTGCACAACTGACCCAAACTTATTTAATAACTACTTTCTATAGCACCAGCGGTCTATCTTTAGATACTAAAATGACTGAATTAATTATTGCTCCTAGAATATATAATTATAAGAAATAGGATTGCATCATTAGCTCTCCCATCATCCCCCACTAACTATTTAGGAATTTTTTCTAACCAGTTTTTATTACTATTGTGTTTATCCACCATCCCATACACTCATAAAGAAAGGAATTCAACCATTTGAATAATATTCGCACATTATGAGGTCTGAACAAAATTAGTGTTCGCCTTTGAATTGTATTCACCTTTGAATTGTATTCACAACTTATGCTATACCATGCATGCACAGGTAAGTCTAAATTCCAAGCTGAAAAGTCGAGAGTGACAGGAGGTTGGCAATGAGCTGGAGAAATTCACAATTTAACATACCACGAATTGCTGAGCACACTTCCAAGCTGGAAAAGAGGGAATGTCAGGATTCTAGTGACCCAGCCCTCAACCTCGATGATGAAAAAGAAGAACTAGAAACTAACCAATTATTATTTGATAACTGAAGACTAGCAAACTTTGTTTCCAAAATGATTTTGGACCTAGCTCCATTTTTCTCTCGCTATTTTCAATTTCTTTATGCTAGCATTTGTTTGTTTAAGCTCAGCTAAATGAGTTGCTCATGCCTAATAGAGTTTAGCTTGCCTTGGTTTGTGGATTAATTGTGTACACCTTCTTATAGTATTCTCCCTCATTTAGTATTCACTCCATTAGGATACCTGAAACTATTTGAACACGTTTATACATTCGAGAAAATACGGTATTCATGGCACATAAATAGTTTACATAGTATTAAATAGATAGCATGATTATTTTCAGCTAATATCAAATATATAATCGATTTATCTTTCAACCTGATGAAAAGTTCTTAAAAAACCTTCACAATAATCAACTTGAATTTGTAGCTACCCCTCTCCATACTTCAACTAGATGCTCTAGGTTTTCCGTTGAAACAGCGATAAATGATTGAAGGAGAAATCTCAAAACTTAAGTACATGTCATTTTTTAGCTTCATGTAATATATCAACTTACCAAATTAAAAATCTTTCCAGTGAAAGAATATGATAGAAGTGATGATCACTTTTTAGTAGAAATGAGATCATTGCCTTTTTTTCTTCTTTTTCATGTTATGACCAAACAAAGCAACGACTAGCATATACATAGGAGGTGGAAGACTGTTGGGGTACTTTTCATACATCATGGTAGATCTGCATGGAACAAAATCTGTGATATGTGAGGTATTGTCCCAATATGCACATCATTATGAGTCATATAACTAGCTACACGAGCCATTTTATACAGTTTGGATCAGTTTGGTAGTAACATTGTTTAGTAAGGGAATTCCATATATATAACTTGAAAATATTTTGTCTGTCTCAAATTATCATGTTCTGGTTCCCGCAAAAATGATGCATGGAAAATAACACACACTAATTTTGTTTTAGGCTAAGAGATGTATGTAGCTACATGTTTGAAAGAACCTGCTCTATTCATGACTATCATGTCTATTATCACACATCAATTGTGTTATTGAAAAACAGCTAGTATGTTAACGAGAACCCATAGTGTCAATGATAAGTATGAGCATTAGCATTAGCAATCAAGAAGGGAGGTATTATATATTTCTTCACCCACTTTATTAACTACTGCTATATATAGTCTGTAAATGAAATGGTGTTGATAGCGGGGCCCTTGGGATCAGGTAGTACACTTTTAGGCTTAAAAAACACCCCAAAACTCTAGCTATGGCAGTAATTGCACAGTACATGCTTGTGCTCTTTTAAAATAAATATGACGCTAGTTGTCATAAATATTTCATGATCAAGAATATTATTTGTTTTTCTTGCAGATTTAGTTGGAAGCAGGTGGGGCATTAAATAACCATAATTTTGAATAATATTTGCTACATGGTATCACAGTGTTATCTACTCAAGGAATGTGAAACTCTTCTTACATTTTGTTGCTCTATTTTCTATATACAGTGTACTTTCATGATAAATTAGTCTCTAACTTCTATATAGTGTGAACATGGTTTAGCTGTCCCCATTTCCATTTCCATATTAGAATTAATTAACTCCCAGATAGCTATAGCATCTGTAAACATACCAGTCTGTTAACCACCAGTCTGATACAGCCTAAATGACAGAATTTTTTTAGAAATAGTAAATGCTTACCTCCCCAAGAATGAAAACTATAAGTACTGATTGCAATCAGCACAAAATAGTTTCCTCCAGCTCGAAAGAACTTCAAATATGTCTTCATTGAGATGATGCTTTGGCCTTCTCCTCAGCAGGAGGAGAAATAGAATCAGCTAAGTCATTCTAAGAGTTCAATGTCATGTAATACTAATTGCCTTTTGTATAATCAAAGATTTACAACAGCATGAACTCTGTAATGAGATAGTTTTTATGTGGGTGGAGGGTTGCTACATTCATATAGGTTTATGCATCAATACATACTTCATTTCTGGTGGATTCAATCTCAGAGTTGAGTGAAGGTGAAGAAGGAGAAAAGGAAATTGACACAATGTCATGCAATTGGTCTTCATCCATTTCTAAGAATAAAGATCATTCTTATTGTGTGTGTGTTATATATAATAGATACTTTAGAAATTTATTTGTACAGTGTTGAAAAATGGGTATATACCTGTAAGAGTTACCTATTCATCCACCACACTCACAAAACATAATAAATAAATATATATATTATAAATTTAAATGTCCATGAACTTAACATGCTATGCATAAGAAGATATCATTTCAAATTCTAAGTAGAGTATTCATAAACAAAAAAATTCCAAGTACAATTGCAAGGTAGTTACAGACAGTCATGTGGGTAGGTCAAATGGTGTGAAATATATATGCATACTTACTACGTGTACTTTTACGTAAATATGATTACATAAAATATTAGCAACATTTGAATGCCTGCATATTTGTACCATAGCTAACTCCTAATTTGCTCCATATTTGTTGTTAAGTAAAGAATAAAGCCTTAAGCTTGTTTGCAGCAGCACAATAATTATGGCAAGTGAGCATGACAATGCACATTACAACTGGTAAGGGGTCACAATGTAATCTATGAGTTCAGGGTTCGCCCGGTACGGGGTCGCCTTACGTATTGGCTAGTTACTGTATTATTCACTATCTCCCCCCAGTCTTTGTTCCACGGGGGCAAAGGCTTGTTTTCTTTTCGTCTTCAGAACAGCCTGTCGGGTGGTCTTCTGACCCTCATGGCCAGCCTGTCGGGTGGTCTTCTGACCCTTGTGGATCTTCTCGGTGGTTGTGGCCGCTTTGAGGCCGTGTCTCGTGGAGGAGTCATAGTGGGGGCCCTAGTGATGGGGTGGGCCGGAGGAGGTGGTATGGGGGGCCCAGCCTGTGTCATAGGGCTGGACGGGGTAGGTGGTGTGAAGGGCTCAGCCTGCGTGGTGGTGGGAATGTACGTCATTGGCAGCGGTGGTGTGGGGGTTTGGGCCGGTGTAGCGGTGGGAATGTCCATCGCTGGTGGTGGGGGGGTGGCTGGGGTAGCCTGGAGCGTGGGTGGTGGCTCGGGGGTTCTGGTGGTGACGGGAGGTGTTGGTAGTGGCCTGGGGATGGTGGCCATGTCGTCCAGTATGGATCTTCTGGTGGGCGGAGGGTTTACCGGGGTGAAACGTCTCAGGAATTGTCTGTTCCTGAGGGTGACCCGCCCTGCTCCGTCTACTCTGATTCGATACTGGTGAAACTGCTTCACCTCTATCACCGTTCCCGTTCTGTCCCATTTGTTTGGGAAATTCCCCGTCTGATTTTGTAGTCTGACCCTGTCACCTACTTTGAGTGGGGTGAGGGTCTTGGTATGTTCTGACCAGCGTTCTTGTGCCAGGCTGTTTCTTTGGCGGAGTGCCAGTTCACGCAGAGATTGGCTTTCCTGCCACGTTCTGTGTGGGAGGTATTTGCCACGTAGTATTGGTATGAGGTCTTTCGTCTGGTGGCCGAACAAGCAGGATGCCGGTGACTCTTTGGTGGCGGGGTCAGGTGAGTTCCTGTACTGCAGCATGGCTCGTTGGAAGGAGTCTATGTTGAGGCTGCCATCTGTCTTTATGTTGTTGGATATGAGGCGTTTCACCGTCTTGACTGCTACTTCTGCTCTGCAATTGCTGTGTGGAAATGCCACTGAGCTGAGGCGGTGATGAACTCTCCAGTCTTGCAGGAATCGTTGAGTGTCGTGGGCAATGAATTCTGGGCCCCCGTCTGAAGCCAGCTCGTCTGGGATGCCATAGGTGGCAAATGTGCTTCTGAGGATGTCAATGAGTCCTTTTGACCCGTTGATCGCTCTTTCAACGATGGGCCAGTTCGAGTATCTGTCTACGATTACCAGGTATGCATGTCCTTTGTAGTGGAAGTAATCTGAGCACACGCATTGGAACGGGTATTCTGGTTGAGTTGGGGGGGTCGGTGGCTGTGCTGGCTGTGATGGCGACATGCGGTTGCAAGTGGAGCAAGTGGCTCTTTGCTGGTGGATGTCTTTGGTAATGCCTGGCCAGAAGATCGACGATTCAGCTTTGGCTATCATTGTAGATGTGCCCTGGTGGGCAGCATGTAGCGACTTTAGACATGTCTGTCTGAGGGTGGGTGGGATTACTATACGGTCTTTGTAAATGATTACACCATCGACCGAGTATAGATGTTGTTTGATATTGTGAAACTGCCTGATGTCAGGGGGCATCTGGAGTCTTGACTCTGGGAGGCCCTCCTCGACTGCTTCCAGGAGCATGGTCATGCTTGGGTCCGAAGAGGTAGCTGTCTGGACTTCTTCCCATGTGACCACTGATGTGGCGTCTAGGGTAGATATGGTGTCCAGGGTGGATATCATCGATTCCCGTAGTAGGGTTTCTGAATCATCCGTGGTTTGGCTGATCTCGGAGTGGACACTGTGTGGTCCTGCCAGTATGTGGTCTGGGATGCGTATCTGAGGCTGAGTCATGTGCAAGACTCCGCTGACGTCATCTTGGAGATGTAGTCTATCTGGTGAGGGGTCTCCAGTGGGGTGGCGAGACAGGGTGTCAGGGGCTCTGTTCTTCACTCCTGGGATGTGTACCATTTTGAATCTGTATCTGAGTGTTTTCTCTTTGAGGTTCCTCAGGCGGGTGTTGCTGATGTCTAGCGAGCGGTCGCCGAAGATCTTTAAGAGTGGGCGATGATCGACTGCAATGGTGAGGTCGTGGCAGCCCAGGACAAAGTGGCGAGCCTTGTCTAGAGCGTCTGCTACTGCCAGTGCTTCTCCTTCGATGGGGGCATAGCGTGACTCTGCTGGGTGGGTAAATCTGCTGCCAACCAGGGTGATTTTCCATCCCTCCTTGCAGCAGAACAGGTCTGTGGATGGGCACTGGCAGTGTTTCTGGAACAACCAGTATCCTATTCCTTGCTTGGACCAGTCTGTGGCAAGGCATGTGGGCTTTGTCTTGTCGTAGATTGTGACTCCATTTTCGATCTCGGCGATGATGGCCAGTTTCGAGCTGTCGAATGCTTGCTGAAGGGCGTCTGTCCACTCAAAGGGCACTGTTGGTTTGAGCAGTGTCCGGAATGGTAGCATGATGTCTGTCATGCTGAAGGCATATGCCACTTGGTTTATCAGACCGAACCACGATCGTACATCTGTGAGTGATGTGGGGGTTGGGAAGTCAGAGATTGCCTTTGTGTACTTCTTGCATGGTCTTACTCTGTTGTCTGTAATCTCGAAGCCTGCAAATTCCACGGTTTCCATCGCAAATCTGAATTTGCTGGGGTTGAGTGTGATGCCGTGTCTGCCGCAGATGTCTAGCCACTCTTGGGCTTGCATGAAGCTGTCGGCGATGGTGGAGGACCACAGGAGTGTGTCGTCAATGCACTTCGTCTTCTGGGGTATGTGGGAGACAATCTCGTCGTAGCGGCGGGTGTATCCGTCGCCGGAAGCGATGTAGCCCTGGGGGGCTGTCTTGTATCTGTATCTGCCCCAGGGTGTGATGAAGGTGGTGAAGTGACGGTCGTCAGGATGGAGAGCGACTGAGTGGTATCCGTTCCATGCGTCAAAGACTGTCTTTCTTGTGTCTTGTGGTACGGCTCTGGCTTGATGGAATGGTGACTGGGTGTGATGGGTTTCCCTGGTTGCATGGGCATTTAGGGGCTGGAGGTCGATTGTGCGTCGAAGAGAACCATTCTTCTTGGCGCATGTGACCATCCTGTGGCACCAGGTGACTGGTTCACCCACGGGTACTGGCTCCAGCACTCCCAGGCGCACGTCCCTGTCCAGGCCTGCCTTCACTTCCTCTTGCCAGTGTAGTGGGACTGGAATGGGGGAGTGGTGGGCTGTTGGTGTGGCGTTTGGATCAATCATGAGCCGCATGGGGGGTCCGTCCATCAGGGGTAGGGGTTGGTGTTCACAGGTATTGAACGTACTGGCCTTGTACCGCTGAAGGAGGAATGCCTCGATTTTGCTTCTGTTTCCTGGCGTAGTGGGTATGGGTGACTCGCTGAGCTTTGGGGGTGGGGTGGTGCGACGTGGGCACGAGCAGTGCTTTGATGCTTCCGGTGGTACTGATGTGTCCTGGTCGGAGGCGGCTGCTGTCTCTGTGGTGTCACATTTTGTCGTGGGGAATCCCGTGGGGATGATCCCTAGGTCAGTGCAGGCTTCCTGACTCAGGAAGAGCTTGTCCACGTGGTCAGTGATGTATATCATCTGCTTGGTGGATCTCTTGCCCTGTGGTTCTGTCATCTTGACGAGAATGGCGCCTCGGATGTTGATTTGGCTGTTGTTGGCAGCGCGCATCCTGAGACTGACGGGTAGGAGCTTCTTGGGTGTGAGTCCCAGTTTCTTCATGGTGGCGGTGCTAGCCAGGCAGCTCTGGCAGCCTGTGTCGGCCATGGCTTGTGTGGTGAAACTCTTTTGGGGGATCTTCAGCTGTTGACCCAGATGGGTGTAATCCTCTGGCTGGGTCTCCACTGTCAGGGTGACGTATGGTTGTGGCCTTGATGGCTTCTTGTGCCACGAGCGTGTTGCTCTGTTGTAGGTGTGGTGGTCGATTGTCGTCGATCCCTGTGTTGAGGTCACTAGACAGACCATATCGGATAGGGCATTCTCGTATTGGCCTCTGGTAGAGGGTCGTTGGTTGCCTCCGGTAAGGGCCCGTTGGTTGTCCTTGTTCCTACACATTCTGCTGAAGTGGTGTTCGCGACCGCAGTTGTCACATTTGGTGTTAAATGCTGGGCATTCTTGTCTTCTCACCCTGGTGGGGGATTTATTTCCATGTCCCTTGGTGCCACAATATGAGCATGTCTCTGAGTTGGGTGGCAGGGGTGGTGAATTCCTCCTTTTCTGGTAGGGTGCCTCGGGATTGGGGGGCGTGGTTGTTTGGGGGTTTGGTTTACTCTGTCGTCTGTACGAGCTCCCTATCGCTTCTGCCGACTGTGGGTCGGCCAGTCTTGTGGCTGACCGTTTACCGGCCTCTTTGGCCTCCACGAACCTTGTAACCTGCTCTAGTGTCATGTCTTGGTTCGCGTCCCCCAGCAGATCCACTTGTATCTCGCTATCCGCGATACCTCTACACAACACGTCGGTGAGTATGGCCTCGGCATACGAGACTTCATGGTTACACCCCGGGCATGCCTTAGTATACTTACATATTCCAGCTTGTCCCTTCAGCCTTGCCGCGAATGCCCTGACGGGCTCGTCTCGGTCTTGCTTCATGTGGTGAAGTGTGACTCGGGCGACCATCACATTCTCTTCTCGGACGGCAAGGGCCCTCATGGCCTCCAGTACTCGCTCCTCTGTGCCTCCTGTGAGCGCCCCCCCTGCGTTTCGGGTGAGATCTCTTCTTAGTTGCTCATCGCAACATTCGAGCAGTTGGAGTATCAGGTCGGGGCCTGTCAGCCTGGTGGCTCTGACGTAGTCTCCCCATCTTGACTGAAAGTAGACCCAGTCTTCTGTGGTTCCTGATGATGACACCTCCGGTCTCTTGACCTTCTCTGCCCTGGCTGCCTGCCTTAGCGCCTGGTGGTCGACGGTGTGGGCATTGAGGAGTGCTACTCCTACTATTGCCTCTCCGTCCGGGGTCCTGTAGTCGCAGCCTTCGACGGGGCATCTGATGATAGGCATTATCACAAGGTGGTGCGCTCTAATTGGAGTTCCGTAACTTCTCTCCTGGAGCCTTCTCCCTTGGGCTGAGGCGTCAGCCTAGCGTCCACTAACTCTTTTTGGGCCTCCGCTATCAGACTCGAGTTGTAATGTGCATAAAGAATAAATCCTTAAGCTTGTTTGCAGCAGCACAATAATTATGGCAAGTGAGCATGACAATGCACATTACAACTGGTAAGGGGTCACAATGTAATCTATGAGTTCAGGGTTCGCCCGGTACGGGGTCGCCGTACGTATTGGCTAGTTACTGTATTATTCACTATTAAGGTCATTATTTCTTCTAACCACAATGTAGTGTACACTCTCAGGTATTCACAAGATTGAAGGTTATGTGATGAGTCAGTACATTTTTGGATTGAATCTATGTTGTCTAAGATACCACATTTTCTGACAAAACAAGATTAGGACATGCCTACATCCATGGCAGGAATCATTTAGCAGCTAGAAACTTATTATTATTGCAAGAAAGTAAGCTATGTGGAGCATGACCCAAATAAAGGATGCAAATACTAGTATGGACAGAGAACAAGTATTTACATCTGTGGCATTTCGGTGCACCAGAGAATCCAAAAAACGAATTGTATTCTGACCTCAATGTACACATTACAATAACCTTCTCAATAATCAACTTGAAAATGTACATTGCTGCACTTCAGTTGCAGGCATAATTTGTAATTTTGGGGTGATACTTGAACAAATACTCCAGAACATGCTTATGTGTAAAATAAAATAAATAATGAGAAAGTTCAACAGATGCTGATACCTGAAGCAATTCTTCATGTAATGAGCTCTGGAACACCTCTCCCCATGGTGTTTTAGTGGGACCTGATTTAAAAAAAGTACTTCAGCAAATGGTAATTCAAGTTACTATTGAGCCCAATCAGTTATCCATGTAGAATTCACTGATTGTATTGGTTCTCATATCAGGATCTTTTGTTGAGTTTTTCATGGAGTTTATCAGCAGTGAATTCAGCAACCAAATTGGATATCTATTCAATGACTGGGGTAGATTAGGCTAAATATGGGTGATGAGGGACATCATAGAAATAACTGGCCTAGGGTCTTTTTAGGTTGTAAGAGGTACAGTGTTAAACAGCATCAAAATAAAAACTGACTGGATAAGCTGATGCTGACTAGCATGATGGATGATTGGAACAGAATTTATAACTTTTGAGAGAACAACCAAACTGGATCTGCTGAGTCACCCTGTCAGATATTCACTGCCAACTATGTATTCACTTCCAACTATTCACTCTTAGCTATTCCATTATACACTGCTCACTCTCAATAATTCACTCTAAATTATTCATCAATGAATTGCAATGCAAACTAATTGCTATTCAAAATAAAAAATCTTGAACTATAAGTTGATAGAGCAGTAATTAATACATGGCCATAAGCAAAGAGTGTTAATCTGCTCAGTATTCTCAATGAATTCTCAGTCGAACCTTCTCGATAATCAACTTGGAATTGTATTCTCTCGACCTTTCGACTAGATGCTCTAGCCTTCACCAGGAATAATGAGATGCTAAGACTCATGTGAGCCTGACAAGTTGATTACTGTTCAGTATTGTTGATTTCATCATTATGTCGTGATAGTGACATAGGAAAGTAGTTCAACAAGTAAAATAGGTTCAAGAATAAATGGGCTATTTAGCCATCCATATCCATCTTTTAATTTTTGTATGTAAATTTCTCTTTGTCATTTTCTTCATTGCTGATTAGTTTTGATTAGTTTTGAAAGTTGGTCAACGTCATTATTTGCATCAGCAAGTTCAGTTTTAGTCCCATAAAATTTTACTTCTCCCTAGAAATATATATATATAAATATATATATATGTATACCATAGGCACAGGTTTGAAAAATAATGACATTGACAATTTCTAATCTTGAGCTCACTTTTTTCAGTGCAAGAAGCTGATCAGCTTGGAGAGCAAAGTGTACTTGATGAGTTACCAAGATCACTAGCTTGTCTTTCAGAATATTCCACAGAAACATCTATGCGAGTAAAGACAGGACTATCACTACCCAATGGATGATACTGTTGATTGAACAAACTTCATAAATAGATGCTTGCCAACTCCAGTGTCTACAGCACTAAGGGAATCATCCAATAGGTAGATGTCTGCATCTCGGTACACAGCTCTGGCTAGATTCACCCGAGCCTTCTGACCTCCACTCAGAGTCACTCCTCTCTCACCCAGAAGAGTCTGGTCTCCATTTGGTAATTGTTTGATATCCTAAAAGCATTTTCAATTATAAAGTCAATAAATAATCAAGTTTCATTTTTCACAATTCATTTTTTTTTTGGAGTATCACTTATCATAGTTGGGTTTGCCAGGCCCATCTCATCTGAAATTAGTTAGCTATTATGTTCAGGAGAGACATGTTTTACAATTTTGTGGGATCTCTAGGATCCAGACACATTCAGTTAATAATTACTGTAAAAATAATACTTTAGCTGCCAACATGTGGAAAGTGCAAACTCAAAAAGACAAGTACTGTATGTTATAAAGTAGCAATTCTGTTTGCTACAATAGTCTCTCCTCCTTAGGATCTAATATTATTATAGTCTCTCTCCCCTAGCATCTAACAGTCAAAAACTCTCTCTTAGTTAGCTAAAAGTTATTAGAAATTTTAATCAGTTCACAACAAAAAGTCAAGTCCGACAACATGTGGCTGAGTCAGCTCTTTTTATGGAGTTTTCTACCCCTTACCTACTCTTCTTGTCATTATCTAATCAACACCTGTGTGTAGTTTAATTACCGTAGTTATACAGTTCCATATTCAATATTCTCCCTTGGGCATGCTGTTGCAAGTCTTTAGTCTTTTCCTATGTCCGACTCTTGCAACAAATTCCACTAGGAGGTCAGTTGTAGCAATACTGGACAAGATATCCCACAAAAACAACTTGAGTAAGCATATTTTTCTTCATTGCCTCCTGTTTTTCTATTAAATTGCAGTCTCTTCTTCGCTTCATATTTATTTTGATTGTGGCATCTGTAGTCAATCCATTCATCTTAACTGTTTTTCCTTTTGTGATGTTGATGTTCCTGATACTACGATGGTATTTCTTAATATCATCTCAGGATTTAGGAGACTGGAAGCTCTTGGTGAAATCCATTGTAAATCATCTTGTACACGAAATGCATGGGGTTTTGTATTGTCTGCACACTATTGAGATTATGATTATTAGGAAATAGATATATAATTGGAAGAATACAAATGTGGATGGTAATTTTAGCTGGCATAGGGCACTAATCAAGGCAGGCCAGTGAGTATGTGCAAATACAGACAGGATAGGTGATGCAATTGGGCCACCAGGACAAACCAACTGATTGAAGGGAAACTGGACTATATAGGAAGGTGCCAAAAGTACAAAGCTGAACAAATACACATAATAGCTGAAGAAACCTAGCTAAGGCTGCTAAATTTTTATTGTAAAATATATTATACTTACAAATCTTATCCATCCCTAGCCCCAGCCTTAACCCTAGCTCTATCTTAAATACTAACCCAATTTCAAAACCAAAATTTACTGCTGTTCATTTTTTTACCATGGAGGGGAGAGGGGAATGCAATATTCTCACTCCCCTTCCTAAAGTCCAAGTTTCCCTAATTTTGAAGTGATTTGACTATTCCGTGATTTTGTTCAACCTTGTTATCAATTTATAGAGCAACCCTTTTTAATCTAAAATTGCATCACAATGGAATAAAAACAAAAAAATTCTCAAAAAATTATGTATGGGATATTAGGCACTTATTAATTTATGTACACATGCTAAATACTTACTACAAAATTACTAGTAAGTATCATTCATTCTTCGATGAATTTTAAAGTAGGGATAAATAATTCATTTTTATCGCATTCATTCGTTGTGATAGCTCGCAGCCCAGTATACTCCCACATATCTGCCACACTCCAAGGACTAAACACCATCAGAGCATTTGGGCAGGAACAAGAAGCACTACAGCAGATGCATACTTTCAACAATGAACATACCAAGGTGATGCTAATATATTACAACTGTAAATTGGTATGACAACTAGCTTTATATATTTTTTACTAGGCATGGTATCTCTACTTGATCACATCAAGATGGTTCGGGTTGAGACTGGACTTCCTCAACAACTCATTACTGATATATTTTGTGGCTATATCAATTCCTCTGATTTCTCTTAGTGGTAAAAATGTTACTAACAATAATCATAACATTTTTTCATAAATGTTATCTTTCAAACACTCCAGATATCCAGTTTGATCCCGCTCTCTTGGGTCTTGGATTGACCTATGTTATAACATTGACTGGATCATTCCAGTATTATGTAAGGCTAAGTGCTGATGTTGAATACCTGGTGATTTAGAAATGTCTCATACAATTTGAGATTTTAAATTTTTATGTCACATAACAGATGGTTTCAACAGAAAGAATCATGCCCAGCACGTGAACTGGCACACACATCTTGCATGTTCACCAGATGTAAATTAATAATAATAGTAATAGTAATAGTAGTAATATTAATTATTAATAGTAGCAATAGTAACAGTAGCAATAGTAATAGTAGCAATAATAGTAGTAGCAATAGTAACAGTAGCAATAGTATTAGTAGCAATGGTAATGGTAGCAATAGTAATGGTATCAATAATAATGATAATAATAATGACATAATAATTACAATAATAATGACAATGATAATGGCAATAATAAATACAATAATATTTAATATTAACATTAAAATCACCTTTTCAATAATCAACTTCAAATTTTATTCACTCAATGTTTCGACTAGCCTTCATCAGGAATTACGTGAGCCTATTACATACCAGTAGCTGGCTATCCACAACATGCCATAAAACAACAATTATATATTCTGGATCCCATGAAGTCACTGGGTCGCCGAGTGTCTGAGAAGCTGGAGGAGGGAGATTTTAAAGGAGCTGTTTGCTTGGCTTCCTCAGAAGTTGCTATGGCTGAAAGGTGTGATGCCACCTTCTCTGCCCTTAGACAGAAGCACCCATCTCCTCATCCTGATGCGTCCATCCCACCCACCCCTGATGTCCTTCCTGTGCCAATGGCGTTCAGAAGGGGATCCGATGTTGCTCGAGCAATCCGATCCTTCCCCTGTGGGTCAGCTGGTGGTCCCGATGGTTTAAGACCACAACATCTGAAGGACATGTTGAAGCATCCAAATGAAGTCTCCCCCCTTCTCTCTGACTTAGCTGCCTTCTCTACCATGGTCCTAGAGGGAAGAATTCTTTCCTCTGTCCGTCCTTTCTTTTTTGGGGCTACCCTATTGGCTCTAGAGAAGAAAGGAGGTGGGGTTAGACCAATAGCAATAGGGTGCACCCTTCGTCGGCTAGTGGCCAAGGTAGCTGGGAATGTGGTAAGCGAGGACATGGCATCCCTACTAGCACCCAGGCAGCTGGGTTTTGGAATCAGTGGGGGTGGAGAAGCAGCTATCCATGCCACCAGGCAGTTTCTTAACAACTTGCAACCTAACCATGCAGTAGTAAAGCTTGATATCAAAAACGCTTTCAATTCCGTACGCAGAGACAAGATGTTGGAAGCTGTCTATACCTTAGCACCTGTAATCTACCCTTTTGTTCATTCTGTATACTCTTCACCATCCTCCTTGTTCTGGGGTGACAAGTCCTTGCAATCAGCAGAAGGGGTGCAGCAGGGGGATTCCCTTGGCCCTCTTCTTTTCTGTCTTTCACTCCATCATAACTGTGCTCAGCTGTCATCGGAGTTGTGTGTAATGTTTCTAGATGACATTACTCTGGGGGGCTCAATGGAAGATATAATTCATGATCTAGAGCTCATTAAACAAACTGAAAAGATTGGGTTAATTTTGAACAACGACAAGTCTTAGATCATTTGCCATGATGCAGTTTCGAGAGGAACCATCTTATGCTCTCTCCCGGGAGCTCATGTGGTTGATCCCTCTGATGCCTGTCTCCTGGGTTCTCCGCTGGGTAGTGTGGAGTCTGTCTCAACTGTTCTCAGGGAGAAAATCAATGCCCTTGAGGTCATGGGGGACAGACTCAGGTTCGTTTCTGCTCAGGATGCCTTAATCCTGCTGCGTAATGCATTTTCTATCCCTAAGCTTCTGTACACCCTCGGGACTTCTCCATGTTTTCTCTCTCCTGCCCTGATAGATTATGATGAGAGTCTCCAGTCAATTCTGAGTGGTATCACTAACATTAATTTCACTGAAGATGTCCGTTCTTGGTTGCAGGTCACTCTCCCTGTTGGTGTAGGGGGTCTTGGAATCAGGAGTGCAGTGCAGCTTGCGCTCCCTCTGCCTTCTTGGCCTCAGCTGCTGCCACTCATGACCTGGTCCAAGCCATCCTGCCACCTCACTTGTTTTCACTCCCTGTCCCTTTTGTTGATAATGCCCTTTCAGCATGGTCTATGGGTCACGGCACTCCCCCACCATCGGGTCTTGCGGCGTGCTTCCAGAAATCCTGGGATATGTGCAGGGTGTCAAAGTCCGTGGAATCTTTGTTGCACAACGCACCTGACGATTTAGCTCGAGTCCGGCTTTTGGCCGTTTCAAAAAAAGAATCCGGTGCATGGCTAAATGCCCTCCCTATCTCGTCCCAGGGTTTGAGGATGGATGATGATACATCAGGGTTGCCGTGGGTCTCCGCTTGGGCTCCACTTTGTGTCGCCCCCATAACTGCCAACACTGTGGAACAGAAGTGGATCGCCTTGCTACGCACGGTCTTAGCTGCAAGAGAAGTGAAGAACATTTCTACCGTCATCGCCATGAATGACATCATCTTCCTGGCATTGTCATCTGCCGGTGCCTCTTCCAGGTTGGAACCATTGGGTCTCTTTTGTTCCGACGGGAAAAGACCTGATGGGGTAACCATGGTGCTATGGAAGAATGGCAAGCAACTGGTATGGGATGCAACCTGTCCAGATACGTTTTCCCAGTCGTATCGGGGTGATGCAGTGAGTTTTCCTGGAGCTGTGGCTGCTATATATGGCTGAGGAGAAAAAAGTGGCCAAGTATGCCAGCCTAGATCCTTGCCACTTTTTTGTGCCCGTGGCCATCGAGTCATTGGGGGTCATTGGGAACAGGTCGATGGCTTTCCTGAAGGAGCTCAGCCTCAGGATAAGGCAAAGAACTGGGGAGGTGAATGCCCGTGCTTACCTCCTTCAGCGTCTCTCAGTGGCTGTCCAGCGGGGAAATGCCTTGTCTGTTTTGGGGTCGGTCGGGAGTTGAACGTGTTAGCTTTTTAGTTATTTATGCTTGTTAATTAGTTATTATTTGTAATTGTTAGTTAGTTAGTTTGTAATAATAATAAATGTAAATTACTTTCATGTATTATTATTTCATTGTATTTTTTTAAAAATTAAAAAAAAATTATATATATTATAAAGATTAAAATAAATAAATAAATAAAATAAATAATAAATAAATAATAGATAATCAATATTTGCTCATACAGTAACATGGCATATGGAGTGGGTATCTAATGAGTGAGTATATATGCTTATAATTATTTATAACCCACTTTTTGGATTAATCAGTCTTAACATGACCAACCCACTAGCGTATCCACAGATAAAACTACAACAAAGATGTACACTAGATCAACTGTCAAAAGAGGAGAAAAAACAAGATGCACAGAAATTCAAAACCAGTTAGAGGACTCATTTATAATCATGCACAGCAATCCTTATATAATTATTAAAAGCCATCTAATGTTAGTTAGTGTCATCTTAAAAGCAAAAGGGAAACTGCATACTTTGCACATATATTAATTATAAAGCTCTGGAGTCTGTGTTGTTATTACCTTATGACTCTTATTATGGCATTTCTGTAACGTTCTAGACACCATGTAATAGTTTATTAAATATATAGGCACACTAAAGATTAAGAACAAATGCTTTGGGTGAATGGGTAGCTTTTAGAGCCAAGTTAGTGTTGCATATCTTTGTTGAAGCTAAAGTTCATACAGCAGGGTCATTGCATGAATGCAATAGGTTAGCCTCCCACTCTGAGAAGGGGGTCTTAAAACACCAATGACACACAAAAAAATGTATATATTGGGCTAGGGCTAGGGCTAGGGCTAGGACTGTGTGGCTGTGTGTTGATGCCTGAATACCTTTTAGCTAGGTCTAATTGTATTCACATACACACAGGTAATTAAGAGGAACTAAGGACACATGGTTTGGTTTGCCAGTAATGCTGCCACCAACCTGGTTAGGTTTGTATCCTCCAGGCCCTGCATTAATACTCACAAGAATGGTAGGGAAGTACACAGACTTGAACTGCAGCTACCAAAGACTACTAAATACACACAGCTCTCCATTATAAACAACATAGTGTGTGTGCACTGTTCAATGAGTTTAGGTAATCATATTCATATAATATGTTCTAGTTCCTCTTTAAATGAGTTTTGTTGAGAGTATATCAGGAAAGAGTGTCACCCTAAGGCACTAGCTAAATGATATTTAAAATTGAACATCATATGCACATGATATTTGAACATTGAGTGACAGATCAAGCGATTTGTATGGGAGATGCACTAAGAGATTAGCTAGGAGAGGAATAATTGACTTAGTGGCATTCTAGTATTTACCTGCCATTATTTCACTGACACTTGTGGGAAATTTTTCTGCATTTGTCACTAACTGAGTGACATTGATGGATGATGGTCCAGGAGAGAATCTTTATATGAGTTGATCTGACAAAGTGGGTCTGCTAACTTGTGGCTTCGACCTCCAGAGGGATAATAAGACCACCTGCTTACCCCACCAATGCTGAACATTACTCACCTTATCTCCAGCCCAGCTGGCTATAGTAGAGGCATGGTTGATTTTCCTGGTGTGAGAGGATTGCAGATGGAGATGTCAAAAAGGGTGGGTCATCCATCTGAGAAGTCTGGGTTGAAATTGCCCTGGACCTTTCCTTGGTGATAGATCTATTCATGGGCATGCTTTTTATATCAAGTGTGCTCTATTTTACCTGCACACATTCAGACCAATGGCACCAGAAGTATTTAACCAACAAAATGCCATGCATCCACAACAGAATATTAGCTACCTCCCTAGGAGGAGTCCTATATATAGTAAGCCTCAGCATTAAGAAATGTTGTTCTATCATTACAATTTGCATTGTGGTTATAGCTATAGCTAGCTGACCAACTCCACCTTTCTGGAAAGACTTGCAGCTTCAGCCTCAGTACTCACTCCCAGCACTCAGAGGACATCCCTATCCTATAATAAAGGCAGGAGCACAAATTCCATCTTGGTCAACTGGTACTTCCTCCCATGGAGATGTATGACCAATGGTCTTACCAGCTTCAAGCACCTGCGATTGACCAGATAAATTTGTTGCCATGACTGATAGTAACTTGACTTCCTTCATTTGCAACTCACTATCATGACTACCAGTTATACTACAACTGCACCCTGATTTTCACTCCCACCAGTGAACTGCACCTGCACCATCACACCACATCCACTTGGAATCTTCTCTGTTCTCACAGGTCTCACAATCCCTACCCCTCTACAGAATTCCTACTATCATGTCGAGCTTTCACACCTGCTCCATGTGTCCCATTGACACAATTATATCTGTACCCACAGCAGTGGCTCACCCTTCTGCCTGCAAATATTTAATGATCTAATTGAACTCCAAGTCCATCTTAGCACAGATTAGGATCTTGTTCTGACTGTAGTGCCACAATACTACATCTGTTTGGTGCAAGTCATCCTTGTTGAATCCAGTCTTGGGTCCAACCTGCTTCACCAATTTAATTGGATGCTGATGACTCAGGATCAAAGAGAGCTTACCAGACACAGATAGAGCTGCAACTTGCAGAGGTCCCAATGACCTACCTGTCACACTAGTGACAGTGGCATTCTCATAGAGCTGGTAAAGTTGCTCGAATTCATCTTCCAACTTCTTTTTCCCCTTCCTCCTGTGTTCAGCATCTACCTGAAGAGTTGAACTGCACTGCTACCACTGGATTTGGTAGGTGCCTTCTTCATTGGACATTCTCTGGAGAAAAATCCAATACCATGACATTTGAAATATTGCAATGAGACTTTGCCTTTCTGTGCACTTCCACTTCCAGTTCACTTTGCCTGGAAAATGATCATCCTTCCTCAGTGTAATATGAGGACTTGATAGAGAATGTGGCCCTGCCACAACTCAAGGCCTTCTTTTCTGTGGATCTCAGCCCAGCTGCTTCTCCTGCTCCTCAGCCACTCTGGCTACCATAGCTCTTAAGGTCCTGAAAGGCTTGCACATATGTATCCACTGTCTCACTAGTCTTCTGCTTTCTTCAGAGCAACTTAGCTGACAACAAAGCCTTTCTGCCTGCTGGTCTCAACCTGTTTCCCTGAGCCTCTGTTCTCTGACCTACCCTCCATAGACTTTTGGGTAGAACCTTGAACAACATGTCTGCCTTACCAGTTAGGTGTAGTTGAAAATGGAGCAGTTTGGTATAACCTGACCATAGTTGGAGCTCATATTGGGTCTTAGATGTCATGAATTTCACTTGGCTAGCTTTATGAAAATGTGTCCACATTGGAGTGATAAGCAGAGTCTATAGCATGAAATATGGCACTTCTTAGCACATAAACTTAGAGTGTCATTACCTTTTTAACTTGTAGGTGGCTTTCACAAAGTGATCCCCCACAGTCAACAAGAGAGGCAAGCTCAAGCAGGGGGTACATATCTTTTGGAAATTGTATACTTGCAATGTTTCCTCTTCAGATATATTGTGATAGGCTGTGACCTTAGTCTGCTTGTAAGATTAGTTATTATAAACATTGTTGTAGTTATATATTTATCATTTGCTATGGTACACTGTAAAATAACACGTTTTGATCGAACCAGTTCAGTGCTCTTGATAATTATTGTAAGTTCAATAGCAAGTTGACTTTACATTGTGTGCAGCAATAGTAGTAGTACAGATCAGCTAAGATGGGACATCTGGCGACAAGATACATCGGGTGAAGAAGACTAACTGTCCAGGGAGAAGAGAGAATGGCTGCCATCTACGGATCCATCTCAGAGTTCTGCTTCAAAAAGACCTTGTACAAGAGGTTGCATCATTATTTTGTTGCAAATAATGTCATAACTGAACAGAAGAAGCGAGCCATCCTTCTTTTGGCATGTGGAGCGGCATCTTTCTAGCTTGTTATGACACTGGTGGACAGCACTGAATTAAAACTTACCAGTTATGCTCAGCTGGTGCAGGTTCTAAAGTACCACTACGATCCTATTCCATCTTGCATCTTCCAGCACTTCAAATTTAATAGTCGTATGAGAGCATCAGGAGAGTCACTGTTGAAGTATATCATTGAGAGCTTTAGCAGACTGTCGGTACAAGGACACTCTGAAGGAGATGCTATGTGATTGTTTGGTTTGAGGATTCGACCACAATCGAATAGAGCATGGTTGCTGGCTGAAAAAGGACTTGTCTCTGAAAAGGCATTTAGTTAGCTTTGGCAATGGAGTCAGCAGAAAAGGATGCTCGAGCAATCAGGACAGCCAATGGGAGGCACCTTTCAGCCATGGAGGTGCATCAGTTCCATATTCCACCGAGGGTTGTGAAGGAAGAGAAATCTACACACACCTCAAAACAAACCTGTATGTTATAGGTGTGGAGGAGAATATATGGCTCCAGATTGAAAGTTTTAATTTACAACAATAATCAATTTCAAATTGCATTCTCTCAATGTTTTGACTAGATACACTAGCCTTCATCAGGAATAATGAGATGCTACGACTCATGTGAGCCTGCAATGTACCCAGTGGTGGTGGTGGTGGTGGTGGTGGTGGTGGTGGTGGTGGTGGTGGTGGTCCCTCTGCTTCCCTATACAACGTGAAAGTGTAACTAATTTTAAATGCTGTTTATAGAGAACAAGTTAGTGAAAATGGTGGTAAACAAAACTGAGAATGGACGCAGTGGAATAGGTTGTTGGGAAGAGTTTGAGAATTTTGGGGGGGAAAGTATGATATGTCAGGTCAGTGCAAGGTGAAAAGAAAATATGATTGAGGTGAGAAATGAGAAGCACTAGGAGGAAGAAATAAATAGCAAGAGCACCTTCATTAAATTGGATAAAAATGGGACAAGAGTATAGAGGCATGTGGGGTTGGTACAGGGCAGGAAATGTGGGGTTGATATTAAGAACAGGTTCGGCTCTTTTATTGTTGACAAGAGGGAATGTAGGATGTCAGTGACAAGAGGTGCCCAATTTGTGAGATTGGAGAAGGGAAGGATGTGAGTCATTTCTTGGTGGTTTCTGGGGAATTTGAGGGAGATCAGCAGGGGTTGTTGAATTAGGTGTGCAGAAAATTGAGAAGAGTGGGCAAAGAGAGTAAGGTTGCATTGCTGTTGGGAAAAGTTGTGGATGGAGTAAAGAGCGATGGCAGAATAAGTGAACGTGTAGAGTATATTGGTTGGGGAAGTTATGGCAGAAGAGAAAGGAATTACTGTTAGAGTGCGGATCTTGCCCTCTCCAGTCCCCCTTGAACACAGCATATATATGAATTACACTACAGTACTTGTTTTTACTGTCACTCTTAGTACTATTATTATTACTATTATGCTGTGTGTTGTGGTGGCCTTCACAGACTCAAAATAACAATTACAAGAGTCTCATTACCATTGTACATAATTATATACAGTCTTTCATTTAGCTTCATGCAGGTTTTTCACACAAATTTGGTCACTTTTTGGGGAAATTCTTCACAGTGGTGGAACAACCCTGAACATCCCTCACACTCCACCATGAACCACTTGGGATGATGGGGTTGCTTGCAGTGGGGATGTCCTTTGTGTAGACCACACCTTTACTATGACATTCTCCTCTGACATGGTAATTGATAACATCTCCGCCTCGGGGGCGGGTATGAAGGAACGATCATGGTGTGAGTCAGAGTGCATCCGCTTCAGTGTCTCCAGAGTAAGTGGCAGAATGTATCGCTGAAAGTCCGAGCAAGTCTCACAACATCCTTGTAGTTACCCTCCCTCCAGCTTACCAGACACTGTGGAAGCCAAGGCATTCATAGAGTCTACAGACTTCTTCTCATCTTCTTGCAGAAAAAGAAACAAGACAGTTCCCATGTACATGGAATAAGATGATCCTTGCCATTTAAAATCACACTAACCAATCTTTAAAAATAGTACAATAATTGGTGTACATGACTTTTGGTAAAAATTGGTTGTGGTCTATATACATGCATGCAGCTTTGCATGCTTTTAATTTTAATTTTTATTTATTTTAATTTTTAACCAGTCGATGTAAATCATACATACATGCATACATACATACATACATACATACAGGCCAAGCAAAAAAAACTTTTTGGGGGGTTTCAGATTTTTGTTTTTTTACACCAAGTCCAAGCTTCAGGGTCACCTGGGCCAAGCTTCAGGGTCACCTGGGCCAAGCTTCAGGGTCTGGGCCAAGCTCTTCAGGGTCACCTGGGCCAAGCTTCAGGGTCACCCGGGCCAAGCTTCAGTGTCACCGAAGCTTCAGGGTCACCCGGGCCAAGCTTCAGGGTCCGGGCCAAGCTCTTCAGGGTCACCTGGGCCAAGCTTCAGGGTCAACTCGGCCAAGCTTCACGGTCACCCGGGCCAAGCTTCAGGGTCCGGGCCAAGCTCTTCAGGGTCACCTGGGCCAAGCTTCAGGGTCACCCGGGTCAAACTTCAGGGTCACCCGAAGCTTCAGGGTCACCCAGGCCAAGCTTCAGGGTCACCCAGGCCAAGCTTCAGGGTCACCCAGACCAAACTTCAGGGTCACCCGGGCCAAGCTTCAGGGTCACCCGGGCTATTAAATACTCATTTGTTGTTGTTCACTAGCTACACACATCACCATGTCATGTCTTCTTGCTAATTATCTGCTCCACAAAATTCAGCACACGCCACATTTGTTGCTATTATATTATACTGTACCCATACTGCCACCTTTGGACTTGGCAACAGTTGCCCAGGAGAACTCCACAAACCGAACAGCAGAAATGAGCCCATCACTCACTCTGCTTATAATACTTAGCTCAATTATTTGTCATGAACTGACTACAGAGTTGATCCTTACCAACCACTTTATTCAACAAACAAGAAACAGATTATAATATGTGGACATGAATTGGAACATTTGGAGTCTATAAACATAATATAGATAGATACACAGATAAATATATAGGTAGCTACACAGATCAGATATATAAACAAATCCTTGAAGATGAATTTCAATTTCCCAATTTCCCCCCACCCCCCACCCTAACTATGTCAACAATTTTTTGGTGCTTTACTACCTTTGGAAAGGACTCGAGGCAAGTCCGGAGTCTTCTTCTTGGAGCTATATAAGAAAAAGCTTTGGTTCTTTTGGTATGTGTGTATGTGTTCGAGGGGAGAGAGAGTGCCATCTGCTGATGGGTCCAACCAATATAGGAAGTGCTATATACTGCAATCCCCAATAAAAATAGCTCTATATGGCTGATTCACCATATGACATTCCCTGAGTGTAGGTATCGTATCCCGTCTTATCTTCATATTGTGAACAGGCAACGATGATACAGGATCTACTTCTATTCCAGCAGCAATATTTATAGTATGTGATGAACAGCATTATCAGTTGTTTGGCTTCATGTAAACAAGTCATTTGTGGAGGAAGAGATATTATAGCTAGTTGCAGTGTTAACCACTTCCAGGCAACAAAATGTTCACACATATGCCTCCCAAACATGGTTTCCCACACGTCCTCACAATTGTAGCACCTAAAAGTGTTACAAAGTGGCTGTTGTGAAAGAGATATGAGCAGGTAGCTAGGTAATCTGACACGTTATGACTTCAGCAATAGCTAGTCAGAAAATGCAGCTAAGCTACAGAATGGCTGTTATGGAATTGCAGTCTCAAACTTTCAACAAAAATATGGCAGACAGTGGGAATTTAAAAAAATTCCACCTCTTTTCCTGCTCTCTTCCCTTCCAAATTAGCTCTTCCAAACTCACCACAATTCCTGAGCTCACTGTATCTGGAGGAACACTTGAGAAGAGCCAGCTTTGGCAAGAAAAGTGATTTCGCAAATATAGTTATAAAAAAATATTAAAAAACATGCTAATAAGATGGCTTTTAGGATCTAGAAATTGGTATATATCATGAAAAGTTATTTGGGGATGTTTATATATACTGGTAGGCACATATACTGGTAGGCACTATATTATATTAAAACAAAAAAGTTAACAAAAGTGTAATGGCATGATGACCTGTCAAAATGGAAGGAAATTTACTGGGTACACCCTTGTTAGAAGACCCTTTACCACATACACACAAATGAGACGACTCATTTAAGAATCACGTTTTTATGTACTGCTTTTTAAATTTACACAACAGTAAATTATGAGTTAACTATCTGGTATATAGACAACCCTAATGGTAAAGGATTTATAGTCCACATGGCTACAATACTGTTTCCTTTCTTCTTTTTGACAATCACAAGTATTATAGCATATACTTGTTTCTATATAGGGTTGTTGTCTTTTGTGCTTTTTTGCTCGTTTAGTTATTGTCTTTATAAATTATAGTTGAGCTGGGAAGAACTAAACCACTTTTAGTAACATCAATAAGTCTAAGTTCAACTCTTTAGCTTCTAGGTCCCCGGCATTAGTGGCACATTTTAGCCACATTGTCTAACTTTTTCAAATCAGCACACACTACATCTGTTGCTGTTGTTGACCATCCCCATCTAGCGTTAACTACAACCTCCTTCAAGGACTTGTAACAGTTGCACAGGTGAACAACACCATCCTAATGGGATCAATTACAACCTCCTTCAAAGGACCAAGTAACAGAACACCCGAAAGGATTTGAAAACCCAAACAGCATTTTGTTCCACTTTAGCAAGTAAGCTAGCTAAATAGCTTCATAGACAAACTTACTTTCCTAGTAACCCTAACCAACAGACTTCTTCTGCAATTGAGGAACAGGTTGTCAATTTTTATTAGCGTCTTCTATATAGATATAAGATAGATCCAAATATCAAAGCTTTTATGGGTTGGTTTATTTAGTAAGCAATCAATACCTTAGACTCGGGGCCCGGAGTAAGCAAAATCTGATTGGTCAGGCCATGATGTACGTGTAGCAGTGGCGTACATGCACTGGAAAGATCAATCACCCCATGCACACCAGTGACACACATAAATTAAATGAAACACAGAGTGTGACTAGTTGACAGGATTTAGTTACTACTTTAGTGTTAAAAATCATTCTTTTCAATTATCCGTTAATTCCTTATGGATGTGCAATACCTGCAAATATTTAACCTTAGCCGACGCATGTGTTTTGTATATAAGTTTTTACCCTGCGATGAGCACTAATTGATCTTTCTGATGTAGAATTTGTGGCTGGCATGAGCAAAAATAAGTTTGAAAGTCAACACACTTGAGAAACACGTCATGTCTTGAAAGAGTGCCTTGATATCAGTGCGATTCTTTTCACTATATTTTTTCACCAGTTTAAAGGTGAATTCGGGATGGAAATCACCTTTGGAAATCACCTTTGTAAAAAGAGCAAAAAGCATCAACCTCCAGTGATATCTTCATTCCAAACATAATTAACAGAAGCCGTTCCAAATTACTGTAGATTCTATATCCTGGCTGGTCTTTTATTGAATCCACTACGAGATCAATGATTTTAAGTATTACATCATATTGACGATACAATTTTACATCAGTGTGAAACTCTCCTTTGGTACCATCATATTACCTTCTAAGTGTCTTGTGCTGATGAGGCAAGTGAGGATCTTCAATTTCAAAGTCTTCAGCAAGTCTCATGACCTAGACCAAAATAAGTCGTAAGACTTGTCACCTTGTAGCACCTCCAGTGTAAGAAACAGTACTGGCTACATCTTGGCTCTCTGCTGCTGAAGGTCTTGCAAAGTTTGGCTGAGATTATCACTATTGATAAAATGAATGTTTCCATTTTTGCTCTCACACCTTGAATTCATGCTTTGGCCACAGTAGCTTCTTCCCAAGTACTCAATAAGTTTGCATAATACTTAAGAGAGTCAGCAAGGACAGTCCACCAAGTAGAGCAAGAAGTCTTAAACCAAGTGACGGAGAACAGACAGCTTAACATTTTGAACTTTATGGACACACGGAGACTGCATCACATTTAGGTGAATACTTAAATCAGCTTTGTTATCTCTTATGCTGTATCCATGGAGTTTTTAATAACTTTCAACTTCTTGACAACATCATAACGAATGCCCACAACAGTGTGTAAACACAGCACATGGTTCCTCTTCTGATCTTCTCTTAGAAACTGTTGTTTCTGCCCCACTCATCATGCTGAAGCATCATAACTTTGACCATGAAGTTTACTGGTTGGTAAGTTCAGCCTTTTCAAGCAATCTCTGATTAAGGATATCCAGTACCTATTAGAAAGATGAATAAACTCCACATACACTTCAAAATCTACATCAACTCTTTGAATACAATAATGACTTGCTCACAATAGTGGGTGTATCACCATCAATCAAGGTTAAACAATTAGTGGTGTACCATCAATCAAGGTTAAACAATTAGTGGTGTTTCACCATCAATCAAGCACCATAAATCAAGGTTAAACAATTAGCGGTGTTTCACCCACCATCAATCCATCAATCAACGTTAAACAATTAGTGGTGTTTCACCATCAATCAAGGTTAAACAATTAGTCGTGTTTCACCATCAATCAAGGTTAAACAATTAGTGGTGTTTCACCATCAATCAAGGTTAAACAATTAGAGGTGTTTCACCCATCAATCAAGGTTAAACAATTAGTGGTGCACCATCAATCAAGGTTAAACAATTAGTGGTGTACCATCAATCAAGGTTAAACAATTAGTGGTGTTTCACCATCAACCAAGGTTAAAAAGATGATTTTTGGCAATGTTTCGAAAGTACACGCGGAGCTAGAATCTTCAAATCTTTGTTTTGAATCTCATGGGATGCAAATTGGTTTATCTTCCTCTTCCTCTGCGACCAGTTCATGGATAATGCATCACCGTCATATTGAGAAACTGAACAAAATTTCTATCATTTTCAGATTTACCATCTCCTCGAAATGCTAGCTAATACCCTGGGGGGGGGGAACTGCATGTATCAAGGCCAAAGACAAAATGAAAAAGAATCTGCAAGTACAAATGGTGTCCATGCCTTGAAATGGATGGACAAGAGAGCTGTGACCATTCTGAGTACTATCCATGATGATAGCACTGATGATATCAACATCTTCCCATTATTCTCCATCTCACATGTAAACTGCTGAGAAAGTTGTGCAGCTATGTGCGAGGTTGGCAAACTCAGCTGACTTAAGATAGCAACCACCGGTTTCATGTATTTTTTACTATGTATTACTTAATTAGCTAACATTTTATAGGCCAGGTCACAAGGTGCACAGCAATAACTACATTACAATAACCTTCTCCATAATCAACTTGAAATTGTATTCTCTCGACGTTTCGACTAGATGCTCCAGCCTTATCCTGATGAAGGCTAGAGCATCTAGTTGAAACATCGAGAGAATACAATTTTCAAGTTGACTATTGAGGGGTTATTGTTATGTCAACTGAGTTCATTGAGAATAACTATTATTACCAATGAATACTTACAAATGCTGGGTCTGAAGTCCTCATCTTGTTCTGCTTGAAACTCATACACAAGTTTGACAAAAGGCCAAATCTTTAGCTGCATTTAATGCAACTGTTGAAACCAAGATGCTTGAAATGATCGTGGTACAACAGTTTTTGGAAACCTCGAGGTTGAGCCAGATTGATTGTGGTTTGTCTAATTGTAAGGTCAACCACACTGTCATCCTATTTTGCATTTGACTACAGAAATTCAGTGAACCACCTATTAAAAAGGCATCATGGATATGTCTACTTATGCCATAACTATTGGTTAGGCCATGCCCCCCGAGTATGTACTAAAAAGGTTTCCCCCCTAGTTTAAAGTCTGCATATTAGCTACTACCTTAGGCTGCTTAAAAGCTGCCAAAGTGCTTTTTTTTTTTAATTTAGCTGTCCACCACTTTAGAAAGTGGATCAAACCAACACACTCCCTGATACAGTGCTGCCACATGCTATGGTAGAATTATATTCTCCTAGGAACTGTGGTTACTACTTACTTCCATCCAACCTCTGCGATTACAATTGGAAGGGGGTTACAATTAGAAGGCCAGTTAGTATTGATTGCAGTTGTGAAGGAGTTCAAATGTATGTTTGGAGGACTTCTAATCATCTGCTGAGTAACGGCACCTGGTAATGCTTGTGCCTCTTGTTCAGTTCTCAGTTTATAAGCAATCGTTTGGGCATGTCCAGTTGCTATTTGTCTCCATGGTTACAATTGGAAGGATGTTTACTATTACCAATTGAAATCGAGCTACATGGTTACAATTGGCAAGACAGTTCCTAACAGAGGAAATACGATAGCTACTATATATACTCCCTACTGTCACCCTTGCCATTTGACTTTCATGTCCTGTGAAAGTTCAAAGCACATCCCTTAACAAAACAAAAAACACCTTGGCACAACAATATAAGTGTTTCAACAACAGCAACAACAACAAAAATTCCTCAATTAATACTCAATTAAAATGTTAGTTAGTAAAAATAATGGAAGAACTCATTATTAATCTTCAAGTAGCGATGTTCGTTTAGAGGTTATCACTACGTTGAGCTGTTGAAATGGGAAGAGTTGAAACCAGCTCTGTTCCGTGCTACCTCAACAGCAAGAAATTGAATACGAGGAACTGTATACACATAATATTGTACACACATGATATTGTATACACATGATATTGTACACACATGATATTGTACACACATGATATTGTATACACATGATATTGTACACACATGATATTGTACACACATGATATTGTATACACATGATATTGTACACACATGATATTGTACACACATGATATTGTATACACATGATATTGTACACACATGATATTGTACACACATGATATTGTATACACATGATATTGTACACACATGATATTGTACACACATGATATTGTATACACATGATATTGTACACACGATATTGTATACACATGATATTGTACACACATGATATTGTATACACATGATATTGTATAACATGATATTGTACACACATGATATTGTATACACATGATATTGTACACACATGATATTGTATACACATGATATTGTACACACATGATATTGTACACACATGATATTGTATACACATGATATTGTACACACATGATATTGTACACAAATGATATTGTATACACATGATATTGTACACACATGATATTGTATACACATGATATTGTACACACATGATATTGTATACACATGATATTGTATAACATGATATTGTATACACATGATATTGTATACACATGATATTGTACACACATGATATTGTATACACATGATATTGTACACACATGATATTGTACACACATGATATTGTATACACATGATATTGTACACACATGATATTGTATACACATGATATTGTACACACATGATATTGTATACACATGATATTGTACACACATGATATTGTATACACATGACATTGTACACACATGATATTGTATACACATGATATTGTATACACATGATATTGTACACGCATGATATTGTATACACATGACACATGATATTGTACACACATGATATTGTATACACATGATATTGTGCACACACATGATATTGTATACACATGATATTGTATAACATGATATTGTACACACATGATATTGTATACACATGGTATTGTATACACATGATATTGTATAACATGATATTGTACACACATGATATTGTACACACATGATATTGTATACACATGATATTGTACACACATGATATTGTATACACATGATATTGTATAACATGATATTGTACACACATGATATTGTATACACATGATATTGTATACACATGATATTGTACACACATGATATTGTATACACATGATATTGTACACACATGATATTGTATACACATGATATTGTATAACATGATATTGTACACACATGATATTGTATACACATGATATTGTACACACATGATATTGTACACACATGATATTGTATACACATGATATTGTATAACATGATATTGTACACACATGATATTGTATACACATGATATTGTATACACATGATATTGTACACACATGATATTGTATACACATGATATTGTACACACATGATATTGTATACACATGATATTGTACACACATGATATTGTACACACATGATATTGTATACACATGATATTGTACACACATGATATTGTACACACATGATATTGTACACACATGATATTGTACACATGATATTGTACACACATGATATTGTATACACATGATATTGTATAACATGATATTGTACACACATGATATTGTATACACATGATATTGTATACACATGATATTGTACACACATGATATTGTATACACATGATATTGTACACACATGATATTGTATACACATGATATTGTATAACATGATATTGTACACACATGATATTGTATACACATGATATTGTACACACATGATATTGTACACACATGATATTGTATACACATGATATTGTACACACATGATATTGTAATATTGTACACACATGATATTGTATACACATGATATTGTACACACATGATATTGTATACACATGATATTGTACACACATGATATTGTACACACATGATATTGTACACACATGATATTGTACACACATGATATTGTACACGCATGATATTGTATACACATGATATTGTATACACATGATATTGTATACACATGATATTGTACACACATGATATTGTATACACATGATATTGTACACACATGATATTGTACACACATGATATTGTATACACATGATATTGTACACACATATTGTACACACTTGATATTGTACACACATGATATTGTATACACATGATATTGTACACACATGATATTGTACACACATGATATTGTATACACATGATATTGTACACACATGATATTGTACACGCATGATATTGTACACACATGATATTGTACACACATGATATTGTATACACATGATATTGTACACACATGATATTGTATACACATGATATTGTATACATATTGTACACACATTATATTGTATACACATGATATTGTACACACATTATATTGTACACACATGATATTGTATACACATGATATTGTACACACATGATATTGTACACACTTGATATTGTACACACATGATATTGTATACACATGATATTGTACACACATGATATTGTACACACATGATATTGTACACACATGATATTGTATACACATGATATTGTACACACATGATATTGTACACACATGATATTGTATACACATGATATTGTATACACATGATATTGTATACACATGATATTGTATACACATGATATTGTATACACATGATATTGTACACACATGATATTGTATACACATGATATTGTATACCATGATATTGTACACACATGATATTGTACACACATGATATTGTATATACATGATATTGTACACACATGATATTGTACACACATGATATTGTATACACATGATATTGTATACACATGATATTGTATACACATGATATTGTATACACATGACACATGATATTGTACACACATGATATTGTATACACATGATATTGTATACACATGATATTGTACACACATGATATTGTATACACATGATATTGTATACACATGATATTGTATACACATGATATTGTACACACATGATATTGTATACACATGATATTGTATACACATGATATTGTATACACATGATATTGTATACACATGATTGTACACACATGATATTGTACACACATGATATTGTATACACATGATATTGTACACACATGATATTGTACACACATGATATTGTATACACATGATATTGTACACACATGATATTGTATACACATGATATTGTATACACATGATATTGTACACACATGATATTGTATACACATGATATAGTATACACATGATATTGTATACACATGATATATATGCACTTGAATAATTACTAAGCAGATGCAACACAATGATGCAATATTTATAAGGGATGGAATTGTAAGGTGGAATTGTAAGGTTAATAATTTAATGTTTTCACAAAAAGCCTCTACGAGAGAAATGCGCTTCTTGAATGCTAAAACATAGTCATAGAAAAAGCATGCCATCTATGGGCTAGGGCTGTGTTCCATTGGAAGGGGAGATCTTTCACTAATGTCAAGAAACCCATCCTCTACTAATAATGCTTGAATGGTTAGCTACATTATATTCATTTGACATATATATTCATTTGTTAAAAAAAGAAGTTAAAATTGAATCAGGCAAGAATATAACCGCCCAAAATTTCAACCACATCTCATCTACCTCGCAAGAAATCCTGTGCGTCAATATAATCAGTCAAATGTTCTACACGGATACATTAGAGTGCTCGACCATGCACGAATAATTGGAATGACCACATAGCTCTGGAATGAAAAAGGTGATCCATTTCACATTTCATGCAAGTATCCCACCCCCCCTCCCCAAAAGTGTGCACAATTAATAAAATGCTGACCTGGCAATGCTGAATACATGCTTCTACCCCTTCAATTTTATACTACCTGTGCTAGCAAAATTTGCACACAGACCCTGCATGGTAAGGTTAAAAATCAACCAAACGAGATAACTCATAGTTGTTTAAGTCCTGGGAGGCTATAAGTTGTCTGAGTCCTGAGAGGCTATAAGTTGTCTGAGTCCTGAGAGGCTATAAGTTGTCTGAGTCCTGAGAAGCTATAAGTTGTCTGAGTCCTGAGAGGCTATAAGTTGTCTGAGTCCCGAGAGGCTATAAGTTGTCTGAGTCCTGAGAGGCTATAAGTTGTCTGAGTCCTGAGAGGCTATAAGTTGTCTGAGTCCTGAGAGGCTATAAGTTGTCTGAGTCCTGAGAAGCTATAAGTTGTCTGAGTCCTGAGAGGCTATAAGTTGTCTGAGTCCCGAGAGGCTATAAGTTGTCTGAGTCCTGAGAGGCTATAAGTTGTCTGAGTCCTGAGAGGCTATAAGTTGTCTGAGTCCTGAGAGGCTAAAAGTTGTCTGAGTCCTGAGAGGCTAAAAGTTGTCTGAGTCCTGAGAGGCTAAAAGTTGTCTGAGTCCTGAGAGGCTAAAAGTTGTCTGAGTCCTGAGAGGCTATAAGTTGTCTGAGTCCTGAGAGGCTATAAGTTGTCTGAGTCCTGAGAGGCTATAAGTTGTCTCAAGTCCTGAGAGGCTATAAGTTGTCTGAGTCCTGAGAGGCTATAAGTTGTCTGAGTCCTGAGAGGCTATAAGTTGTCTGAGTCCTGAGAATCTATAAGTTGTCTCAAGTCCTGAGAGGCTATAAGTTGTCTGATCCTGAGAGGCTATGGGCTAAAGCATAGCAGCACATGTTAGCAATCATGCCATTGCTTCAACACTAGCTGTGGGACTTCACCATGGCTGAGCATTGTAAAGAAATTTTGAGCAAAGTAAATGAAAAGTTCTCGAATTCTTCAAATGGAGTTAGACTCTTAGAATTCAGTAGAATTCAGTGGTATATAATTTGTTCCACTTCCTGACTCATTCTAAAGCAATTAGTGTCTGGAGCCAATTAGACTGGCAAAAGGGAATTTCAGCGTCCAAGACGACAGGTGCAGCAATAAAAATTAAACCAGCAGAGCACTCTGGCTGGTTCATTATAGAGTGGTAGACTTTCGCATCACATTGCACCTAGCTGTTCACAACATCAACACCGACTCGTGTTCAATATGTATTGAAGGTGAATTATGAACGCCACCATTCATTTCTGAAGTTCAACTGCGATGCTCCAAACCAAACAACTCTCCGGCATTGGTGATGGTCACTACTCCAATGACAAGGAGCTTAACCTGATTTTGCCATTAGCTCTAGATGAGGTGGCATACTTGCTCTGCCAGTTCAGGTAGAAGTATCACAGAAGTGATTATCCATGTTGGCCTCTGTTGTACATCAAATAATGACTAACCTCGCACATAGCTATGTATAATATTCACTTTAGCACAACAGTGGCGTAGAAATAACTCTCTATGGTCCCGCAGGTTTCAATAAATCATACCAAGGTTGAAGTTCATCAAACACTAGCAATGCTGGTCACCATCAAACTGTGAACTCACCTTCACTATAAAGTATGTCATTATTAGACAAGACTCCAGCATGGGGTCCACCATCACACTGTGAACTCACCTTCACTACAAAGTATGTCATTATTTACAAGACTCCAGCATGGTGTCCACCATCACACTGTGAACTCACCTTCACTATAAAGTATGTCATTATTTAGAAGAATCCAGCATGGGGTCCACCATCACACTGTGAACTCACCTTCACTATAAAGTATGTCATTATTAGACAAGACTCCAGCATGGGGTCCACCATCACAGTGTGAACTCACCTTCACTATAAAGTATGTCATTATTTAGAAGAATCCAGCATGGGGTCCACCATCACACTGTGAACTCACCTTCACTATAAAGTATGTCATTATTAGACAAGACTCCAGCATGGGGTCCACCATCACAGTGTGAACTCACCTTCACTATAAAGTATGTCATTATTTACAAGACTCCAGCATGGGGTCCACCATCAAACTGTGAACTCACCTTCACTATAAAGTATGTCATTATTTACAAGACCCCAGCATGGTGTCCACCATCACACTGTGAACTCACCTTCACTATAAAGTATGTCATTATTAGACAAGACTCCAGCATGGGGTCCACCATCACACTGTGAACTCACCTTCACTATAAAGTATGTCATTATTAGACAAGACTCCAGCATGGGGTCAAATATATTTTAAAATACAAATACACAAATACTTCTCATTATTGACAAAATACTGTACTCTGACAGCTACATAAACTATTTCAAATAATTATTCATGAATAATTTTAATATGGTTCCTGATGAAAGCTAGAGCATCTAGTCGAAACGTCGAGAGAGCACAATTTCAAGTTGATTATTGAGAAGGTTATTGTACATATATACATGGGTACTCAAAAAAATATTGAAACAAGAATGAAAAGTTTGAAGGATTCTCGTCAAAATGTTTGAAGTGCCAAAAGTTTCAACCGAAATACCGAAATACTAAAAACAAAGGAGAGAATCCTCAAAATATTTATTTCATGTCAGCTGAAAGTCATCGTGCCAAAGAGGCTAGAAATAAACAACTATATTGGACTGCAAAATGTTAAGGTTTATGGTGAAAAGTTATCCAACTGGTTGCGGTCAACATGGACATTGTCTTGTTTCTTTGCATTTTTAAGAGATCAGTAATATAGATGTTAAAAAATATATATATTTACAGTATAATGGTGTGGCCAAGCAGAGCATTCGTCCCGTCCTTCCGTTCAGTCATATTGTGAACCGGACAACACAAGGAAACATCATGAAACGCAACAGCACTCTCGATTGGGAAAGGAAAGGGAAAAAAACCCAAAAACCCTTTCATTCCAGCATTAACAATGCAGTGTCGGGCCAGTCAGAATGCTAGAATCTAGCATTTCATCAACTGCACCACCAGCAGTTTAGCTAGGAGATCGTAATTGATGAAGAGAAACTGATTGAATCGGTGAAAAGCTTCTTTTGTTCGTGGTAAGTTTCAAAAACGTATAGGACACATGAGACAAAGGGAAATGCCCGGAAGCTGCTTGTATGCAAGTGAATATTTCCCTACTATAACTAGTGTTAGCTATATCTAGTTGCCGGCTATAGATCTCCAGCATCTTTATCTCCTAGCTAATCAAATCACACTTTTCTTTACTGTTGTCAATGTCCACTCCAGCCAGCTAGTAGTAAGGTCAAAGATCAATTTCCTCTGAACTTATAATGTGAACCAGCAGCGCAGTGCAATGTAAGTGAAACCAATGTAGGTGGTAGACAGGTTAACTGAGCAGCCTTTACTAGGAACAAATCATGTGCATAGCAAAATATTCATATCAATACCTGTACATGCAGGAAAATGTATTTGAAACTTTTCAGCTAGAAGAGGTCAATTTAAAAAAAGTATACATTTCATGTTAAGACATACAACTCAGTGTGTGGATCACAAGTACATTGAAATCAGTCGACTTTTTACACATCCCTGGCTTGCAACATATCCCATCTACGTGCATATTCCTACCTATAATGGTATTCTCTTCACTGTAATCTCCTTTAGCATCTAGCCTAACCAAGTAGGAGGGAAAAAATAAGTCACAAGTCACATATTACATTACAGAAAATTATAATGCATCTACCATGGCTGTGCTTACTTTCTTCCTAATAGGGAGAGGGGAGGGGGAGGTTTCCTAGAATGACATGTCCATTGTACAGTGTGCAAATAGTGTACCTAAGAAGTGTTGCAAAGTTGAAGTCTTGCACCTTCTCCTCAAACTCATTGCAAAATGACCTCCACATCTAATAATTGACATGCAGAATACGAGTAAATCAATACTCCTCCACTATACATGTTTATTTCAAATCCAGCATCAAATGGCCACACTTTTGCATCGACTACTTTAGCACTGAGAGGGTGTCACTCCTTCCAGTGGCTCGTTGCAAGATTTAAACGAAGAAAGGGGAAAACCCCACAAAATAAATATTGAAAACAAGATCCATTCTGGGACCTCTCTAGTGGTCAGCTACGTAAAAGAATGTGTCGATTTTCCCATTAGAACTTTGATGCCAAACACAATCAGAAGAAGTATCTATAGCTACATGCAGTAGCAGAGAACCACAGCAGTAAATTCCCAAGTTACAGGCGATGTCTGAGTTTCTGTCAACCTCTGCTCACATGCTGCCAGATACGGCATGTGGTTCCACTGCCCATATAAAACGGAAACGTGACCAACTAGAGCAATGGAACATTAGTAATCAGAAGAAGTATCTATAGCTACATGCAGTAGCAGAGAACCACAGCAGTAAATTCCCAAGTTACAGGCGATGTCTGAGTTTCTGTCAACCTCTGCTCACATGCTGCCAGATACGGCATGTGGTTCCACTGCCCATATAAAACGGAAACGTGACCAACTAGAGCAATGGAACATTAGTATAAGTGGAAACAAGTAGGAAGCATATAAACAAATGTGGGTCAGATTTTAAGAAATAAATCAAATACGTCAGCCGTTAAACTAGGATGCATGTTGCGTGCTAATGCCCTCTGAGGTATGTAGTTTGTTCCAATTCCTATCTTGTAGCGGCCACCGAGTTGGAACAAGGTCCAAAAACCAACCTCCCTCTTAGAAAATTGTCCAAGTTGGGGGGGGGGCAACTGGAGGAATCTGGATATTAAGGGGGGGGCATGATGTCAAGCACTTATCAACATCAATAAGAATTTTAATAATACAATTTCCAAGGGGGGGGGCAAAAAGGTTCCAAGGGGGGGGAGGGCGACATTGCATCATAACAGCGAGCGAGTTGGTCTGGGGAGAATCATTCTCTTACAGATATTTTGATAGAGCTAATGAGCTCACACTTATCACATGACTTGAGACTGGTGGAATGTTACATTTTACCAGTCATAGGTGTGCCCAGAATCATGTCTAGTGTCCCCAGACCCTCCCACGGTGCGCAGGTGATGCAAATATATGGTGAGCAGGAATGGAACTGGTTTTTGAGATTAAGAGCAACACTTGACATGGTTCGTGTAGGAATGTTGTAGATGATGCTCGAGGAAATCTCATAGAGCTTAGCAAATGCTATCCTGAGCCACACCCAGAGCACTAAGCCACACCCAGTGCACTAAGCCAAATGAGGCCATCAACTTTGCTTCATATTTCAGCCTGTCCCTAATCTTCAGTATCACTCTCCTCTATTGACTATAAATGCAACCAGTTCTCCCTCTACTGACTATGCAGCAAGTTCTCTCTCCTCAACTGACTATGCAGCCAGTTCTCTCTCCTCAACTGACTATGCAGCCAGTTCTCTCTGCTCAACTGACTATGCAGTCAGTTCTCTCTCCTCAACTGACTATGCAGCCAGTTCTCTCTCCTCAACTGACTATGCAGCCAGTTCTCTCTGCTCAACTGACTAAGCAGTCAGTTCCCTCTCCTCAACTGACTATGCAGTCAGTTCTCTCTCCTCAACTGACTATGCAGCCAGTTCTCTCTGCTCAACTGACTAAGCAGTCAGTTCCCTCTCCTCAACTGACTATGCAGCAAGTTCCCTCTCCTCAACTGACTATGCAGTCAGTTCTCTCTGCTCAACTGACTATGCAGCCAGTTCTCTCTGCTCAACTGACTATGCAGCAAGTTCCCTCTCCTCAACTGACTATGCAGTCAGTTCTCTCTCCTCAACTGACTATGCAGCCAGTTCTCTCTCCTCAACTGACTATGCAGCCAGTTCTCTCTGCTCAACCGACTAAGCAGTCAGTTCCCTCTCCTCAACTGACTATGCAGCAAGTTCCCTCTCCTCAACTGACTATGCAGTCAGTTCTCTCTCCTCAACTGACTATGCAGCCAGTTCTCTCTCCTCAACTAACTATGCAGCCAGTTCCCTCTCCTCAACTGACTATGCAGCCAGTTCTCTCTCCTCAACTGACTATGCAGCCAGTTCTCTCTCCTCAACTAACTATGCAGCCAGTTCTCTCTCCTCAACTGACTATGCTGCCAGTTCTCTCTCCTCAACTGACTATGCAGCCTGTTCCCTCTCCTCAACTGACTATGCAGCATGTTCTCTCTCCTCAACTGACTATGCAGCCAGTTCTCTCTCCTCAACTAACTATGCAGCCAGTTCTCTCTCCTCAACTGACTATGCAGCCAGTTCTCTCTCCTCAACTGACTATGCAGCCAGTTCTCTCTCCTCAACTGACTATGCAGCCTGTTCCCTCTCCTCAACTGACTATGCAGCCAGTTCTCTCTCCTACGGACTATGCAGCCTGTTCCCTCTCATCAACGGACTATGCAGCCAGTTCTCTCTCCCCAACTGACTATGCAGCCAGTTCTCTCTCCTCAATGGACTATGCAGCCAGTTCTCTCTCCTCAACTGACTATGCAGCCAGTTCCCTCTCCTCAACTGACTATACAGGGCTGTTGGAGGGAATGAGTGATGAGCATTTCCTTCTCTATACACACATGCACATGTGAGCCTGTTCTTATTTAGGACAGAGGTGACCTTGTACACCTCACAGGTCACCTATGCACATTTAGCATTTGGACCGGTCACCAGATCATATTATAGGCCAGGTTACCCGCACAAAAGACTCTTGGGCATAAGCATACCCCTGGAAACTTATGGTCATGCTCAGTACTATGCCCTCTTCGAGCAACTCCTCAGTGTGTTCACCTTACTCATCAACTAGTTAAAAATACAAGTTGTAGCCACAGCCAAATCTGTTGTATTTACGTACACCGCAGGCACTCGAGAAAGCTGATTTATAGTTTAATTACACTATGTAAACCAATTAGATGAATGGAAACCATTGACAAGCAAGCAAGCAAAGGTTTGGTGGATGTCTAGGCACTTCACAGAGAGCACAGAAAGAAACACAAAAATATCCCCACCCACCACAGGTCGTAAAAAAAATGCTTGAGGTTGTGTTATAGTTCTTCTAACGGTTCAAAAGTCTATTTCAGGTGGGAAGGTTCCCAAATCTAAAAAGTCATACTTATGACGAGCAATCTGTGCAAACATTGAACATCTATCTACGAAGGATGATCCATTCTTAAATATGAAGTTGAGTCGTGCATAGCATTTGGTCTTGCATATATACATGTATTGCCGAGTGGGAACAGACTCTCCAGGCCCTACCCAACCCCCCCCCCCCCCCCCCCCCCCCCCTTTTGAGGGCTAGTTTTCAATTAAAGCATAAAACAATGTTCATTGTTATGGTGAATAAGGTGGGACATTTTCTCACTGTCAAGCCAACTGATTCTATGGTGGATTGGGATCACATAGATATGCTTGTGGGTGGCGAATACCTTGCTGATTAGTAGTTGGTAGTGTAGGCCTGTGTAGAGATTGTGTGTGGCCTGGGTCAGATAAAGGAGCTATCACAAGATCTTGAAGGTATAGCCACTAATTAGCAGCTGCTGTTTGATCATCGTAGTTGTGTCTCTGTACCAACACTCCACCAGCATAGCATGCTCTGTGGTGGCTCGCTAGAAAGCAAATGTGGCCTTGAGTTTATGGGATTATTCTCTCCCCATTTATTCTCTCCCCATATAGTAGCTCAACGTCATTTACAATATGTGAGCCGGAAATAAAACAGACCCCAACCTTATGCAACAGAATGCATCCATTGTGCTGCGTCGAACCATCAAAGTCCAGATCTAAAATCTAGCACGTGCTGAACTGTAGTCAGCTGTTTAGCTATTAGCTTCCAGTACACATTATGGGGATCATAGACAAGGATAAACTCATTGAGCAGTGACAAGTTTCCTTTGCTTGTCGGCAGGTACCAGCTAAACGACACAAGGCCAAGGGTAGAGCTTAGGCAGTTGGCATACATATGCAGACAGGTTCACCGTCCCTTATGGGTAGCTAGCAGTCGGCCATCGATACAGCCAAGGCAGCAATGTGGCTGGTAAACTACAAGCAGTAATGTTCTGGAAGCTGATGTGCATAGTTAGATATAGTTTCTTATCCATACACACAATCATGTGTAGATGTGTCACCCTGCCGAAGCTGCGCTATGTAAATGACAGAGAATCGACGCCAAAGTCCCAACATTGTTTGTGCAACACTGTATTGTGATCCGTGCACCAGATTAAAGTGCAGTGTGCACACAACTGATAACCTAGCACCTAGTCCATCAAACTACTAAGCTGACACCCTATAATGTTACCGTATTCACTTGAGTAGAAGTTGCAAACTACCGTAGGTTGCAACTATGCAGCCACACAAGTGCTGTGGGTATAACTTGCGCCGCAAACAACAACAACAACAACAACAAGAACCTTTTGCCTGATCTGATTTGCTGTATGGGTGCCCTTCGATTCAGCAGATCAGAGAAAATGTAATGCAGCCATATGCAACAGAGTGAAATAAAACGCAGGAGCTGCTTATGGTTCAACTCATGCATCCATTGCTGTGTCAGACCAGTAGAATGCAGCGTGTGATTAGCTACTGTCAGCTGTTTAGCTTCTAGTATAACATGGCGTTTATAGATGAGAAGCTCACTATAGTCACAAGGAGATTCTGGCAGGCGTTTGCTAAATTGCACAGGCGAGAGAGAATGCCTGGAGGTGGGGAATGAGTCAGTTAAAAGTATCCCATAGATATAGCTAGCAAGTTGTTACAATAGCTTGCAAGTGGTTATTGTTATTGCATATATGCCATATTCACTCCAATAGAATTTGCACACGAAAGGGTTCCAGGATTCACCACAGGAAGGCACATGGTCCTCCCTCGCACTGGGCAAAATATCATACACGGCTGACCACTAGTGTCTCTTTCATACAGAAAGCAAACGGACATTCCCCATCAATCCACTCTCTTCCCGACAATATCAGGGAGTAAGTTCGTTATACATAGCTAGTACTTCTGATGCTGCTATTCCATACTCTATGAGGCAGTGAATTCTCCATTTTTGGACACATCCAGTTTGCAGTTTGAAGGCAGCATCAATTAGCTCCATTGTTGTGTCTTGCCATGCACTGTCTCCACCATCATATCTCTGTGTAACATGTTCAAGAGGCAAGCGACCAACAACTATTCCTATTGGCATGGCAAGCGACCAACAACTATACCTATTGGAGGCATGGCAAGCGACCAACAACTATTCCTATTGGAGGCATGGCAATCAACCAACAACTATTCCTATTGGAGGCATGGCAAGCGACCAACAACTATTCCTATTGGAGGCATGGCAAGCGACCAACAACTATTCCTATTGGAGGCATGGCAAGCGACCAACAACTATTCCTATTGGAGGCATGACAAGCGACCAACAACTATTCCTATTGGAGGCATGGCAAGCGACCAACAACTATTCCTATTGGAGGCATGGCAAGCGACCAACAACTATTCCTATTGGAGGCATGACAAGCGACCAACAACTATTCTTATTGGAGGCATGGCAAGCGACCAACAACTATTCCTATTGGAGGCATGGCAAGCGACCAACAACTATTCCTATTGGCATGGCAAGCGACCAACAACTATTCCTATTGGAGGCATGGCAAGCGACCAACAACTATTCCTATTGGAGGCATGGCAAGCGACCAACAACTATTCCTATTGGAGGCATGGCAAGCGACCAACAACTATTCCTATTGGAGGCATGGCAAGCGACCAACAACTATTCCTATTGGAGGCATGGCAAGCGACCAACAACTATTCCTATTGGAGGCATGGCAAGCGACCAACAACTATTCCTATTGGAGGCATGGCAAGCGACCAACAACTATTCCTATTGGAGGCATGGCAAGCGACCAACAACTATTCCTATTGGAGGCATGGCAAGCGACCAACAACTATACCTATTGGAGGCATGGCAAGCGACCAACAACTATTCCTATTGGAGGCATGGCAAGCGACCAACAACTATTCCTATTGGAGGCATGGCAAGCGACCAACAACTATACCTATTGGAGGCATGGCAAGCGACCAACAACTATTCCTATTGGAGGCATGGCAAGCGACCAACAACTATTCCTATTGGAGGCATGACAAGCAACCAACAACTATTCCTATTGGAGGCATGACAAGCGACCAACAACTATTCCTATTGGAGGCATGGCATGCAACCAACAACTATTCCTATTGGAGGCATGGCAAGCAACCAACAACTATTCCTATTGGAGGCATGGCAAGCGACCAACAACTATTCCTATTGGAGGCATGGCAAGCGACCAACAACTATACCTATTGGAGGCATGGCAAGCGACCAACAACTATTCCTATTGGAGGCATGGCAAGCGACCAACAACTATTCCTATTGGAGGCATGGCAAGCGACCAACAACTATTCCTATTGGAGGCATGGCAAGCGACCAACAACTATTCCTATTGGAGGCATGGCAAGCGACCAACAACTATTCCTATTGGAGGCATGGCAAGCGACCAACAACTATTCCTATCGAAGGCATGGCAAGCGACCAACAACTATTCCTATTGGAGGCATGGCAAGCGACCAACAACTATTCCTATTGGAGGCATGGCAAGCAACCAACAACTATTCCTATTGGAGGCATGGCAAGCAACCAACAACTATTCCTATTGGAGGCATGGCAAGCGACCAACAACTATTCCTATTGGAGGCATGGCAATCAACCAACAACTATTCCTATTGAAGGCATGGCCAGCGACCAACAACTATACCTATTGGAGGCATGGCCAGCGACCAACAACTATTCCTATTGGGGCATGACCAGCGACCAACAACTATTCCTATTGGAGGCATGGCCAGCGACCAACAACTATACCTATTGGAGGCATGGCAAGCGACCAACAACTATTCCTATTGGAGGCATGGCAAGCGACCAACAACTATTCCTATTGGAGGCATGGCAAGCGACCAACAACTATTCCTATTGGAGGCATGGCAAGCGACCAACAACTATTCCTATTGGAGGCATGGCAAGCGACCAACAACTATTCCTATTGGAGGCATGACAAGCGACCAACAACTATTCCTATTGGAGGCATGGCAAGCGACGAACAACTATTCCTATTGGAGGCATGGCAAGCGACCAACAACTATTCCTATTGGAGGCATGGCAAGCGACCAACAACTATTCCTATTGGAGGCATGGCAAGCGACCAACAACTATTCCTATTGGAGGCATGGCAAGCGACCAACAACTATTCCTATTGGAGGCAAGGCAAGCGACCAACAACTATACCTATTGGAGGCAAGGCAAGCGACCAACAACTATTCCTATTGGAGGCATGACAAGCGACCAACAACTATTCCTATTGGAGGCATGGCAAGCAACCAACAACTATTCCTATCGAAGGCATGGCAAGCAACCAACAACTATTCCTATTGGAGGCATGACAAGCGACCAACAACTATTCCTATTGGAGGCATGGCAAGCGACCAACAACTATTCCTATTGGAGGCATGGCAAGCGACCAACAACTATTCCTATTGGAGACATGGCAAGCGACCAACAACTATTCCTATTGGAGGCATGGCAAGCGACCAACAACTATTCCTATTGGAGGCATGGCCAGCGACCAACAACTATTCCTATTGGAGGCATGGCAAGCGACCAACAACTATTCCTATTGGAGGCATGGCAAGCGACCAACAACTATTCCTATTGGAGGCAAGGCAAGCGACCAACAACTATTCCTATTGGAGGCATGGCAATCGACCAACAACTATACCTATTGGAGGCATGGCAAGCGACCAACAACTATTCCTATTGGAGGCATGGCAAGCGACCAACAACTATTCCTATTGGAGGCATGGCAAGCGACCAACAACTATTCCTATTGGAGGCATGGCAAGCGACCAACAACTATTCCTATTGGAGGCATGGCAAGCGACCAACAACTATTCCTATTGGAGGCATGGCAAGCAACCAACAACTATACCTATTGGAGGCAAGGCAAGCGACCAACAACTATACCTATTGGAGGCAAGGCAAGCGACCAACAACTATACCTATTGGAGGCATGGCAAGCGACCAACAACTATTCCTATTGGAGGCATGGCAAGCGACCAACAACTATTCCTATTGGCATGGCAAGCGACCAACAACTATTCCTATTGGAGGCATGGCAAGCGACCAACAACTATTCCTATTGGCATGGCAAGCGACCAACAACTATTCCTATTGGCATGGCAAGCGACCAACAACTATTCCTATTGGAGGCATGGCAAGCAACCAACAACTATTCCTATTGGAGGCATGGCAAGCAACCAACAACTATTCCTATTGGAGGCATGGCAAGCGACCAACAACTATTCCTATTGGAGGCATGGCAAGCGACCAACAACTATTCCTATTGGAGGCATGGCAAGCGACCAACAACTATTCCTATTGGAGGCATGGCAAGCGACCAACAACTATTCCTATTGGAGGCATGGCAAGCGACCAACAACTATTCCTATTGGAGGCATGGCAAGCGACCAACAACTATTCCTATTGGAGGCATGGCAAGCGACCAACAACTATTCCTATTGGAGGCATGGCAAGCACCCAACAACTATTCCTATTGAAGGCATGGCAAGCGACCAACAACTATTCCTATTGGAGGCATGGCAAGCGACCAACAACTATTCCTATTGGAGGCATGGCAAGCGACCAACAACTATTCCTATTGGAGGCATGGCAAGCAACCAACAATTATTCCTATTGGAGGCATGGCAAGCGACCAACAACTATTCCTATTGGAGGCATGGCAAGCGACCAACAACTATTCCTATTGGAGGCATGGCAAGCGACCAACAACTATTCCTATTGGAGGCATGGCAAGCGACCAACAACTATTCCTATTGGAGGCATGGCAAGCGACCAACAACTATTCCTATTGGAGGCATGGCAAGCACCCAACAACTATTCCTATTGGAGGCATGGCAAGCGACCAACAACTATTCCTATTGGAGGCATGGCAAGCACCCAACAACTATTCCTATTGGCATGGCAAGCAACCAACAACTATTCCTATTGGAGGCATGGCAAGCGACCAACAACTATTCCTATTGGAGGCATGGCAAGCGACCAACAACTATTCCTATTGGAGGCATGGCAAGCGACCAACAACTATTCCTATTGGAGGCATACTTCAAGTCACTGAGGAGGACAGATCTTATTAAATAATAGCCAGTGCAATTATGTGATAGCTAGTCAGGGAGTTCTCGCCATTTGACAAAATCGGTCAAAATAGCAATACTACAATAACATTCACTTGAAATTGTATTCTCTCGACGTTTCGGCTAGATGCTCTAGCCTTCATAGAAGGTTATTGTAATGTTATTACGTCAACTGAGAGTTCATTGAGAGATATAATACTGTTTTTTGCTGGAGTATAGGTTGCAGTTTCAGCTACAAATCTTCCTTTGCATTTCAGGGTGTGAATTATACACCAAATATGTCGATTTTGCAAGTCGCAGTGGCTAAAGTGAATGACTAGGTGGAGCATGTGACCTGGTACTGCAGCTAGATGATGCAATGCTCTCCATCTAATTGTTGTGAAATATCTGGAACTAAGCATATTACTGTGGTTCCTCGAACATGCACGTTCTACTCTCTTCATGAGCTCCCTAGCTGCGGGTACTATTCGAGGGAGCACTCTATTATTTCAACATGCCTAACAGACATGCAAACAATAGTTCCACAAGATCATCATATCTCAAAAAGGTGGCATTTATTGATAATAGCATTGCGAGCTCTAGCTATGTCCTCAATTCTAGTTTCGTTTTCTTCATAATCAGCTTTGTCGCTTGCGAGGGATCGTCATAGTCAGTCTCTGCCACCTTTTCTGACGATATTTGCTAAGGCCAGTATTGCCCATAAAAACATATTTATGTAAACATGCATAACTTTGCTGTCCTTCATCCCCTACAGCTCATTTTGATACCAGAATAGAGCTCTCTGCAAGAGCTTTCTAATAATATGCTTTATAAGAAGTTTCAGTAAAGTATAGAGGTTTGAAAAAATTCTGACAGAGTCACAAAAAGAATTCCCTCTCCTAAGATATGCACTATACACGAGGTCCCTTTTATGAATGTAGTAGAGGAACCTCTAAAGCACAATTTAAGTTCAAAAATTTTACCTCAAAACTAAGGAGTTTTCATGACAAGGTCAACCAATATATGGGCATATTAGAGTATATACACACGACTATAAAATTGGACTAGTACATACTTCCAAATTGAAAAACTTCCAACTTAAAAGGTAGAGCAAAGATAGAGCTACAAAATGATATATAATGAAGCAGATATACATAAAAAATTTCCTTGAGATATCTTTCTTTTCCTTAAAAAAAACACGTTTCTGAGAAATCGCTGTTGAAGTTGGGCTACTATTATATTGGGCCACCACTAGACCATAAGTCAATTTTTTGCACCTTTGCACTTGTCTATTCTTCTGAGTAAGTAATTACCACTAGAATACAAGTATCAGGTGGAATCTCTTGGAAGGTGGTGGCTCTGAAAAGAGCTGGGGGGGGAAAAAAGGCTCTGAAAAGCAAAGATATGAGCGATCAAACTTTACTGAAGCTGAACTAACCTCCTTCTTCAATTTTCAAGGTGAATGTAAGTGAGAGCCTGGATAAAATCCACCATAACTAGAGACTTGTACATCCAAATATTTTCAAATTTGAAAGACAGTTTGTACAGATGTTTAGAAAGGATATAAGCCACAAAAAAAATATTGTCAAAAAATTAAAAATAATGGGCCTTTAAACAGAGAATGCCGTCATCATGTGACCCATCTATCTCAACTGAAAGCCATAACTTTTGAAGTATTTAATATTATCACTTCATTGGTGACAGATTGCCAAGCTTACTTCCGCCACTCCAGTCAGCATCTTCTCTGTACCTCTCATTCTACCTACTGGTGCATGGTCTAATTGAGGAAATACAGGGGTAGTTTTGTTGCAGCATATAAGTTGTTGAAATTGCAGAGAAGATTAGGAAGAGAAGAGCCACAGAGTATGTGAAAAGCTACCGAGAGACTAGAGAAGATCAAGTGGACAACGCTACCAAGATCAGCCAGATCACATCGAGTAGAGATCAGACTTTAATCTATGTAGCTTGGTATGTAGATGGGCACTTTAATTTTTGTAATAATGGTTAAAAAAAATTTGGGGGGGGGGGGGAGGGGTTAGGAAAGGACCTTATTCTCCAGTGCGATCCATACTCCGGAATAATGTACAGGTACATACATGTATATACATGCATAAAATCACCTCTTTCCTCTTGGCTGATTTGATCATCTCTGGGTCTAATACGTCAATCTGTAGGTCATATATCACACACACATGAGCAATGCACAGAATAACAATATTTATTATTATTATTTTGACATCCTGTGTTTTTTTAATTTAAAGTAAAAATATTTCTTGCCTTTTTTTCTACTAATTAAGCAAATATATTTTGGAAGAAAGGGAAGGGGTTAGGGTCCATTGTCCTATAACCATATATGGGAACGTTTTCGACCACTACTTTAGGATCTTCATAAAGGAAGTTAAGTGACTTGTAGAAGGAGGAAGAGACGACTTACTTTCAAGTCTTTGAACGTGTTGCTGTATTGCTTGTGAATAATGTTGTCCACCCTATAGAGAGGACATCATTTGTGAAGTATTCTGATATCTACATGCGAAAATACAGACATGTAAGCAAGTCAAGCTGGTTAGACTTGTGCAGTGCATGTTCTAAAAAAAAAGCTTACCGACTGACAATGATGCATGACCTCACCTGATTCAAACTGAAAGCATTACCTGGTGAGTGTAAGGCTAGTTGCATCTCGACATTGTAGCAACTAAAAAAATTTAAATACATACACACAAAAAACACGTTTTGAATACATCATTTGGAATTTAATACAGTTGGTTGTTAAAAGATGAATTTAAAGAGTACGGTGTTGCAGTTGCTTCTGTTTGATTGTGCACACACAGTTGATGGACAGAGCAGAGAAGCCCAGCCAGAAGTGAACTGAATGTCCTAACAATTTCTCGGTTACTTTACTGGCTTCATCATGGGAACCATTGTGTACAGTAGGCAGGGGGGAAATGTTCCGGTTCCGTACCCGTTCCAACGTTAATGTTACGATGTCTAAGGAAAGTAGGAATGTGGAACCAACGCATAAAAACCCGACAAATAACGCATAACAAATGCTGTTTATTTAAGTTTCCAAATTTTATTTCAAATAAATGCGTGCGCACACGTTCACACGCATATAGGGCGGGTGCCCCAGTTGTTTACAACTGGATGCTAAATTGAGCGAGTGTTTTCTTTGCTCCACTTTGTTTTCTTCTTCCCAGATGTCATTTTGCCCGTCAAGAAGTTTATTGCTGACAGAAGTACACTGTAAGTATATTAGTTATTTGTCTTCTTAGCTTTTTGGCCTAGTTTTGTAGAAATTAGGTTTGCTAAGCATAGTGGTTAAGTAAAGCCTGGTATAGACTAAGGCTTGCAAAACAAAGCCGCCCTTTTTAATGCCCTCACAAGCTAGCAAGCCTTGCCTTAGAGAGACTTCACAGAGTAGCTTAGCAGGCCTTGCCTTAGAAAGGTTGAAGAGTTTACAGAATGTCAAGTAGCTTAGCAGGACGTGCCTTAAAAAACTTAACCTCTGAATTCCCTAGCTAAGTTTTTGTATGTACAGCCACATCTAATTATTAGGCCTCACCTGAACCATGTATAGACCAGGTGATGATGCATTTACACATTGATATTTTGGCCAATGGAGAACTCTGTATCGGTGGTTCTCTTAAGCATGGTGGAGGATGGGTCATGTGTTTGGTGACAGGTGTACTGTAAATGTGGAAAAATTACCTTGTGAGTGTAAAATTTCTGCAATGCATTACTGGATTTCTTTTATGTTTCGTTGTACATGCAACAGGACCTCAGACATCTATGGTTGAGTTTTAGGATAAGTTTGTCCTTGATGCCACCATCGACCTAATACTCATCTACTTCTCCCCTACAATCACTGGTTCCAACCACCTACCTCTCCATGGACCCTATTGAATTTCAGCCTGTATGAGAGAAGTGTTTGGAGTCGATCCAGCAAGCATACTTGTAAGTGTTTATGATTGCAAAATAAAGCAATGACATGGAAATTATGTTTATAGCACTTGTGTAACTGACTGTTATCTTTTACTAGCTGTTTAATACAAGGCAAGTTCATCCATGCTTCACACAAAAAATGTGCAAATGTCAGAGAAATGGTGTACACACACCGAGAGACACAAACACTTGGTTGTAGCTTAGCTTTAGCTTTAAACTTAAGATATTATGCTTCACACAAAAAATGTGTCATGCCAATTGGGTCGTCTTGGTAGTGACAGCCAACCATAACACAACCTTGCATGATACTGTGTCAAATTGTCATGAAAGTTCACTGGTGATAAGTTATGCATGCTCAATTATTATGGTAACCTTACTACCTGTGAACAAAAACTACATGTACAGCAATTTTGCAGAAATCTTGTATATATATAGGAATGGATTTCCAGTGAATAAGAAAAATGTTCAATAGCCAGTTGCTGCTCCTTGTAGTTCAACAGTCCTTGGAAGAATTGAGTGCAGTCTGTGGATCTCGAATTGGACTACATTCATCGGTCTATATAACATCCTCTACGCCACAAGTTATCTCACCAAGAAAATTCCGCATTCACTCCTCTGGAAAGGTAGGGAAGGGAGGAGATATTATTGTAATATTACCTTGCCTTTAAGACTTGGAAATCAAATGTTTCACTGACTCAAACTAAGCTTGCTAGAGAGTATGCTAAGTTTTCTAAGGAGTAAGCTAAGCAGTCAAGACTGTCTTAAAATGTCTTAGCGTATGTTAAGCTGGTCCTTCAAACCACCAAGCTAAACTCCAAGCTAAACTCCAAGCCACAACCCAGGAAAAGCTATGCTCTTGAGCTTACCCTTCAAATTAAAAAAAGTTAATTAATCAAGCTTCCAGCTGTAAGCCAAACCAGCCTATAAATTGTAAGCTTAAACCAAGTTGTCAGTTTTTAAATTAGCTAAACTAAGCTTAGTAAGCTTTAGAAATGACAGACAGCTTACCTTGTTCCACATGCCTGATGAGCTTACCTTGTTCCACATGCCTGATGAGCTGACAGTAGAGCTACCTCAGAAGGTCTGTGGTCCTGCACCGCAGAAGGAGCGCAGTGAAATATCTTAGCCCCAGCTTGGTCTGTAATGGCCGCTAGAGCTAGTCAACAGTTGTTTCGTCGGTCAGCTTCATCTTCTCCTCTATTCCTTCGAGGCTTGCATTAATATCGAGGGCCTTTCACTGAAGAACGACATTATGAACGGTACAAGAAGCGACAGGCTGCCGAACAACAAAGAAGCTGGAGCGCACGAAGCCGATTGTACTTGAAGCATCAGGCTGACGAACAACCACGCAAACGTGGGAGAACAAACTGAACTGCGAACAAGTTTGAAATGCGAAGGAAAAAATGTTTCTTCGCTGTTGGAATGTAATTGTTTTCTTCGTTACTTAACGTCAGGAGCGGAACGGAATATTAAACCGGATTTTTTTTTTTTTGCTCCTACTGTACATGTAGGTTGAAAAATCTGACTTCACAGTCAAAATGGACCAACTTAATTTTATTATTGTGTACCTCGCGTTCATCGAACAAATGGTGAGGATTATTTTGTACCTAGAAACACAGCCATGCAATTATATTCCTCTACTTGCTTGTTTTAAGTACCTTGAAGTGTGTTTCAGCATATTTGATGGCCTTGAGAGCCCATGCCTGCTCCAGGACAGGCTGCATAACAAATATGACACAAGCAAGCCATCAAATGTGAACCACAGACACCTTCCCAGCCTTGCATCCAGGCACCCCTGCACCTTCCCAGCCTTGCATCCAGGCACCTTCCCAGCCTTGCATCCAGGCACCCCTGCACCTTCCCAGCCTTGCATCCAGGCACCCCTGCACCTTCCCAGCCTTGCATCCAGGCACCCCTGCTCCAGGAGAGGTTGCACATGCATAATACATGAAGGATGTAGTCATGCCTAGCGCTTGGCATAGGGGTGGCAGGCGTAAACTTGTTTGGAGTTACCTCATAAGACTCTGAAGTCCAGATGGAAAATGTTGTTCAAGGCATCCAATTTATATTTTGAATCCAAGCACATGACGAATTACCCTGCACAAGGGAGTGTGTTAGTTAACCAAGAAGAACCATACCTGGTGCCAATGTTGCGAAGGAACACCACCATCGACCATGTACCTCGGAAGATGCTTTTTCTTTGTCTGACAATGGAAAAGTCCTCGTTAGAGTTGGAAGCATCTCTCTAGCAAAATACTTGAATAGACCACCATCGACTATGTACCTCGGAAGATGCTTTTTCTTTGTCTGACAATGGAAAAGCCCTCATTAGAGTTGGAAGCATCTCTCTAGCAAAATACTTGAACAGCGCCACTTCATTCTTGAAATGTGTGACGCCAACCACCAGAGAGCCGTGACACCCCCACGATGATATTGGTGGAATTAAATTTCAGTGCCCCTATCATCTGCTTCATCGTCAAATCCTCTGGCTATACAGTACATATTTTATGAGCCGACAGTATTTCTACCAAAAGCAATTATACTCCAGTCAACAGAAACTAACACTCTCCACCCCCGGAATTTAACCTCCAACTTGAGAACAGCAGTTGCAATCCTCTGAACTTTATTACCATTATTGCTGGTAATGTTTGTCTATTATATATTGCATAAGGGTTTAACTTCGTTAGTCTTAGAAAAACAAGGGTTGTCATCAAAATTATGTTAAGCTGTTAAAAGGGGGAACAAGTCTGAGCATGTCTGGAAATTGTGGTTAGGATTTGGAGCTCCATAGATTCTTTACACTTCACTATATGAACTTGAAATGCAAATGATAGATCTCTCTGTGTGCTCTCTTTTGGTATTTAAAAAGTTGCATAGGTACAACTGTGCTAAAGTTACATGCAGCTGAGTGGGGATACCTCAAAACCCGAGTGCCAGAATCGGTTAAACTTCTTGTTCCTAATTGGAAAGTGATGTCAGTTGAAATTGTTATCCGTGTTTAGAGGAAGCCCTACAACTTGCAGTGTTGATTTAGGCTAAAACATAATGAATTAGGCAAGCGTGGGGTTTAGCGCCTAATGAATACCGCTTGTTTGGTAAAGTAGGGCTTCCTCTAACCACAAATACCGATTTCAACCATTTAAATCTGGAACTACTAACAGTGGCACACAGATTTTGAGGACTCCCACTTTGGCTGCATATCAAGTGTATAGAGTAATGCAGAAACTATGGAGCTCCAAAGTCGTAACCACAAGTTTTTTTGTTGTGTGTTTGTGTTTATAATTTTAGACACCCTTCGCATGAACATAAGTCCATGTTAAAAAATAAAATATCTCAACATCAATTTGTGGTGTTTGTATCTATCAATCATTCATAGTCAGTTCAAGAATGGATTTGGTGCACTGACCTTACTTCACATTCCAACTTGCAGTTCCAAAAGATAAACATGTATGGCAGAACAAAAACTGCCACCAGAAAGCATACTGCATTGGCTACATTTTGGTATATAAATCAGGACCATAGCAGGCATGTGTACAAAGATATGGTACGGTAAATCTCGGTTTTCAGACTTGTTCCACCCTAAATTGACCCTTTACCACATCACATTCTTGCCACTCACATTATTCAAGTAGTCCTCCGCTTGCGACGAGAGAGCAGATCCTACTGCTTGGGCTTCGGCGGGAGAGCCCTGTAAATACATGTTTGTTTTAGTGGGTGACAGGGATTGCTGTGTAAAAATTTTTAAAAAAAGTTCTGCGGCTTGGAGAACACAAATACTCACCAGGGACTGAAGCATATTTCCGTCGGCCATTTTCTCACGTGTATTAGCTAGAACACCACGCCCACTATGAAGTTTGACCTTTGATCCTGTCATTTTTGCCGAGTCATTCTGCTAGGGCAGAAGGTGTGCTTTTAATAGAAACTCAAATATACTCGGCATTTCCTAGCGGTGGCCGATTTTGGGTAATCTCTCGATCCAACTGTTTCACTTCTTCGCCAACTGGGTCTCCTCTTTGAAGGTAAACGACATTTTGTAGCTAATTGACTAGAAATAGATCATTAGCTTTGAGTTACCTTCCTTATAGCTAAGAGCTATACGATGTTTGTACGAGGATGTACGAGGATGTTTGTACGAGTGATTGTGAAAAGTTTTGTGTAAACAATAAATATACTATTTTGTTGGTCGTGGTGTACAAAATTTGTTTTCTCTGTGATTTTATACTTGGGGACTAAATCAGTTTTGGACACAAGGACATGAACGTCACCTTAGTGTGCGAGTCACCATTTATGTATGAATGTGTTCAGCTTTCGTTTGTTTGTCCAGTTAGTGCATTTGTCCAGTTAGTGCCACTCGATATGCACTTATATTATCTGACAGTCTTTTCTTATCTGCTAAGTTTTGTCTTGCTCTGGCTGGTGACATAAAATTGAATTATCACCTCTCGTGATTACCACCATTTGATTGAGGAAAAGTTCCAACTATTAGCAGAATTAGTATGGATTTGTCCTCAACTTTGCCTTGAATAACTCCATGCCCTTGATTTGCTTGTGTGCTTTAGTGAAAACAGCATTGTTTGCATGTCCGCATGCAATTACATTGCAGTGAGCGAGCTCATAGCTGAAATCCAATTGTCCCTGTGTTATGAGATATACACAGTCCAATTATAGTCTCTCGAAATATTCACAATCTGTGATCTGTGAGCGAGTCCTTCAAAAGCTGTTGTGTTTCTGTGAAGACAGTATATGGCTATCCATCTAGCAGGCCCTGCAGCAGCAACTGTTGTTGCTAGGAGAGACTGCTAATGATCCCTTCACAGAGGACCAAAGCTAACCTCGGAACTTGGAGGACATGACAATGATGAGTCACTAGTGTAATAATCATTGCTTGCCCATACTTCAAGCTAGAAGATGAGAGCGTGCCCTCGATGACTGTGCATTCGAATAGGACCCGCAGCTTGGCTCTTCTTAAAATTAGTAGGACACACACAGTCTACTCCAGGGGATACAAGACAAGTTCTAGCTTCCTCGTGTGTGTAATGGGCACATTAGCTTCCTTTTCAACGGTATGGAACTGTTTCTACTCTTTAAACGACAGAAAACAGCTTTTGGTTGTGCAGGCAGCATGTGTAATGCAATGTGTTGGACCAGGATGTCTGTAGGAGAGGAGAGGTAAGGAGACCTGGCTATTTGGGAGATGTGTGCCTAAGCTCAGCTCAAGGATTTTTTTCACTTTAGTCCCCATCTTGGTTAGGTTGTGGCACGGAAAATCCTACAATATCTCTATGGATGTCCCCTTTGAATATTGTGTCATATTTTATTTTCACAAGTTGTTTCCAACTTAATCATAGCCCTACATCTCTAGCAGTGTGTCATACAGGGAAAAGGGGTTTGGAACCCCCCCAGCAAAAGTCCAGTCTGATGCCTAGGCTAGCCAACATTCGTAGTAGCTGGGCAAGCACTTCCCTTGGACTGCCACATGTGATCCTAGATTGACCATGGCAACATCACTGGACAAAATATATATTATTGGCCACCTCCTCTCTTTGTGGTTGGGGGTGTTCCCCAGATTTTTTTTGCTTTCTACCAATCAGACCACAAAAGTATATTGAAAGTGAACTAGCAGGATGGGTAGAACACACACCAACTACCAAGACAGGTAGAACACCCACCAACTAGCAAGACAGGTAGAACACACATCACCAACTAGCAAGACGGGTAGAACACCCACCAACTAGCAAGACAGGTAGAACACACACCAACTAGCAAGACGGGTAGAACACCCACCAACTAGCAAGCCAAGTAGACACATACTAGCAAGCCAAGTAGAACACACATCAACTAGCAAGACAGGTAGAACACACACCAACTAACAAGACGGGTAGAACACATACCAAACTAGCAAGACAACTAGAACACCCACCAACTAGCAAGACAGGTAGAACACACACCAAACTAGCAAGACGAGTAGAACACCCACCAACTAGCAAGCCAAGTAGACACATACTAGCAAGCCAAGTAGAACACACATCAACTAGCAAGACAGGTAGAACACACACCAACTAGCAAGACAGGTAGAACACCCACCAACTAGCGAGACAGGTAGAACACACACAAACTAGCAAGACAGGTAGAACACACACCAACTAGTGAGACAGGTAGAACACACACCAACTAGCAAGACGGGTAGAACACACACCAACTAGCGAGACAGGTAGAACACACACCAACTAGCAAGACAGGTAGAACACACACCAACTAGCGAGACAGGTAGAACACACACCAACTAGAAAGACAGGTAGAACACGCATCAACTAGCAAGACAGGTAGAACACACACCAATTAGCAAGACAGGTAGAACACACACCAACTAGCAAGACAGGTAGAACACGCATCAACTAGCAAGACAGGTAGAACACACACCAACTAATAAGATTTGGTAGAACACACACCAATTAGCAAGACAGGTAGAACACACACCAACTAGAAAGACAGGTAGAACACGCATCAACTAGTAAGACAGGTAGAACACACACCAACTAGCGAGACAGGTAGAACACACACCAACTAGCAAGACAGGTAGAACACGCATCAACTAGCAAGACAAGTAGAACACACACCAACTAGCAAGACAGGTAGAACACACACCACCAACTAGCAAGACAAGTAGAACACACACCAACTAGCAAGACAGGTAGAACACGCATCAACTAGCAAGACAGGTAGAACACACACCAACTAATAAGATTTGATAGAACACACACCAATTAGCAAGATAAGTAGAACACACACCAACCAACAAGACAGGTAGAACACACACCAATTAGGTAGAACATACACACACACCAATTAGGTAGAACATACCAACTAGCAAGGCCGCATAGTAATATTAGGTCTAGACTTCCATTGTAAACATTTCCCCAAAGTAGCTACTTGGGGAGAATGGGAAGAGGAGAGAGCCCTGTTCTCCCTCCTCCTGTGTGGAATTGTGACCTACATACAAAGTGTGGTAGGACGGTAATGGCATGTGTGGCTTCTCTTGAGTGGCCAATTAAGCTCTGTATGTGCATACATAGTAATACCAATAGCTGTGTTTCTAATGTATTGTTAGTATGTTGTTACCTCCGCATCTAGCATGACCTGTGCAGTGTGTGTCTGTGGTTATTAAAAAGAATAGTGTAATTACCTCATTTTATCTCTAGGATCGGCGGCCTATGTCACTGCAAAAAAAAACTTAGCCTCTCTTGATGGAATTTAGTGGACGTCACTAGGTCAATTAAATTGCCTGATACATGAATTAAATACCCTTAATTAACCACAATAAAGCCAGGCACTTGACCCCAAATTACAAGAGAAAGATGGTGTATCTTAACTTGGCCCTAAATAGTGAGAGAAGGATGGTGTATCTTAACTTGATCCAGAAAGATGGCGCATCTTACCAAAATTGTGAGGGGAAAATGGTGCATCTTAACTTGGCCCCAAATTCTGAGGGAAGGATGGTGTATCTTCATGATATGCAGACACTTTCATCATGAAGATCTTAAGGCTGTTGACTGGTTGATGCATAAGGAGTTTGACACTTGATTGTGAATCTCTTGCATTTCTGCATGTGCACTGCGACCTTTGCACCTCTTGCTGTTTGTAGGCCATAGATGTGCATCAGTGAGAGGATGTGATGTGTAGATTAGACCACATTATTATCTACAGCTGTTGAGTGTTTTTTTAAAATGTGTGGACAAGAATTATGCATTATTAAAAGTGCTTGAGATGACCTTCTTCATGAGCTCAATGTGAGTGCCATTGCACAACTGACGGCCCTTCAAGTTCGCTGAATTGAGCTGTGACCTGACCTCTAGCCAATCAGATAAATCCTATGTCACAACTGATGTGCAACTTTAAGGCTGGAGGTAGGGCTAAGAGTGATGTAAGGCCAGTGCAAAGGTATTCTAAAGCTAGGTCTAACATTTGAGCTAGGAACGTCCTCCGATGGTTCCAGGAATTCCCGTCGGTATCCCTGCCGCATAGTGATTGCCCTCGCTAGCGATGTCCCAAGTGGCTTGAACTCTCCCGGGAGTCCCTCCTGCGGTGTCCTACGTAGTCATTCCCATCACTAGTGATGTCTCAGGTGGCTTGGAGTGTCCTCCTGCGGTGTCCTAGGAAAGGTTTTGGCAGTGTTGAACGTGCCTGGGATGTTTCACCGGCAGAAGGTGCTGGTTTGCCTCTCTGGCTTCTTGTTTTGTTAGCGAGCGCCATCTCTCCCTCCATTTCCAGTGTGATAGTCTGATCAGCGTTACATGACTTCTAGTCATGTGCTTCACATACAAAAGATGAAATTGTCCAGGAAGAAAATGCTCGTCGTGGTCAGTGTGCATCTGCATAGCGTGCATCAAGATGCTGCGACATTACAAGCTTACGAGTGATCTGATTGGCTCAAGATCATGTGACCAGCAATATAAATGACTCTATTCCTGATGAAGGCTAGAGCATCTAGCCAAAGCGTCGAAGGCAGGTTGAGTTGCTTGTCAAGAAAGTCATTGTGCGTATACTTAGTAATGTCAACAGAGAGTTCGTTGGGAAATAATAAGCTTGTGTTGATTCCTGACTCATAGAGTAATTTTGTTCTAATGGAGATCATCTGTTTTTCTATAAACCAAATGAAGTCATTGTCACCCCTTCCATAGCATTCTCACCCCCCCACCCTCCCAACCTATTGTCAATAAAGCTGTGCATTATCGAAGCACACTCTACCACATTCCGTGTGCAGTGAGATGAGCATCAACCCAACAGCAGCAGGGTCGAGTCGGTTTCAGTTCGACATGCTGGACCTCAACTCCCAGGGGATCAATGACATCCTCAAGGCAGGGGGTGAACCCATGGTGGTCGGGAGAGGAGGAGATGATGAAGATTCCAGCCAGTTCTCCATGTCTCCCCAGGACGACCAGGAAACTGACTACTGCCTCCGGACATTTGAGAACTGGACGCAGGTCAGGCAGACGGAGTTTGTGGAGCAGCTTATTGCTAGAATGTCGTTCCATCAGCACGAGCACATCTACTCCATTCTCATGCCCATGCTACAGAGAGACTTCATCACCGTACTACCCAGTAAGAATGTGTGTTATGGGGGGGGGAGGGGGGGAGGGAGAGGAAGAGAAAGTCAGCTGATGTAGCCCTACCTCTTGTCAACAACTATCTGCGGATACATTTTTATACGGTAAAGAATTTCCCACAATTCTTGGTGCAGGATGTTATTATGGGCTGGGCACACTGGCTTAACAATTATGGGGAAGATATATGGAAATTTTATCAATCAGCTCCCCCATCCCCCGGCAGAAATCCCAAACGATGCTATGCATCAGCAGGGGGTGATGAGAGAGAAGGGAGTAGACGGGGGGGAGCAAAGGAAGAGCTTCCTCCTGCATTTGAAGAGTATGCTAGTGTTAGAGGTTGTTGTGCAAGTGTGTTATGAAGGAGGCATGGTGCATGCCACATGTGCCTGGAAGGCACGGCCATACTCGACCTCTTGTAAGTATGACAAGTTGTGTAGCTTCCAAATTCCTTAACCCCGGCCCCTGACTGTCTTTACACTTCTACATATTTGTCAGCTGGTGTCTCTCCCTCTGCATTTTCAGAGTAGTCCAATGGTGCCCTCGACAACCCTGGGGTCAACTATAATGTTCAAAGATGTTGTCAACCTAATCCTAACCCTAGCCTATAGCTAGCTCTAACCCTAGCCTATACTTATCTCTGGCCCTAACCCTAGCCTATACGTTGCTCTAGCCCTAACTTATACATGTATGTATCCCTAACCCTAACCTTAGCCTATACGTTGCTCTAGCCCTAATATCCAGGGTATCCCACAAGGCTAAGTACATGCTCAGGGGAATGGCTACCTAACATTATACATACTGCTGGACCATGTGGAGGCTATACCTGTAGTTATTCCAGTAGCTGTATACTAGGTTTCGTACGGTGGGGGGGGCTGGAATTCCAAAATTTATTAGCTAACATGGACATCATGAAATTCATGTCACAAAAGCGTCCACATGACGCTAGACTCACATACAGGAACAGGAAACTCTCCAGCACATACACTAGTCCTTAGCATGCCATGTGCTTGCTTAGTCTGGTGCCTAGATCACCATCTAATGAGCTTGTTGCTAGATCATGCATTCAGTACGATATCAAACAAGTTTTCCCAGATTTCATCAGGCGCAATCTGAGTGGATGTAAAATTCAAAATTCAATAAATTTTTGCCCCCAGACTACCCAAGCTTGCCACATGCTTCAGCAGTATTTTTCTTCTCTCCCCCCCCCCCAGAAATCATGTATGAAACCCCCCGAGTGTTGTACATGTAGCTAGGAACTGAGACAGCCAGATGAAAACTTGATTAACACCCAAGCTAGCCTAGGCTCTATTGTTCTTGGTCTAGTGTGGGCATCCTGCAGATATATCCAAAGAGAATTCTCAAGAATAGCTTCTAGCCTTTGTTTCACTAGCTAGTCTACTAGATAACAACCTAGATAACTCAACTTCCTGCGCAGCTCTCAAACTATCTGCATACTTGCACATCCTGGGTGCATAACCATAGCAACACTACTTTCAGTAATTAAATTCATGGCAGCCTACAGTATTAGAATATAATGAACCTCTGTTATCCAAAATTTAGTTGCAAGGTATTAGTCCGTAACCTTCTGGATAACTGTGCAGTTCTAACCTTATCCCTATAGCTCTAGTCCTACACCCTAACCCTCTAGTTCTGGCCTTATAGATCTAATCCTAACCCTAGTCCAAGCCAGTATTACATGTAGGTGGCCAACAAATTTGGTTATCCCTCGAACTCTATGAAGCCCCATTATATATATATATATATATGTCTACATATATATGTCTACACATACGATACAGTGTACTTAAAGGTCCCCAGCATCACTAGAACTCTATGAAGCCCCATTATATAATATATATATATATATATATGTATATGTCTACACATACGATACTTAAAGGTCCCCAGCATCACTAGAACTCTATGAAGCCCCATTATATAATATATATATATATATATATATATGTCTACACATATGATACTTAAAGGTCCCCAGCATCACTAGAACTCTATGAAGCCCCATTATATATATATGTTTACACATACGATACTTAAAGGTCCCCAGCATCACTAGAACTCTATGAAGCCCCATTATTTATATATGTCTACACATACGATACTTAAAGGTCCCCAGCATCACTAGAACTCTATGAAGCCCCATTATATATATATGTCTACACATATGATCCCCAGCATCACTGGAACTGTATGAAGCCCCACATATATGTTCAAAGGTCCCCTGCATCACTGAAACTCTGTGAAGCCCCATATATATGAAGGTCCCCAGCATGACTGGAACTCTATGAAGCCCCATCCATATACATGTACTGTATATATATATATGAAGTTCCCCAGCACTGGAACTCTTTGGAGCCTCATATATATATATGAGCATCACTGGAACTCTATGAAGCCCCATATATATATATATATATGAGCATCACTGGAACTCTATGAAGCCCCATATATATATATATATATATATGAGCATGACTGGAACTCTATGAAGCCCCATATATATATATATATATATATATATGAGCATGACTGGAACTCTATGAAACCCCATATATAATATGTATGAAGGTCCCCAACATCACTGGACCTTCAGCTATGAGGTGGCTTGTCTAGACATGTTTTGTTTGTCTGTCTCTGTGTGTGTGTGGGGGGGTTGTGGGCGTATGGTGCGCATAACTGGATATGAATAACAACTTCTGGCCTGCCTGCTCCAGCACTGATTGATATGTCACACTCCTGCCTACCTCTGGTTGCAGAACACACACTGTTGGTACATCAGTGTGGGTGTGGCAGTGATAAATGTGCAACAGCATCACGGGGAAAAACTTACCTGCATAGAGGGGAGTATGTGGAGAGGGAGAGAGGTCCCTCAAGCAGAGTGACCTGCATGGAGGGGTGTGCGTGGAGAGGGAGAGAGGCCCCTCAAGCAGAGTGACCTGCATGGAGGGGGGGGTGTGTGGAGAGGGAGAGAGGTCCCTCAAGCAGAGTGACCTGCATGGAGGGGTGTGTGTGGAGAGGGAGGGAGGTCCCTCAAGCAGAGTGACCTGCATGGAGGGGTGTGTGTGGAGAGGGAGAGAGGTCCCTCAAGCCGAGTGGCCTGCATGGAGGGGGGTGTGTGGAGAGGGAGAGAGGTCCCTCAAGCAGAGTGGCCTGCATGGAGGGGTGTGTGTGGAGAGGTAGAGGTCCCTCAAGCAAAGTGACCTGCATGGAGGGGTGTGTGTGGAGAGGGAGAGAGGTCCCTCAAGCAGAGTGACCTGCATGGAGGGGAGTATGCGGAGAGGGAGAGAGATCCCTCAAGCAGAGTGACCTGCATGGAGCATGGAGGGGGGGGGGGGGGTGGAGAGGGAGAGAGGTCCCTCAAGCAGAGTGGCCTGGGAGTATGTGGAGAGAGGTCCCTAAAGTGAAGTGATTAAGTTCTTCCTTGCAAATCTCTGAAGACATCACTGCATTGCTTGTGAATGGCCTTGTACACCCTAGAGAGTACGTCATCTATAGAGAGTACGTCATCTATAGAGAGTATGTTGTCTATAGAGAGGATATCATCGCACATTTGCTATCCTTTTCCCTGTCTCGGGCCTGGAAGCCATTTTTCCTCCCCTACCTTGTTGTAGAATAGCAGCTGCAGTGCATGCCGTGGAGCAAGTGTGTGTCGTCTGTGGCAGGCTACTGCATGTCATGTGACTCTTGTCTGCACAGACTCTGACCATCGTGATCATGCCTTTCTCATTATTAGGTAAAGGATTGCATCACATCGCCTATAAGATCCTGTCCTATTTAGACGCCAAGTCGCTGTGTCGGGCAGAGCTGGTATGTGGGGAGTGGTACCAAGTCATTGCCGATGGCAACCTCTGGAAGAAGCTGATTGAGACAAAGGTGGCGGTGGACCCGGTGTGGACGGGTTTATCGGAGCGGAGGGGCTGGGCAAAGTACCTGTTCCGCCATGTGGCCGAGTCCGAGGGAATTACACACTTATATTACAGACACCTCTATCCCAGCATCATCAAGGACATCGAGGTGCATAAACATACTTGTGTTTGTGGGGGGGGGGGAGGGGGGGGGTGGTTACATGTACGTACACATGTGTGGTTGGGGGGGGGGGGGGGGTTACATGTACGTACACATGTGTGGTTGGGGGGTTACATGTACGTACACATGTGTGGTTATGGACCAGTTACATGTGTATGGTTTATGGAACACTGGTCCACACTCGTAGGTACATGGTATATGACACCCATGGACAACATTATCCAGTTCTGTCGTGTGTAGATTACCTCTTGCAAATTCTGCCCTCATCAAAGGAAAGTGATTAAAGAAGGCGACGTAAACCATCCCTTGCATTAGCTATGTGGATCTCTTTGTGAGCAAGGAGTTTCACTTCCCTCCAAAAGTCATGCAGTTTTTCATTTCATAATGACGTTCTTATTTGCAAGCAAGCGCACATGTGTGTGTGTGTGTGTGTGGTGAGTGCCTGGAATTCTGGTTGTCTTAGTGCTCAGTTCTTTTGTCTCTGTTGGTTTCTCTGCTGTGATCAGCAATGAAGCACTCATTAAAGTGTGCTGTGTGAAGATATTAGTGACCGTGGGGGGAGGGGGGGTTTCTTTTGTCTCTCAAGGCAGGCTCACGATGTGAAGCTCGCTGAGGTGTTGCATCATTCTCATATTGTGAACTGCCATCAATACATACAAGGCAATATGACGATACAATTCAAGGAATAGGATCTACTTCCATCGTCGAGCGTTGAACTTTCTGACCAATCGGAATGCTAGAGTCTAGCACATGATGGATTGCACCGTCAGCTATTTTAGTTTCAAGTAAACACTGCAATTTGTAGACTGGAAGAAGCTCATTGGATTGAAGAGCTTCCCTTGCTTGTGGCGGTCGCTCTGTGACTAGCTACAGCAGCTTCTGGCTAGACGGTTTTGCTACCAGATCTAACTAGAGCACTAACAGCAGCTTCTGGCTAGACGGTTTTGCTACCAGATCTAACTAGAGCACTAAGTTAGCTAGTGGTTTGACAGTTGGGCTGGCTACATACACTAGCTAGCTAGTAAGTGGCGGTAGCAGTTTAGTCGCTAGCTGTAGTTGTTACATATCTACACCAGAGTGACTTCTCATCAGCACTGCCATAATGTTTACTCCAGCTCCAGCTAGATCATCTGGTCAGCTGCTCTCCATAGGTGGTGGCGTTGAAATCGAAGTTCAAAGTTCAAGATTGTGTGATGTCTTAGCATTATTTTGTGAACTATGCACAAGACGACGTACAACATGTTGCAATGATACGCTCGCTTCAACGAGCGTCAGGTACAACATGTTGCAACGATACGCTCGCTTCAATGAGCGTCAGGTACAACATGATGCAATGATATGCTCGCTTCAATGAGCGTCAGGTACAACATTACAACATGTTGCAACGATACCCTCGCTTCAATGAGCGTCAGGTACAACATGTTGCAACGATACCCTCACTTCAATGAGCGTCAGGTACAACATGTTGCTCGCTTCAATGAGCGTCAGGTACAACATGTTGCAACGATACCCTCGCTTCAATGAGCGTCAGGTACAACATGTTGCAATGATATGCTCGCTTCAATGAGCGTCAGGTACAACATGTTGCAACGATACCCTCGCTTCAATGAGCGTCAGGTGCAACATGTTGCAACGATACGCTCGCTTCAACAAGCCTCAGGTACAACATGATGCAATGATATGCTCGCTTCAACGAGCTACAACATGTTGCAATGATATGCTCGCTTCAACGAGCTACAACATGATGCCATGATACGCTCGCTTCAAAGAGTGTTATGTTGTGAACTGGCCTTCTCTCTCTCAAACACTCCTAATTACCTTCTAATTACCACCTCCCCATCTCTTCCCTCTCGCTTCCTTTCCTGCCCCTTATATCTCTTCCTCATTCCTCTCACCTTCTTCCTATTCCCTCCTCCTCTCTTCGCCTCCCCCCTCCACTCCCTTTCCCAACCCCCTTACATTCCTCCCTGTTCTCCTCGCTCTCCTTCCCCTCCCCCAGGCCATGCAGTACAACTGGAAGAATGGGCACCACAGCCTGACTCGCATAGAGTGCCACAGCGAGAATAGCAAGGGTGTCTACTGCCTCCAGTATGACGAGAAGAAGATCGTCAGCGGGCTGAGAGACAACACCATCAAGGTGAGACCCAGGGTGTGTTACATCATCCCCCTCCTGTAGTTGGTTAGGTCCATCATGCTCTAGCAAACGTGCGGACGTGTTTGTAAATTCCTAGTGCCTCCACCATGTGTGTGTGGGGCTGAGCGGGTCTCTGGAGGTGTGGCAAGGAGGTGGTGTTGTTGATGGACTCCACTGCGCCCGGGTGTCGGGTTGTTTGGGCTATTGGTGGCTGGCCTGGGTCTGGTTGTCACCACACACCCACAGTTGCATGTGACAGTGTTTGTAGTGGAATGGTATTTGCATGGCTAGACAGGTTGGCTGACCCTGTCCCCATGGCTAGACAGGTTGGCTGACCCTGTCCCCATGGCTAGACAGGTTGGCTGACCCTGTCCCCATGGCTAGACAGGTTGGCTGACCCTGTCCCCATGGCTAGACAGGTTGGCTGACCCTGTCCCCATGGCTAGACAGGTTGGCTGACCCTGTCCCCATGGCCAGACAGGTTGGCTGACCCTGCCCACATGGCCAGACAGTTTGGCTGACCCTGTCCCCATGGCTAGACTGGTTGGCTGACCCTGCCCACATGGCTAGATAGTTTGGCTGACCCTGTCCCCATGGCTAGACAGGTTGGCTGACCCTGTCCCCATGGCTAGACAGGTTGGCTGACCCTGTCCCCATGGCTAGACAGGTTGGCTGACCCTGCCCACATGGCTAGACAGGTTGGCTGACCCTGTCCCCATGGCTAGACAGGTTGGCTGACCCTGTCCCCATGGCTAGACAGGTTGGCTGACCCTGTCCCCGTTGATGATGCGATGCCGAGCACATTGTGTTGACATCTCGATAATTCTGCCCACTCAAATTTGAAGGTGAAGGTCACACCTTTCATCACATGACTTGCTAATTCCACTCGGGGTGTCTCTCCCCCGCCAAAAATGTCTACAATTAGAAAATTAACCCAGGAATGCCTTGATGCGTGATTAAAATTAGAAACTTGTTTGAAATGTTTTGGGGGGTATAGAAGTGTGTCATACATGTACGTAGATCCAAAAGTGATGTGCCTTATGGCCCATGCCTGCCAAGAATCCTGTGGAAAGTCTCAGATTACAGGTTTTCTTTTGCTGTGTCATGAATTCAGCCGTGCTAGTGTCCCGAGCACAGAATCTTGTGGACTGGAAGGGTTAAGCATCGGAGTTTGAGCGCTGGAGTTTGTTAAAGCGACACAGATGGACGATGTGAAATGACTGCCCTACCTGTTCGCTCATATTTACATGGCGAGGAAGAAATGTAATTGAGACTTTTGAAGCTTGCACTCAATACATGATGTTGAGGTGGTGGTAAATGTCCGCATTCAGATTCCATCTCGTTGTTGGAGGGCATCAAATAGGGATTGTCAAAAGTATAGCGTGATTTGTTTTGTGGAGTATTTTCATTGAAATGGAAGATGACTCTCTTTGTGGGGGTCCATAGCCAAGCCTATGGGTTCATGGCATGAGATTATCAGCGGATAAGCTAACAACAGCAACACTTACATGTACATACATGTACATAGCACATGTGTCATTGACAAACTAACAAACGAAGCCTGTCGGTGGTTTGTTCCGCAATAATTTGCTCAATCATTGGGAGGCAGTGCAATACTCTGAACTTGTATACGTGTATACCGTCCGTATTCACTCGAATATAAGTCGCAACTTGTATTTATTTCAGCCAAATCAAGTTGCGAACTTTAAGCATTGCGCTTGCGCAGTGCAAAGCCAGTCTTGCGCTATTGTGCTGACGCAATTTTTTTGGCCGAGTCATTACGGTTGTGATGTTTCATTTCAAAGATTGAGCTAGGTAGTAGTTGGCTGACGAGTTCCTAATCACTCGTTATCTACAATGAGTTCGTTATGTTCTTCATCCTCTTCGTCCAGGGAAGCAAATGGATCTTCTCCACCGCTGTCACTTCCTTCAGCTGGCGAGTAGCTTGTGTAATGGCTGGGATAGCTAAAGCTGCTACTTTATCGTCTTTGAGGCAGTGTCTTCAGACCCGTCCATCTTCAAACAGTGATGCCACAAGCACGGAATGATTTCTTGATCAACTCGGCAGACAAGATATCTTAGCTTAATGATAAACGACTGTGCGTGTGCAAGAGCGGTGGTGTAATTAACTTGGTGTGCTACATTTGAGTGCGTCTTTAAGAGCGAATTCTATTCAGTGTGCGACTTATATTCGAGTGAATACGGTATATATTCTTGAAGATTAGTGGATTACATCACCTCCACTAACCAGTGTACATGTAGCTCTCTCAGCAACTGCACAGAGAACCTCCAAACCTTGGCTTCCTATTCCATCTCCACTAACCAGTGTAGCTCTCTCAGCAACTGCACAGAGAACCTCCAAACCTTGGCTTCCTATTCCATCTCCACTAACCAGTGTAGCTCTCTCAGCAACTGCACAGAGAGAACCTCCAAACCTTGGCTTCCTATTCCATCTCCACTAACCAGTGTAGCTCTCTCAGCAACTGCACAGAGAACCTCCAAACCTTGGCTTCCTATTCCATCTCCACTAACCAGTGTAGCTCTCTCAGCAACTGCACAGAGAACCTCCAAACCTTGGCTTCCTATTCCATCTCCACTAACCAGTGTAGCTCTCTCAGCAACTGCACAGAGAACCTCCAAACCTTGGCTTCCTATTCCATCTCCACTAACCAGTGTAGCTCTCTCAGCAACTGCACAGAGAGAACCTCCAAACCTTGGCTTCCTATTCCATCTCCACTAACCAGTGTAGCTCTCTCAGCAACTGCACAGAGAACCTCCAAACCTTGGCTTCCTATTCCATCTCCACTAACCAGTGTAGCTCTCTCAGCAACTGCACAGAGAACCTCCAAACCTTGGCTTCCTATTCCATCTCCACTAACCAGTGTAGCTCTCTCAGCAACTGCACAGAGAACCTCCAAACCTTGGCTTCCTATTCCATCTCCACTAACCAGTGTAGCTCTCTCAGCAACTGCACAGAGAACCTCCAAACCTTGGCCTCCTATTCCATCTCCACCAACCAGTGTAGCTCTCTCAGCAACTGCACAGAGAGAACCTCCAAACCTTGGCTTCCTATTCCATTTTAGTAACTGTCATGACTTGAATTGGTCAGTGGACCAAAAATGTAATTCCTGGGTCAAAGTGAATTGGACTTCTATGTATGTACGTAGGTGTAGCTGGGTATTAGCACAAGGCTTTAGCTTACACATATTCGCATAATACATATACATATGACTATATATGTAAATATGTGAGTGGGTGTGTCTGCATGTATACAATATATACCGTATTCCCTCCATGCATTCTACTCTCTTCATGAGCTGCCTAAGGGTACTACTTGAGGGTGCTCTCTATTATTTCAATATGCCTAATGGACATATGCACAATAGTTGCACGAGATCACCTGATCTATAATAGCATTGTTGATGCTCGAGCCATTGTCCTCAACTCTAATCTTGTCTTCATCATAGTCAGCTCCATCGCTTACGAAGGGATCGTCATTATCATTCCCTCACACCTTTTCTGTGGAGTTTGATCGTCTCGCTGGCGATGTTTGCTGTCATCATGTGACCATCTGTCTCAACTGAAACGCAACTTTTGAAGGATTCGATTATCACTTCAATGGTGACAGTTTGCCAAACTTTCTTCACCTGCGCCAGACAGCATTTGCTCTGGACCTTTCATGCTTCCTGTTGGTGCATGGCGTAGACAAGGGAGCATTCTTTTTTTCCTCTCAATATAGTTCATGATGTGTGTTCTATTTGTGGGCACGGTCTACTAATCAATGAAATACAGTAACTGTATTTCATACAGGATTTTGGGGGGGGGGGGGGGGGGGGGGGGTGAAGACAATTTCTAACTTAAAATTAGTCAACCTTGATGGAATCTCTAACCAACCAATAGGCCTATGGTTCTCTGTGACTGATATTTGACATTACCATTCTAATTAAAGTTCTTGTGGGGTGGGCGTATCTCAGGGCAACCCCTCCCCTCTCCCTCCCCCCTGTATGGAATACTGTGTGCAATACAAACTGTTTTCTTTGTTGCTGGGTTTTGTTTATTTTTCTTGCCAGCATATTTGCTGCAATAGCCCAGCCGTGAATATTACATACATAGCACCAATCAAAATGATGGCTATCAACTTCCGGGAATAATTCAGGAACACCCACCAGGTTACATGTCCATACATGCAGAGTACATGCTAGGTTGTATGTACATACAAAGTGCATGCCAGATTACATGTGCATACATGCAGAGTGCATGCTAGGTCACATGGCATATGTACATACAAAGTGCATGCCAGATTACATGAGCATGCATGCAGAGTACATGCCACGTTACATGTGCATACATGCTAGGTTACATGGCATATGTACACACAAAGTGCATGCCAGATTACATGTACATACATGCAGAGTACTGATAGGTTACACTACATACATTCAGAGTACATGCCAGGTTACATGTACATGCATGCAGAGTACATGCTAGGTACACATACATGCATGCACAGTATATGCAAGCCTTACAGATGAGAGACACAGGCCAGCTTTTCCTGGCAGTGGCATGCAGCACTCTGCAGTGGCATGCAGCTCCGAAGCCTACCAATTGGTTGCTATTCCTGAGCTGCCATGAGCCTTGATGAGGCCATCCCTCCAAGCTGTTTGCGGTACTCGTGCAAAAACTCGCACCCAATACCAGGAATTGTAAACTCTTCCCATTGCTTTATGAACTTCAAGCCCGACACTCCAAATGAAGTGCACTGTCAAGCAATGAACGGTGAAGATGCCAGCAGTTGCTCCACACTCACACACAGTCTCGAAGAAGCTGTGAGCAGAATGGTAAAGGGTCATTCATATGGGGAGCAGCCAATGAAGTGATCAACAGATCCTTTAATTATGCATGACATCTCTGTGCTCAGAAGATGACTGCACTCACTGCAAGTCGGGGCAGGTGGCAGTATAGAAGCAAGTACTGCCATTGATTGAGGCTAAGCTACACAATATTGAACTAGAGAGGCCAGTGATGACTGCTGTGTGAGGGATGAAGCTGGCCCAGTGATGGCTGCTGTGTGAGGGATGAAGCTGGCCTGGAAGGAAGTGGACACTCTAATAGACGACGGACAATCACAAAAACAAAGGCTCTGCACCTGATGGAGATCAGGTGATCTATTGCGCGCATGGTGGTACCGGATGCATGCAATGGCCACTTCTCTAGTCTGCTGGCCAGACTGCTTCCAGATCCTAGTAGATGCCGAGCATATGCACTGTGCAGTGTCGGTGTTCGTTGTCAGAGCAGTTGACCAACCAGCACACTCAGCCAACCAGGTGGTAGGTGGGTGGATATATGCCCGGAGCCTGTGCAGGCCATAGGTGGTCTACGAATCTGGTGGTTGAAGTGTTGAGTTGGCGATGGTCTCATCTAATCTCCCATCAATTAATGGTAGCACTCCCAAGTGTGCGGTGTGCACCCTCTAATTACTTGAACTGCTGGTGATTAGCACTTCCAAGTGTGCGGTGAGCACCCTCTAATTACTTGAACTGTGTTTAGTTCATAGTGGAGACTGTGTACTACCATGCCACTATTGCAGGGTGGGAGTGGTCTCATCCAGGCCAGCACTATTGCAGGGTGGGAGTGGTCTCATCCAGGCCAGCACTATTGCAGGGTGGGAGTGGTCTCATCCAGGCCAGCACTATTGCAGGGTGGGAGTGGTCTCATCCAGGCCAGCACTATTGCAGGGTGGGAGTGGTCTCATCCAGGCCAGGGTGGGAGTGGTCTCATCCAGGCCACTATTGCAGGGTGGGAGTGGTCTCATCCAGGCCAGCACTATTGCAGGGTGGGAGTGGTCTCATCCAGGCCACTACTATTGCAGGGTGGGAGTGGTCTCATCCAGGCCAGCACTATTGCAGGGTGGGAGTGGTCTCATCCAGGCCAGCACTATTGCAGGGTGGGAGTGGTCTCATCCAGGCCACTATTGCAGGGTGGGAGTGGTCTCATCCAGGCCACCACTATTGCAGGGTGGGCGTGGTCTCATCCAGGCCACCACTATTGCAGGGTGGGAGTGGTCTCCTCCATGCCAGCACTATTGCAGGGTGGGAGTGGTCTCATCCAGGCCGCCACTATTGCAGGGTGGGAGTGGTCTCATCCACGCCGGCACTATTGCAGGGTGGGAGTGGTCTCATCCACGCCAGCACTATTGCAGGGTGGGAGTGGTCTCATCCAGGCCAGCACTATTGCAGGGTGGGAGTGGTCTCATCCAGGCCAGCACTATTGCAGGGTGGGAGTGGTCTCATCCAGGCCAGCACTATTGCAGGGTGGGAGTGGTCTCATCCAGGCCAGCACTATTGCAGGGTGGGAGTGGTCTCATCCAGGCCAGCACTATTGCAGGGTGGGAGTGGTCTCATCCAGGCCAGCACTAATTGTTAATAAATAGTGCTGGAAGTTAACATACATGTATGTTACAGTATCTTGGTATACATGAGCAAAATTTTCAGGTGGTCCAGTGATGCCGAAATTCTTGCCCGTCTAATCCTAGTAGCCCGTATTAGGTGGGCAAGAAGTTTAACTTGGAACTTTGTCTAGTTGATTCCGGGATTGTCCAAGCACCTCTGGACAAAGATAGAGAGAAAGGCATGGCCCTGGCCAATACCCAGCTGTCTAGGGACTCTGACTTCATAATATGACAGAATAGAGCCTTGCTCTATTGCTCTGGCCAATATCCCAGCTGTCTAGAGACTCTGACTTCATAATATGACAGAATAGAGCCTTGCTCTGGCCAATATCCCAGCTGTCTAGAGACTCTGACTTCATAAATATGACAGAATAGAGCTCAATGTAGTTTAGTGTTAAGTTAATTTGTCATGTGATGCATCCCTCCTCCTCCTACAGCTGTGCACATTAATACATATTTAGATAATTATATTTATTTGTATATCTTTTAGCACATGCGCGCAAGTGCTATCTAGGGGTTGTCTGTGCACTAGATGGGTAAAGAGGTTAAAGTCACTTTATGAATTACGATTAATGATGTTAGCATCAGTTGTGTTAACTGCCTCTACAGATCTGGGACAGACAGACTTTGGAGTGTCAGCGAGTGCTGCAGGGCCACACGGGATCTGTCCTCTGCTTGCAGTACGACGGGACGGTGGTCATCACTGGCTCCAGCGACTCCACAATCAGGTAGGCATGCTCTGTTAGTCTTCATTGCATCAGCACTTGCAACATGCACACAATCAACCTATCTTGTTCACCGGAGTATAAGTCGCACCGGAGTGTAGGTCGCACCCCACCCAACATACACACACACACACTAAGTTATAGGCATCGGTACAAAAGTTCTGTGATTACTGGAGTGTAAGTCACACTCTAAACTCTCGCCCTAACTGGATGTGACCAGGCTGAACTTGGTGTGGTGTCAACTCAATCTTCCTTCTCCGCTCTTACACTAATAGCTTTTCATTTATTCTGTACACCTTTTCAACTCTTCTGTTCTCAGATTTGTTTTCAAATTCTATACCCTTGAACTAGCTGCGCGCACACACACACACACACACACAATTGAGAACAGTGCAGTTAGCTACATTGTAAGATCACATGCTCCCCTTGTGATCCCGCCCAGTGAGATTAAGTTTAACCACTGCAACTTATATTGCACTCAACATATTCAGTGTAGAAGTTACATGTGACCTATACTCCAGCAAATATAGTACTTCAACCTGCCTAACCTAAACCCAGTGTGGTGTTGGTCCCGTGTGTGTTCCCATAGAGCTATTGTCAACCTCTTCAACCTGCCTCCACCCAGTGTGGTGTTGGTCCCGTGTTTATTCTATAGAGCTATTGTCAACCTACTTCAACCTGCCTAAACCCAGTGTGGTGTTGGTCCCGTGTGTGTTCCCATAGAGCTATTGTCAACCTCTTCAACCTGCCTCCACCCAGTGTGGTGTTGGTCCCGTGTTTATTCTATAGAGCTATTGTCAACCTACTTCAACCTGCCTAAACCCAGTGTGGTGTTGGTCCCGTGTGTGTTCCCATAGAGCTATTGTCAACCTCTTCAACCTGCCTCCACCCAGTGTGGTGTTGGTCCCGTGTTTATTCTATAGAGCTATTGTCAACCTACTTCAACCTGCCTAAACCCAGTGTGATGATGGTCCAGTGTATGTTCCCATAGAGCCATTGTCAACCTACTTCAACCTGCCTCCACCCAGTGTGGTGTTGGTCCCGTGTTTATCCTATAGAGCTATTGTCAACCTACTTCAACCTGCCTAAACCCAGTGTGATGATGGTCCAGTGTATGTTCCCATAGAGCCATTGTCAACTTACTTCAACCTGCCTCAACCCAGTGTGGTGTTGGTCCCGTGTTTATCCTATAGAGCTATTGTCAACCTACTTCAACCTGCCTCAACCCAGTGTGATGTTGGTCCAGTGTTTATCCCATAAAACTATTGTCAACCTACTTCAACTTGTCTTAACCCAGTGTGATGTTGGTCCAGTGTGTGTTCCCATAGAGCTGTTTTCAACCTGCCTAAACCCAGTGTGATGTTGGTCCAGGCTATTGTCAACCTACTTCAACCTGCCTAAACCCAGTGTGATGTTGGTCCAGTGTGTGTTCCCATAGAGCTATTGTCAATGTACTTCAACCTGCCTAAACCCAGTGTGATGTTGGTCCAGTGTGTGTTCCCATAGAGCTATTGTCAAACTACTTCAACCTGCCTAAACCCAGTGTGATGTTGGTCCAGGCTATTGTCAAACTACTTTAACCTGCCTAAACCCAGTGTGATTTTGGTCCAGTGTGTGTTCCCATAGAGCTATTGTCAACCTACTTCAACCTGCCTAAACCCGGTGTGGTGTTGGTCCAGTGTGTGTTCCCATAGAGATATTTTCAACCTGCCTAAACCCAGTGTGGTGTTGGTCCAGGGTGTGTTCCCATAGAGCTACAGTATTGTCAAACCTACTTCAACCTGCCTGAACCCAGTGTGGTGTTGGTCCAGTGTGTGTCCCCATAGAGCTATTGTCAACCTATTTCAACCTGCCTAAACCCAGTGTGATGTTGGTCCGGTGTGTGTTCCCATAGAGCTTGTCAACCTACTTCAACCTGCCTAAACCCAGTGTGTGTTCCCATAGAGCTATTGTCAACCTACTTCAACCTGCCTAAACCCAGTGTGGTGTTGGTCCAGTGTGTGTTCCCATAGAGCTATTGTCAACCTACTTCAACCTGCCTAAACCCAGTGTGGTGTTGGTCCAGTGTGTCCCATATGTAGAGCTATTGTCAACCTACTTCAACCTGCCTAAACCCAGTGTGGTGTTGGTCCAGTGTGTGTTCCCATAGAGCTATTGTCAACCTACTTCAACCTGCCTAAACCCAGTGTGGTGTTGGTCCAGTGTGTGTTCCCATAGAGCTATTGTCAACCTACTTCAACCTGCCTAAATCCAGTGTGGTGTTGGTCCAGTGTGTGTTCCCATAGAGCTATTGTCAACCTACTTCAACCTGCCTAAACCCAGTGTGGTGTTGGTCCAGTGTGTGCCCCCATAGAGCTATTGTCAACCTACTTCAACCTGCCTAAACCCAGTGTGGTGTTGGTCCAGTGTGTGTTCCCATGTAGAGCTATTGTCAACCTACTTCAACCTGCCTAAACCCAGTGTGGTGTTGGTCCAGTGTGTGTTCCCATAGAGCTATTGTCAACCTACTTCAACCTGCCTAAACCCAGTGTGGTGTTGGTCCAGTGTGTATCATACAATGTTGTTTTTTAAAGCTGCATCTGAGTGATTTCTTTTGGTAAAATCCTAGATACGTGTAGGCATGTACCAAAGTTCCAGTACAAGTGAGGTACACGTACCTCAATAAACACAAACATGTGTGCTCACCACGTGGATCTAGCACTGCCATTCCTTACAAGGTTGCCATGGTCACCACGTGCAGCTAACACTGCATTATTATATTATTATTATTAGTACATGTAGTATTATTATTATTATTTAAAAAATTTGGTGTGCGACTCGTCAATAAATAAATTGCATGCCAAGAAAGGACCTAGTATATGAGAGAGGGGGGACCACAGGAGAGAGGATTCCCTGTACGAGAGAAAGATTGGTTCTATACAAGAAGGTTACACAGAGAAAGGGGCCACATGTACACAAGCAATGGGGGCTATGTGAGAGGGTGACATACATGTATACAGTACCAGAGAGGAGGACCTGTACCAGAGAGAAAGAGTCCTACATGACATAAAGTGACCTCTCTGAGACCGAGGAGGGTAGAGGGGCCCTTAATGAGGGATGGGCTTTATATGGGAGGAGTGCATGTTATTTCTCTTTTCTTCTCAAGTAGCAAGTGGTCCAATACGACCCCCAAACTCTCCTCTCTCAAGTAGCAAGTAGTCCAATACGACCCCCAAACTCTCCTCTCATTAAGTTCTCAAGTAGCAAGTAGTCCAATACGACCCCCAAACTCTCCTCTCATTAAGTTCTCAAGTAGCAAGTAGTCCAATACGACCCCCAAACTCTCCTCTCATTAAGTTCTCAAGTAGCAAGTAGTCCAATACGACCCCCAAACTCTCCTCTCATTAAGTTCTTGAGTAGCAAGTAGTCCAATACGACCCCCAAACTCTCCTCTCATTAAGTTCTCAAGTAACAAGTAGTCCAATACGAGCAGCCAAACTCTCCTCTCATTAAGTTCCCAAGTAGCAAGTAGTCCAATACGACCCCCAAACTCTCCTCTCATCATTAAGTTCTCAAGTAGCAAGTAGTTCAATACGACCCCCAAACTCTCCTCTCATTAAGGCAGCTGACACCCATAAAATTCTCAAAATTATAAGTTTTCTGATTGTTGCTTAAACTCTTCCTAAACATCTCTACTAGTTGTCTTTTAAATTTGAAAGCATTTGGATGCTCCATTCTGGAGTTACAAAGAATTATATACATGCATCCCCACCTCAATGTTCAAGAAGAAATTTGCTCAGTTCCTGGTGTGTAACAGTAAGTAGCATGGAACGTATCTTTTTCTCTATCTTTTCATTGACATGCGCCTGATGACCCAGGCATGCACCCCATAGACTACACTCACTTGATATCTTGCTTCATCCACACATTTTTCTTGTGATTTAACTGTTTTTTGAAGAACCAAAATATTTTATCTGACCAACAAGTCTGTGTAAAACACACTGGAGAGCAGGTAAAAATGGTATACCAAACTGCAACAGTGGTTTCCTAAAACGTGGGTTTTTTCATGCCAAAAAATTATATCTCTGTGAAAACTTGATGAATATCTTCATAATATATCATTCTGAAGCTCATTCTATGCTCTATGCATTCCCTTGAGCATAATTGCACTTGAAGAGTTATGGTACAGGTACACATTGATATGTTGGACCCACTTATGGTTGATGATGGTTGATTCTGTAACAAAGGTCATATGTGGTTTTGTGGCAAATGCTCAATGCAATGCTAGTGTTTATTCTAGAACCTCCATAAATGGGAAGTGGTAGTTGGCTGTCATTATTGTATAGCAATTTTTATTGTGACCATGGTCAAGCTAGAAGGTATCCAGTTTATTTGTGACCATGGTCAAGCTAGAAGGTATCCAGTTTATGCTTGGTTGAAAATGATTATGAAGTATATCATTGGAAAGCCACTAAAATAAGCTGTCTTTTGGCACTAAAATTGCCTATAGGAGACAAAGTACAACCAAGTTATAATACCATTCAATCATCTCATGAATAATTAATGAGTTGAGGGTGTCAGCTGCCTTAAGTTCTCAAGTAACAAGTAGTCCAATACGACCCCCAAACTCTCCTCTCATTAAGTTCTCAAGTAACAAGTAGTCCAATACGACCCCCAAACTCTCCTCTCATTAAGTTCTCAAGTAGCAAGTAGTCCAATACGACCCCCAAACTCTCCTCTCATTAAGTTCTTGAGTAGCAAGTACAGTCCAATACGACCCCCAAACTCTCCTCTCATTAAGTTCCCAAGTAGCAAGTAGTCCAATACGACCCCCAAACTCTCCTCTCATTAAGATCTCAAGTAGCAAGTAGTCCAATACGACCCCCAAACTCTCCTCTCATTAAGTTCTCAAGTAGCAAGTAGTCCAATACGACCCCCAGACTCTCCTCTCATTTAAGTTCTCAAGTAGCAAGTAGTCCAATACGACCCCCAAACTCTCCTCTCATTAAGTTCTCAAGTAGCAAGTAGTCCAATACGACCCCCAAACTCTCCTCTCATTAAGTTCTCAAGTAACAAGTAGTCCAATACGAGCAGCCAAACTCTCCTCTCATTAAGTTCCCAAGTAGCAAGTAGTCCAATACGACCCCCAAACTCTCCTCTCATTAAGTTCTCAAGTAGCAAGTAGTCCAATACGACCCCCAGACTCTCCTCTCATTAAGTTCTCAAGTAGCAAGTAGTCCAATATGAGCAGCCAAACTCTCCTCTCATTAAGTTCTCAAGTAGCAAGTAGTCCAATACGACCCCCAAACTCTCCTCTAATTAAGTTCTCAAGTAGCAAGTAGTCCAATACGACCCCCAGACTCTCCTCTCATTAAGTTCTCAAGTAGCAAGTAGTCCAATACGACCCCCAAACTCTCCTCTCATTAAGTTCTCAAGTAGCAAGTAGTCCAATACGAGCAGCCAAACTCTCCTCTCATTAAGTTCTCAAGTAGCAAGTAGTCCAATACGACCCCCAAACTCTCCTCTCATTAAGTTCTCAAGTAGCAAGTAGTCCAATACGACCCCCAAACTCTCCTCTCATTAAGTTCTCAAGTAGCAAGTAGTCCAATACGAGCAGCCAAACTCTCCTCTCATTAAGTTCTCAAGTAGCAAGTAGTCCAATACGACCCCCAAACTCTCCTCTCATTAAGTTCTCAAGTAGCAAGTAGTCCAATACGACCCCCAAACTCTCCTCTCATTAAGTTCTCAAGTAGCAAGTAGTCCAATACGACCCCCAAACTCTCCTCTCATTAAGTTCTCAAGTAGCAAGTAGTCCAATACGACCCCCAAACTCTCCTCTCATTAAGTTCTCAAGTAGCAAGTAGTCCAATACGAGCAGCCAAACTCTCCTCTCATTAAGTTCTCAAGTAGCAAGTAGTCCAATACGACCCCCAAACTCTCCTCTCATTAAGTTCTCAAGTAGCAAGTAGTCCAATACGACCCCCAAACTCTCCTCTCATTAAGTTCTCAAGTAGCAAGTAGTCCAATACGAGCAGCCAAACTCTCCTCTCATTAAGTTCTCAAGTAGCAAGTAGTCCAATACGACCCCCAAACTCTCCTCTCATTAAGTTCTCAAGTAGCAAGTAGTCCAATACGACCCCCTCTCATTAAATTCTCAAGTAGCAAGTAGTCCAATACGAGCAGCCAAACTCTCCTCTCATTAAATTCTCAAGTAGCAAGTAGTCCAATACGACCCCCAAACTCTCCTCTCATTAAGTTCTCAAGTAGCAAGTAGTCCAATACGAACCCCAAACTCTCCTCTCATTAAGTTCTCAAGTAGCAAGTAGTCCAATACGAGCAGCCAAACTCTCCTCTCATTAAGTTCTCAAGTAGCAAGTAGTCCAATACGACCCCCAAACTCTCCTCTCATTAAGTTCTCAAGTAGCAAGTAGTCCAATACGACCCCCAAACTCTCCTCTCATTAAGTTCTCAAGTAGCAAGTAGTCCAATACGACCCCCAAACTCTCCTCTCATTAAGTTCTCAAGTAGCAAGTAGTCCAATACGACCCCCAAACTCTCCTCTCATTAAGTTCTCAAGTAGCAAGTAGTCCAATACGAGCAGCCAAACTCTCCTCTCATTAAGTTCTCAAGTAGCAAGTAGTCCAATACGACCCCCAAACTCTCCTCTCATTAAGTTCTCAAGTAGCAAGTAGTCCAATACGACCCCCAAACTCTCCTCTCATTAAGTTCTCAAGTAGCAAGTAGTCCAATACGACCCCCAAACTCTCCTCTCATTAAGTTCTCAAGTAGCAAGTAGTCCAATACGAGCAGCCAAACTCTCCTCTCATTAAGTTCTCAAGTAGCAAGTAGTCCAATACGACCCCCAAACTCTCCTCTCATTAAGTTCTCAAGTAGCAAGTAGTCCAATATGACCCCCAAACTCTCCTCTCATTAAGTTCTCAAGTAGCAAGTAGTCCAATACGACCCCCAAACTCTCCTCTCATTAAGTTCTCAAGTAGCAAGTAGTCCAATACGACCCCCAAACTCTCCTCTCATTAAGTTCTCAAGTAGCAAGTAGTCCAATACGAGCAGCCAAACTCTCCTCTCATTAAGTTCTCAAGTAGCAAGTAGTCCAATACGACCCCCAAACTCTCCTCTCATTAAGTTCTCAAGTAGCAAGTAGTCCAATACGACCCCCAAACTCTCCTCTCATTAAGTTCTCAAGTAGCAAGTAGTCCAATACGAGCAGCCAAACTCTCCTCTCATTAAGTTCTCAAGTAGCAAGTAGTCCAATACGACCCCCAAACTCTCCTCTCATTAAGTTCTCAAGTAGCAAGTAGTCCAATACGACCCCCAAACTCTCCTCTCATTAAGTTCTCAAGTAGCAAGTAGTCCAATACGAGCAGCCAAACTCTCCTATGTACATGTACATGCACTCTCTCTTTTTCTCCTCATTTCCTAGTCATAAATGTTGTTATTGTTGTTGTTTGTAGAGTTTGGGACGTCTTTACAGGGCAGATGCTGAACACTTTGGTGCATCACTGTGAGGCTGTGCTCCACCTGCGCTTCAACTCGAACACGATGGTCACATGTTCCAAGGTAGAGAATAACACGTCAGATTCTATTTGGTGGGCTCGTGCGATGATGACGATGTGAACAATGAATGCAATTATAAAACAACGACATCATCATCACAGTTTCTCTCAGGGGGAGGGGGTCATCTTAACCGTTTGAAAGCCCCCCTCCCCCCCACCCCTTGGACATTTCAATTGCTTTGAAAGAGTGAGAATTAATATGTGGATTTTAGTTCCAAGTTTCTATGATCGTGTCGAATATTCGTGCAAGTGTTGCTAGTGATGTGTTGCATGTACTTCATGAGAGGCGCGGACATGCGAGCTTAATTAGTCATGATTACCACTTGCAATGCACTCTAAGATGATTCATGTTATTAAATCCACATAGACTGTGTGCAAAGCATACACGTACTCTTCTTTGCCCCTTGAACAATCTTGGGAGAAAACCGTGGTCGTCGTCACCACACGTGTAGCTTGGCATTGTCACTGTCGCGTTTGTTTCAGCCATTGCCTTGCTGTATGTAGGACCGGACCATTGCCGTCTGGGACATGAAGTCCCACAAGGACGTGGTGCTGCGGAGGGTGTTGGTGGGACACAGAGCTGCCGTCAACGTGGTCGACTTTGATGAGAAGTACATCGTGTCCGCTTCAGGGGACAGAACTATCAAGGTGTGTTGTGTGTGCTTGGGGTTCTGTGTGCGTGTGTGCAAGGGGAGTGGTGAATGTGTGTGTGTGTGCAAGGGGAGTGGTGAATGGGTGTGTGTGTGTGCAAGGGGAGTGGTGAATGTGTGTGTGTGTGTGTGTGCAAGGGGAGTGGTGAATGGGTGTGTGTGTGTGCATGGTGAGTGGGTGTGTGTGTGTGCAAGGGGAGTGGTGAATGTGTGTGTGTGTGTGTGTGCAAGGGGAGTGGTGAATGGGTGTGTGTGTGTGCATGGTGAGTGGGTGTGTGTGTGTGCAAGGGGAGTGGTGAATGTGTGTGTGTGTGCAAGGGGAGTGGTGAATGTGTGTGTGTGTGTGTCTGTCCACATCTTGAATGTATTGTTTAGTCACGTGAGCAGGTTAGAGTGATCCCTTCTGTCCGCCAGGTACTTGTGTGCTGTTGGAGTTGGTTGTTCCATGAGTGCACCTGCTGCTAACAGTCTCGGCACATGCTTACAAACAACATGTGCATGTACATACAGAGTAGATAAAGGCTTCATACCAACAACACCGGTAGGAAACAGGATGAGGAAGTCACTGGGTTGGAGTAAAGAGAGTCTAGACTTGTGTTGGCAGTGAGTCTAGACTTGTTGGCAGTAAAGATAGTCTAGACTTGTTGGCAATAAAGAGAGTCTAGACTTGTGTTGGCAGTAAAGAGAGTCTAGACTTGTTGGCAGTAAAGAGAGTCTAGACTTGTTGGCAGTAAAGAGAGTCTAGACTTGTTGGCAGTAAAGATAGTCCAGACTTGTTGGCAGTAAAGAGAGTCTAGACTTGTTGGCAGTAAAGAGAGTCTAGACTTGTTGGCAGTAAAGAGTCTAGACTTGTTGGCAGTAAAGAGTCTAGACTTGTTGGCAGTAAAGAGAGTCTAGACTTGTGTTGGCAGTAAAGATAGTCTAGACTTGTTGGCAGTAAAGAGTCTAGACTTGTTGGCAGTAAAGAGAGTCTAGACTTGTGTTGGCAGTAAAGAGAGTCTAGACTTGTGTTGGCAGTAAAGAGAGTCTAGACTTTGGCAGTAAAGAGAGTCTAGACTTGTGTTGGCAGTAAAGAGAGTCTAGACTTGTGTTGGCAGTAAAGAGAGTCTAGACTTGTTGGCAGTAAAGAGAGTCTAGACTTGTGTTGGCAGTAAAGAGAGTCTAGACTTGTGTTGGCAGTAAAGAGAGTCTAGACTTTTTGGCAGTAAAGAGAGTCTAGACTTGTGTTGGCAGTAAAGAGAGTCTAGACTTGTGTTGGCAGTAAAGAGAGTCTAGACTTGTTGGCAGTAAAGATAGTCTAGACTTGTTGGCAGTAAAGAGAGTCTAGACTTGTGTTTGCAGTAAAGATTCTAGATTGCAGCTGTAAGAGAATTCCTTAACGAATTAGAGCGAAAGGGCTTACTATATATGGAAATGTCCTTTGTGAGGAATGTTTGTGGTTGACTTTGCTTTTATGTGCTGCAAGTGCTGATATGTGGTGCGAGGGAAGTGGGTGGTGGCCGAGCATTGTATTGCGTGTTGTCGATTGACCTTTAGCCCTCGAATCGCACTCAACAAAGATGGACACTCCACATTGATTTTACCCACTTTAAAAAAAATGGCGAACAAGTAACCCCTCCCACAAATATATATAATGTATATCTCGGCAAAAACACACTTGGAAGGGGAAAGCAACAAATAGTCGATTCTCGGCTAAAACTCGCATTATTGTCACTTTAGCTGTCAAAATGTGTCAAAATGGTGGTTTGGCAGTTTGAGCATCCACTAAGGTAAAGGACAGACCAGATAACATAGAAGTGTAATATATATATACAGTGGAACCTCTACTAACGGACATTCCCTATAGCAGACACCTACCTTATAACGGACAGGAGCACACACACCAATTGGCTTTACCATTGAAATAGTACTCAGTCACCCTCCCTGTAACGGACACCTCGCTAACGGACAGCCCTTAGTGCACCCAAAGCTCATCGTTGTAGAAATAGACCTCTTAAAGGACAGTGGGTCGGGCCAGTATGATCACGTGCGCATGCCAATTAATAATTATAATAACAATAAATTTTATGATGAAACATAATTATTGTGAAATGCAGTAATATGGTAGTCTAAAGTACGCCTCTTGCTTGGAGAGATGCTGCTATATCTCTTATTCTGTTAACGTAAGGCTGTGGTCCATACAAACGGTAGGTAGCTGGAACTTCAACTCCATATCCCGCTCCTCTGTTGACTCTGCCTCCTGTGACCTCAACAAATGCTTTATTGCAGTCTCTCCTCAGGAACTGTGAGATTGTAGAGGCAATGTTGTATGCAACATGACCTACAACTTCGCCGTCTTTGATTACGGCCACATCCACGGCATTATCTGGCTCCCGTTTTGAGTAGCAGAACTTCCCCAATGTGAGGTGTCCAAACTTCTTTGTACACATGGCGTCCTCTGATATAGGACTGAATCTCTGTCACACTCAAAGACATTGCACCATCACCAGGTCCACTATGACTACAGGCTTGGAAGCGATCTCACACGCCAGCCGCGCACGAACTGCGTCAAGGCTATGCCCATCTATCGAACGCGTGCCGGTTTAGCAGCTGCTTCATTCGAGTCATGGCTTCTTCGAGCAAGCGTAGATATCATCTCTCTTTACAGAAAAATATTGAAGTTATCAAGGAAGCTGAGAAGAATGCTGGTGTTACTGTACGTTCACTTGGTGAACTCTTTGGCTGTGGAAAGACCCAGATTTCAGATATTTTGAAAAACAAGGTATCTATTGTGACCTTGTATGAATCAAATGCTTCAAGCTCTTTGTCTCGTACAAACAAGAGATCTCGTGTGTCCGAATACTCGGAGATTAACGACACTTTATATCAATGGTACCTCCTGGCATGTTCAAAGAACATTTACCCCTGTGGGCCCCAGCTTACTGAAAAAGCCAAGCAAATTGCTGTAATCCTGGACAAGGAGTTTAAGGGAAGCAATGGATGGTTGGAAAAGTGGAAGAAGCGATATAACATTAGAAGAGTGACTGTGTGTGGAGAATCAGGTGATGTACAAGGGGATACTGTTGAGTCATGGAAGGAGAGATTGCCCGAGATTTTGAGGGGATATGCAAAGGAAGATATCTATAACCTGGATGAAACAGGATGCTTTTGGAGGGCTCTTCCAGAGCAAGGATTTGCTCAGAAGGGGAAGAAGTGCAAGGGTGGGAAGAAGTGTAAGCAGAGGGTCACAGTGACCTTCATAGTGAATGGAGCTGGTGATAAGGAGACTCCTATTGTAATCTGGCAATCAGAAAACCCCAGGTGTTTTCGAGGTATGGATAAAAATAGTCTACCAGTCAAGTATTATCACCAGAAAAAAGCCTGGATGACAGGTGAAATCTTGGAAGCAGTATTGACCTCTTTTAACCGTAAAATGAGCATTTAAAAAAGATCAATTTTGCTTTTTATGGATAATGCTGGTTGCCACCCAGAACATTTAAAAGAAAAATATAGTAATATAAAAATAGTTTTTCTTCCACCAAATACAACATCTAAATTACAGCCACTAGACTTGGGGATCATCCAGAACTTCAAGGTCCATTATCGTCGGCTTCTCCTTCGCTATGTGTTAGCTAAGATTGATGATTGCAGTTGTGCTTCTGAGATAACGAAGTCTATTAATGTACTAACTGCAATCAGGTGGGCATGGAGTGAAGTAAAACCAGAAATGATATCTAAGTGCTTCAGAAGTGGTGGTGTTCTTAATAGTGAGTTGGATGTGACCAGCTTAAATGAAGAAGATCCTTTTCAAGACATTGATGCCGAATTTGCACTAGGTGCACTCATTTCAAAGACAATGGGCTCCAAGGGTAGTTGTTCACCTGATGAGTATGTCAATGGAGACAGCAATCTTCATGTATGTACTGAGTTTGATGATGATACCTGGGAAGAAAGCTTCTTGGCAAGCCTTTCTGAACAGTCATCCATTGTTGAATGTGAGGAAGCACTTACAGATGGGGAAGAGCTAGACCTACTTACTACCACCTCCCCCCAAATTGAGAAACTATGGAGAAGCTATACAATCATTAGAGGAGGTCAAAACCTTTTTGGAAAGCCGTGCATGTTTTACCGAAGCCTTGAGTACCAGTTCTCTAATTGATAAAGTAGCTTGTCTTAATGCCAGACAAAGTACCTACATTCATATTTCCCTGCCCTTCACACTGAATAACTGCATCAATTTATGTCTACAATAAAACAATGTTCATATAATAATATTAGTATCTTATAATTATTATGTACACATACATAATATAATATGCATGTGATATCTACAATTGATGAATGAACTTGATGAATGAACAAACAATCCACGTTCTCCACCTATTATAATGATAAAATGAGATTAATGGGGAAAAACCTCTGAATAAGGGACAAAAGTCCTCGTCCCAATGCGTCCGTTATTCAGAGGTTCCACTGTGTATACATGTATATACTGGGTGGGTACCTGTAGTTAGCATTGAGCAATCAAGCTAACTCACGTGTGGGTAGCTATAGTTAGCATTGAGCAATCAAGCTAACTCACGTGTGGGTAGCTATAGTTAGCATTGAGCAATCAAGCTAACTCACGTGTGGGTAGCTATAGTTAGCATTGAGCAATCAAGCTAACTCACGTGTGGGTAACTATAGTTAGCATTGAGCAATCAAGCTAACTCACGTGTGGGTAGCTATAGTTAGCATTGAGCAATCAAGCTAACTCACGTGTGGGTAGCTATAGTTAGCATTGAGCAATCAAGCTAACTCACGCTTGGGTAGCTGTAGTTAGCATTGAGCAATCAAGCTAACTCACATGTGGGTAGCTATAGTTAGCATTGAGCAATCAAGCTAACTCACGCTTGGGTAGCTGTAGTTAGCATTGAGCAATCAAGCTAACTCATGTGTGGGTAGCTATAGTCAGCATTGAGCAATCAAGCTAACTCACGTGTGGGTAGCTATAGTTAGCATTGAGCAATCAAGCTAACTCACGTGTGGGTAGCTATAGTTAGCATTGAGCAATCAAGCTAACTCACATGTGGGTAGCTGTAGTCAGCATTGAGCAATCAAGCTAACTCACGCTTGGGTAGCTGTAGTTAGCATTGAGCAATCAAACTAACTCACGTGTGGGTAGCTATAGTTAGCATTGAGCAATCAAGCTAACTCACGTGTGGGTAGCTATAGTTAGCATTGAGCAATCAAGCTAACTCACATGTGGGTAGCTGTAGTCAGCATTGAGCAATCAAGCTAACTCACGCTTGGGTAGCTGTAGTTAGCATTGAGCAATCAAACTAACTCACGTGTGGGTAGCTATAGTTAGCATTGAGCAATCAAGCTAACTCACGTGTGGGTAGCTATAGTTAGCATTGAGCAATCAAACTAACTCACATGTGGGTAGCTATAGTTAGCATTGAGCAATCAAACTAACTCACGTGTGGGTAGCTATAGTTAGCATTGAGCAATCAAGCTAACTCACGTGTGGGTAGCTATAGTCAGCATTGAGCAATCAAGCTAACTCACGTGTGGGTAGCTATAGTTAGCATTGAGCAATCAAGCTAACTCACGTGTGGGTAGCTATAGTCAGCATTGAGCAATCAAGCTAACTCACGTGTGGGTAGCTATAGTTAGCATTGAGCAATCAAGCTAACTCACGTGTGGGTAGCTATAGTCAGCATTGAGCAATCAAGCTAACTCACATGTGGGTAGCTATAGTCAGCATTGAGCAATCAAGCTAACTCACGTGTGGGTAGCTATAGTCAGCATTGAGCAATCAAGCTAACTCACGTGTGGGTAGCTATAATCAGCATTGAGCAATCAAGCTAACTCACGTGTGGGTAGCTATAGTTAGCATTGAGCAATCAAGCTAACTCACGTGTGGGTAGCTATAGTTAGCATTGAGCAATCAAGCTAACTCACGTGTGGTTTTATAATCTGAGTTGATTTAGTGACGAATAATCTTCAGCCCAAAGGAAGCAACTAGTGTGTACTTTACCAGTAAATATAGCGTAGAATAACTTCTGCTGTTTGGTTACATAGTTCAGGAGTTCTCCGATGCCGTAGCTGATCCCTGACAGACACCAATAACAAAAGCACAAGAAGGTATAGTCTGTGCTGACTCATGTGGCATCGAGCAATTAAAACTGGTGGACTATCTGTGCTGGGTGGTTTGCTGCAATGTTGAAGTCTAAAGCAAGCAAACTAAAGTGCTCTATGTAGATGTTTGCGGTGATCAGTGATAGTGGGGAACCATGGCCACCTCCTTCGGTCTGCTCGTAAAACCTGTCTTGGAGCTGGAAGTGAGTTGATTTCTTGTAAAGCTCAGCAAAAGAGCAGGTGTCTTCTGCTGGTATGGGTGGTCTCCCAGGCACAATGATGTCTTCCGCAAGCCATCATCAATCACATGTATGACTTCATAAATTGATACAGCCACCTTCTCACCCCATGCATGCTCAGTACATGCTCACCCCATGCATGGTCAGTACATGTAGCATTCACTGTAGCATTCATCTTTTCGTACCTAGTGTTGTCCAGAACTACAGTAGCATTTCCCTTGTCAGCTGCGAGGACCATCGTGTATCACTGTAGAGGTCACGTAAGGCAGTTTGTTGTCTATAGGAGAAGTTGGTTTGGGAGGAAAGCCAGGGCCCATACTAACACTGTGCTCTTGAGTGTTCAGCTATGGGTGCATCCAGGGGTCCCGGCTTCACTTGCTGCTAGTGTATCTCAGCTGTTGGTATCTTGCTGGCAAGTTCATTTCAAGGGAGAGGACCGCCTTCTCGAACGGTTTCTGCAGGAGGTGATCAGATGATATTGTTCTGTAGGTGTTATAACTTCTCTTGCTGACTGGGATTTTTATCATCTGGAAGACTCTTCGTGTAGAGATGGTTTAGTCATGCCAATTGGTCGTCAATCTGCCTCTTCAAACGGGCTTCAGAGGTGTTCATAGCATTTTAGTTCTCACCTCCTTGGGTCCACGCTAGTCCTCAGTGTGATTCTGGACTCTTCTCAGAGACTGCAGGGTGATTGAGTTGTGTTTGTAACAGCCTGGGAGGAATGCCAGGTGGTTGCTGCACTTCGCCAGTTTCTCAAGGTTGTGTTCCAGGAGGTGGGCCAGCTGATGTAGCTTGCTCAGAGCGATCAGTCATCTTGCGCAGGCTCACCACGCTAGGTTTCCTTTAAATGTCTAACAACAAGGGAAGGTGTGTGCTGGCTTGTACAATGAACAACAAGAAAGACAGGTTAGATGACGTGTTGAAGAGGGACCACTAAAGCTCAACTCCTAGTCCTTCTCTGCTATTTAGTTCTTCCCTGCCACAATGTTGAAGAAGATTCAAATAAATATATATATACATACATATATACATATATATATACATACATATACATACATATATATTATATATATATTTATATATATATATATGTATATACATAAATAATAAAAAAATGTTAAGCCAAGGTGAAGGAAGCCAAGGTGTGCTCATGTAGACCACCACCTGTTAGACGACCTCTTACCATTTAAATAATGCATGCCAGTATTGTACCACTTTTGGCAAAAGTGTCATTCAGCTGGTTGCGGTCCACTTGTTTCGTTTTGTGACAAGCCAATTAAAAGCCAATTAAAAACATTTTTGCACCTTGTCATCAGCGTGGGTGTAGTTTGAACAGTCTGTGTTTGTTTACTCCATACACACCTCAACCTTCTCTGTCCAGCTGGAGTCACATATCAACCAAATCCTCAGCTACAAATGACTTATACCATTGATTTTTCAATGGTTCTGTGGGTTAGAAATGGCCATCAATGAACTCAGCAAAGTTTTGTGTATTCTCTCACCCTGTAGTCTCTCTGAACACTTAAAAATCACTAAGACACTTCACGGTCTATTGATGCTTCATTAGTGAAGTCTCCATAATTACATACAGTCAATCTATGTACTAGGATAACCCCCCGAGATGTTTGGTACTGTCCTGGGATGTCTCTAGTATAGTGGCTATACACCATGGATCCAAGGACCTGCTAGGTTATGGTTAGGAATATTCTAGGGTCAGGGCTATGGTTAGGAATTTTCTAGATCTAGGGCTAGGAGTGTTCTAGGACTCAAGGGAGGGCATGGGAGGGTATGCTCGTGCTAGAGGTATTTCAGGACTGGGGACATCCTGGGATGCATAGGAAAAGTCGTGCCAACACTGGACATCTCTCTGGATGTGAGCAAATATATAATTATGTTGACATATATTTTTCTGTGCGTGTATATATGTGTGTAGGTGTGGCGGACCTCCACCAGTGAGTTTGTGCGTACTCTACACGGACATCGCAGAGGCATAGCGTGTCTCCAGTACAGAGGCAACCACGTGGTCAGTGGGTCCTCAGACAATACCATCAGGTACAGCATCTGGTGAACTAGTTCTTGTGCTGTGCAGGGAATAGTATCCTGCATAGGTACTTGCATGAGCTAGTTGTGATGACACACTTGTGAAGTGAACTGGTTTCCCATCTACACTCCTCCCAAAGCTGTGTGCTGTGTTGAGAGGGATTTGTGTATAACTTTCAGCCATGCCTTGTGGAGGAGCTTGACTGAGCATTCACTGAATGCTGATTTTAATTCACTCCTCTTGTAGGGACACAGTGGTAGATTTGTGTTCATTGTGTGTTGAGGTGGAAGATAATGGAGGACGACGAGGTGAAGATGAGTGAAAGGAAAATAAAAATGGGAAGGATGAAGTGAAGAGAGGTAGGCGGGAGGGAGAGAAGAGGTAAGAGACATCGAAGAGAAGTGGAAGGGGGAAGTAAAGAGGAGTCAGGAAGGAGTGAAAAGTCAGTAGGAGGAAGAGAAGACAGGGAGTTAGAAAGTGAAGAGGGAGGTGGTTGAAGGAAATGTTATGAAGAGACAGCAAGTGAAATAAAGATGGTGGAAGTAAGGAAAGGATGAGGGAGACCATGAAGCAAGGAGTACAGTGGAGGAGACATGAGCGAAGAACTCGGCTTATATCACTGCATTATAATCTTATAATCTTATGGGGTTGAACTGGAATTCACTTACTCATGACTACTAACCTGTTCCTGGTGCTGTAAATACTGCATTATACAGAGTTGTTATCTTGTTATAGGATATGGGACATCGAGTGTGGAGCTTGTCTGAGATTACTAGAAGGACACGACGACTTAGTCAGGTCAGATATTCATTAACTAAGGAGATAGTGCAATGAATGCTGTCCACTCCATGGACGTGCATGCGTTTACCATCCATGCATGAAAATAAAGCATGTGTACTGTATTACTAGCGAGACCCACACTGAGTAGTTGGACGGGAGATGTATTGCCATGCGTGTAAACTTCTCTTGTGTGAAGGCTGGAGCGTCTAGTCGTAATCTTACATGTGGCTGAACATGAATGGGGTACCATTCCACCAGTTCCAAATATGAGCGGGTCACCGTCCTATATATATAGAGAGAGGTCACTCGTTCTTAATATGATAGTTCTTTAAGGAAATGGTCGCCACATTTGTTCAGCACAGTACAGAGAGCTGTGCTGAGGATGATTCAAGCAAGAGTGGCAAGAACTGGCTGCATAGTGGGTAAATGAGAGAAGTGGCTGCATAGTCAGTACAGGACAGAGTTCAGCTCACACCTGATCAAACAGGGGAAAGTTAGAATCTAAAATATTCCCGGCAGACAGCTGTCAAACAAAGACAAATCTTGTACAATACTCCAACAGCCGTTGAGAGTTGTCCCCGACTGCGCACAATTCCTGGTCCATCCCTCTGCGGCCAATTAGAACTGTACAACAACAGACAGCATACCATCCACTTTCTCGTGAGTTTCCAAATGTCAAACCAACTCCTTGTAGAACTGTTGCTGTGTACTCAACCAGTAATTATAATATGCAGCCCTAGCTCAACCAGTAATGATACAGTATAATATGCAGCCTAGCTCAACCAGTAATGATACAGTATAATATACAGCCCTAGCTCAACCAGTAATGTATAATATACAGCCCTAGCTCAACCAGTAATGATACAGTATAATATGCAGCCCTAGCTCAACCAGCAATGATACAGTATAATATGCAGCCCTAGCTCAACCAGTAATGATACAGTATAATATACAGCCCTAGCTCAACCAGTAATGATACAGTATAATATACAGCCCTAGCTCAACCAGCAATGATACTGTATAATATACAGCCCTAGCTCAACCAGTAATGATACAGTATAATATGCAGCCCTAGCTCAACCAGCAATGATACGCAGCCCTACCTCAACCAGCAATGATACAGTATAATATACAGCCCTAGCTCAACCAGTAATGATACAGTATAATATGCAGCCCTAGCTCAACCAGTAATGATACAGTATAATATGCAGCCCTAGCTCAACCAGTAATGATACAGTATAATATACAGCCCTACCTCAACCAGTAATGATACAGTATAATATACAGCCCTAGCTCAACCAGCAATGATACAGTATAATATACAGCCCTAGCTCAACCAGTAATGATACAGTATAATATACAGCCCTAGCTCAACCAGTAATGATACAGTATAATATACAGCCCTAGCTCAACCAGTAATGATACAGTATAATATACAGCCCTAGCTCAACCAGTAATGATACAGTATAATATACAGCCCTAGCTCAACCAGCAATGATACAGTATAATATACAGCCCTAGCTCAACCAGTAATGATACAGTATAATATACAGCCCTAGCTCAACCAGTAATCAATGATACAGTATAATATACAGCCCTAGCTCAACCAGCAATGATACAGTATAATATACAGCCCTAGCTCAACCAGCAATGATACAGTATAATATACAGCCCTAGCTCAACCAGCAATGATACAGTATAATATACAGCCCTAGCTCAACCAGCAATGATACAGTATAATATACAGCCCTACCTCAACCAGTAATGATACAGTATAATATACAGCCAGTATAATATGCAGCCCTAGCTCAACCAGTAATGATACAGTATAATATGCAGCCCTAGCTCAACCAGTAATGATACAGTATAATATACAGCCCTAGCTCAACCAGCAATGATACAGTATAATATGCAGCCCTACCTCAACCAGTAATCATACAGTATAATATACAGCCCTAGCTCAACCAGTAATGATACAGTATAATATACAGCCCTAGCTCAACCAGTAATCATACAGTATAATATACAGCCCTAGCTCAACCAGTAATGATACAGTATAATATGCAGCCCTAGCTCAACCAGTAATGATACAGAATAATATACAGCCCTAGCTCAACCAGCAATGATACAGTATAATATGCAGCCCTAGCTCAACCAGCAATGATACAGTATAATATACAGCCCTAGCTCAATCAGTAATGATACAGTATAATATACAGCCCTAGCTCAACCACAGTATAATACACAGCCCTAGCCCTAGCTCAACCAGCAATGGTGAGAAGCTCGGCACATGCACACAGCATGGTACAGTACAATATATAGCTCTGGCCCTAGCCCTAGCCCTAGCTCTAGCTCAACCAGCAATGGTAAGGAACTCCAGTGGCATGCACACACAGCATAAGTATATAATATACAGCTCTTTAGGTTGTCTTCAGCCAAGTATGAAAGATGTGGGCAAGGCTGCACTTTTTGCATTTTCTGTTATCCCCCGACTAACTGATACATGGACATGGTTTGTAATGGCAATATCAATGGGCTATTGTTTGTCCGGCTGCAGGTGCATCAGGTTTGATGACAAGAGGATAGTGAGCGGTGCCTACGATGGGTAAGTCCTACTGGCACACTAGTCATCCTACACTGAGACTATTCCGGTGTGCAGCGTCCTTCCAAATTCTGTTTTTGTGCAGGGCAATCAAGGTGTGGGATTTCCAGGCGGCCTTGGACCCTCGAGCGCCTACCGAGGGGCTCTGTCTACGAACACTAGTGGTAAAATGCCGTGTATAATATAGTGTCCATGTGCACTAGCTAAATGTGGTAAAGGGCTCACTTGCATGCTAGCTAACACTACAGTAGACCCTCACTTTTTTAAGCCCTATGGGACCCAACCCTGAAGTACTTGTCACAGAAACATGATTGTGTGCTGAAATGAGTGTAGTGGCAGCTGTTTTGACTTTGCATGTCTCTAAACAATAGCTGAAGTGGAAGATGCATATAGAAGGCAGGTTAGGATCCATGCGCAGTTAATGAGGCTGATACATAGTGAAGCTGGTTGTGGGGAGACTACTGGACATGGATCCATGCACAGTTAATGAGGCTGATACATAGTGAAGCTGGTTGTGGGGAGACTACTGAACGTGGATCCATGCACAGTTGAATGTGCTACATCTACCACCAAACTTTAGTTGGGAATACATCTTTTTCTAAAGTGACACTACATTTATGGAAAGGCTTTTGAGGTATACTAAATAAACTCTCCGCTATCCAACGTTGAATTGTCTAAATCAGTTTGTTCGGAAGTGTCGGTAGCAACATACTGTAATATGTAGCACTTTCACTTTCACTCTTCCAGCAAAACATTTGCTGCGCTCTCTTATAGGCCCTCACGGACTAGCAAAGAGGATTTGTATGAGCCTGCAGTAGTAGATGTCGGACTGAAATTTCAATTCCCATTGTCTTCCACAGTAGCTCAACACTCAGCATGCTGTTGTTGCTTTTGTAAATGGTAAAGAAGGGTTAGGTTATGGGGGGGGGGGGGGGGGGGGATTCCAGAAAACAGAATGCTCCTGTAGAAGAGAAATAGGACCTACAACCTTACAAGTGAATATTACAGAGTGCCCATGCTCTGTGGATGTCTAAACCAACCAATGGTCACTTATGATTGCTAGGGTAGGTCATCTTGGATATTGACACACTGACTTCATCTTTTTAGTTAAGGGGGAAAGAGGGCTGCGTATCGCGTAGTCTCATATAAAGTACCATATCTTGGCTCGCATTCACTCTAGTTTCCCGATTTATATATCAAATTATAGCTTGCAGTCTGTGCTTTCTAATGGTAGGTCTCTTTTGTTATTTTGTTTCGCCAAAAAAATTTCTTAGCTCATTATAGGCTCTTCCAGTGCGGACCGTAAGCCGTTAAGTAAACCACGTTGCAGTAACGACCTTTGCGAGGCTCTTATTCGGTCTATTAGTCAATCATAATGAGCACTACAAACTGCGCGTCTTGAAATTTTGAAAAAAAGTTTTTTTGTTACATTTTCTGAACATAGCTTTATGACATCACTTTACATTTTCATCTATAGGTCTTTTTTTAGTAATCCTATCAAACAAAAACTCTCGCGCAAGTTGTAGAATATAAAATTTGCTTTCAAATGATATATTTTTTTTTATGAAAGGATAAAAAATATTCAAGTTATCATTTGAACGGTTTTTCAAAAATCACTTCAGAGATATTGAGCCTTGAAGTCCAAGCAGTTTGTAATCACATCCCAGCTGCCAGAAACACACCCTGCTTCACCAGAATACATCCCCTCATTACTAGAATTGTGTGTGTACAAACAAAATGTTGAAAGCAACCAATTGACTTTTCAGTCCTTTATTTTTTCAACAACAGCAGTATCCTACATCCTAACTACAACCTGAAAACCAACAATATATACATATATATATATATACATACACATAAATTAAAGACGCATCAGAAGACGCATCAGACTTATTATGTTGCTTTGCTAATATTGAATTAGCAAACATAAACACGTCATCATTTGCAGGGCTCCCATGCCCAGGTCCATCCATCCATCGTCACCCTCCACACATGTCTTCCGACACCCTCCAGTAATCCCTGAAAAAAATAGAACACAAACAAAAGTCATCCTCCACTAATTCCTAAGCTTGACAAAAATACACATAAACAAAAGTATATATCTTCCAGTAATCTCTGTTTGAAAACTGTTTGACAATAGACAGCAAAAGACACAAACAGAATAAAAATGTTACAGGTCCCCCATGCCAGGACCATACAATGCTCCGCCCTCCATTGAACTCTGCTGCCTCTCGACGGCAAGCCTGACACTTGTTGCACTCATATGTTCTGTCTTACCCGCTCTACTCCACACAACTGAATTAAACTCTCATTTTGGTTCTGTGTATAACCACCTAAACATTTGCACAAAAGATCCTCAGACATTAATTTATCAAATACCTCCTAACATACATAGCCTTGTCCAGAGGAATCATAGGCCTATGGGTACTGGTGGTACCTCACCCGTTAGCACAAGCTGGATTAAACTTACACCAACTCAAAACTCCTGTAGGACAATACTTGTGTTGGGATGTTCCATAGTTGACTAAGAGTGATAAAAAATCGCTTTCACATCGCAAATCATCCCCTCTAGGTTATCCTCATTATTTCTAATTGCTCCCCTATAGTAGGTTTGCATTTTAACTATAGACACACGACTAACCCCCCTAGCACCACCCAAAGACACTAGGACCGTAAGGCTCGACTTTCAACAACCGTTTTTATGTGCATTTGTATACCCATCACTAATTAATGTGTGTGTACCTAAGCTTCAGTCTCTCCACTGAACGCTAAAAAAGTTTTTGTGTTCCTACAACTTCCATAGAACCCGAAGAGCCTTCAAAATTGGCTTCACAATTTACCTTGTGACCCTCAAACCATTCTGTGTAACTTGCTTCAGTTTCATCTTCAGGTCTTCGCGCACAAGCTTGACAGAACTTAGACATAAGATAATAATCTAAAGCTTCTCCAGTGTCCCAAGACGTCACCGCAACCAAGCCATAATTTGATTTGTGGCCCTGTCTAAGCCATGTGCCATCAACAGTAATACTAACATCAATGATGTCTTCATGCCTAACCCTATAGAAATCATGTAACCTATGAGCGGCATCCAACATAATACTCTGTTACTGCATTTGCGTCAATCCCTATTGACCTAGTATATATTTTTTAAACAAGTGGAACTACGAGGGGGCAACATATCCATGACTGCAGTGATGTCTTCCAGACCAGAATGACTAATTCCAGCAATGCGAGCACCCAGTACTGACTGGATGTTCAAAGAATGCTTCTACAGATACAGGGTTTGAGATGTCTTGAGTGTTACTACAATTTGAACAAAAAGTAAACCATGCCTGCCCTACGAACTTATTACACCTTTCTATGACCTCTCTAAGCTTATCTACATAAGTTTATTATACGATTACCCTTACCTAGTTCTCCAACACCACCCGAGTCCAAAGAGGTAGAGCCAGTAGATCCAGTAGCAACAGCCACAGAAGCAGCTGAACAATCCATGAGAGCCAACTTCTTCCTGGTCATAGTCACTTGTCATAGTCACCAATGGAACTGGCCTCTCTTCAGACATTTGCAATTGATTGCAAGGTAAGTGAAGGTTCACAGAAGGCGCTACCCCACCCACAGGATCCAAGAGACTCACTAACAAAGGAAGCTAGTAACTTTTTAGTATGGAGATAAACATTAAAACTTGCCTTGCGCGGCTACTGTGACAGGCTCAACAACAGCCGCCTGTAGGGCTTTCTTCTTCTTGTCTTCACTCTTCTTGAATCCTTGGCCTTTCTGTTTAAAATGCTTCTCTGTTCTCTTCCCCATAACTCAACAGTGTAAAAGTTTCAAGTGAACCTTGACCTAAAAAAACGTGCTCGTCTTAGCGGTTGCGCACTACCCCCCCACCTGGCCAATTCATTGCGCAAACGACTGGTAAGGGTCTCCATGAAATTGGCAACATTTTGATATATAAAAACTGTATTTTGGGTAGGCGATCATCGCCGACCGCCCGATTGTAGCCAGGTAAGACTGGGAGAGAACCTCTTCCAATGTGAAGTGAAATGAAATGAAATGGAATAATAATGCACTGTATAAAAATGGCTATATCTTCTGATGCAAGTATTCACTTGCTCTGAAACTTGAAACTTGAAACTCAAACTCCAGACATATTATGAACCCTTTTGGGCCCATAAAAAAAAATAGAAAAAATATGTGTTTTCAGCCCTCTTCCCCCCTTAAGTGGATACGTGTACACCTGGTAGTAATAGTGGCACATGCTAGTAGTAGGTGGGCACATGCTAGTAGGTGTGCACATGCTAGTAGTAGGTGGGCACATGCTAGTTGTAGGTGGGCACATGCTAGTAGTAGGTGGGCACATGCTAGTAGGAGGTGGGCACGTGCTAGTAGGAGGTGGGCACGTGCTAGTAGTCTGTCACTGTGTTTGTGTATTCATTGCAGCAAGAGCACACTGGTCGAGTCTTCAGACTCCAGTTTGACGACTTCCAGATCGTGAGTAGCTCTCATGACGACACCATCTTGATCTGGGACTTTCTCGACACACACCTTGGCTCCATGGCGGAAGGTGCCAACCAATCAAGTCAACTCGTGTCACAGCCACAACAGGAAGTGGGAGGCTGCTCTCAAAGTGCTAGTGTAACAGACCCAATTAAATGACTACATATTTGTGTTCCTTCCTGGCTTTTCTCTTCCTCTCTATCCCTTCCTCTCTTTTTCCCCCTTTTTTGTAAATTTCTTTCTCTGATCAAAGCAAATGTTAATGTTGTCTTCTTAAAATTGTCACTAAATGACCATCTCTGGTCTCCATCTCTCGCTCTCTCTCTCCTCTTCTGGTTGGCACATTCTTATATGATTGAATACAATTATAGAGCTATGGAATCTTGAGAAGAAAAAAAAACTCTTGTGATTGTCTGTGTGTTGTATTGTATACGCATACCTAATTGGCATATTGTTGTACTTTGGCTAAACTTGATATACTTCCTTTATTTTGTACTCTATTCTGTATAATATATGCTGCGTAGTGTATATATGCTGCGTAGTGTATATATGTATGTATAATACACACCATGTACATATGGAAAATAATTTTCTTGGAAAAGACACTTAAGAAAATAGTTTCGAGTAGTCTGCATCGGTATATAAACCTTTACCTACTTTCACAATAATGAGTGATCTTTTACCTATTTGATATTAGTGCACCTGGTAAAGGGACTCTACATGTTTGAGATCGCTGCATTCTTATTTCCCTTCTGTTTGGGCAAATAAAGTTTAATATATATATTATATATATATACATATTATAATAGTGGCACTGTACACACGTGCATACATGCTGATACAGATCAATAAAGCCAGCAAAAATGGGTCTCAGAAGAATGTTGCAAATTTATTACAAGCTTCCATGTATCCGCTGAGTGTGCATTTCTGATACCACGTCTTTATCAAAGTGTGTGGCCTGAGCAAAGAGAAGAGATGACTCAATGCATGAGCATTACTAACAAGTACTAATGGAGTGCAGTGGAACCTCTTGGAATGGACCATCTAACCTCCGAAGGGATATTAATAAGGACTGCTTTTTAGCATATATAGCTATAATAGTAAGCTTTGAGAAGTGGACAAGCTCCTTATTCTGTGCAACTGATATATATATATAATGGAGAGCTCAGCAGCAAGATCAACTCTGGTTCCTTGGCTTGAGCCAGATGGGGCTGCAGAAAATCTCACTGTCTCAAATAATATTATAGCTATCATTTTGCTTACCCAATATGTTTTGCCAACCTATTATGTCTATTTCTGGGGGCTGGGGGGGGGGGGGGGGGGGGCTCGTTTTGCTGGAATGTGTGAATAGTGTACCAATTAAAATTAGATTCACCTCCTCCGCCCCCTTTTGTTCCAGATGAGTACAGTAATGTATTTGTGTGAATAGAAAAAGGAAAAAGCTGAGCTAGAGATTCCTGCACAGCCCAACACATTGAGAGAACACCTTGTTCTCAATGTGTCCATCATTCCAGAAGTTCCACTGCATGCAATGCCTAATACAACTAATCACCTTTTCATAATAGTGCTTAGCTTTGACAAGGTTCTTCATGATGCCATGGCCTAGTTCAAGGCAGCGAGCCAGCACGAAGCAACTGATTGCCACACCGGTGCAGTCCAATGGAGTCAGAGGCATGGTGTTCTCTTCTCCAGGGGGACACGACTGGTCCACTTCACTCACTCTGAATGTAATAAAAGCCTCATAATGTGCACATTACGAGACTAAATTTAAAAACTATTTTGTCAGGAAAGAAAAGACCTGTACACACTGCACACAAACATAAGCTGGTTCCTCTTTGGAGTTGGTAAGGACTGGTCCACACTGGCATAGAGACTGTTCACTGGTAAACTGTGTTAATCATGCATTAGTCGCATGCATTACCACAATTTTAACTATTGTTGCTGTCTTTTCATTGATTATCATATATTTTCACAGGACTCTGGATATTGAGAGAGGCAGAAGAACATGCAAAAAAACAATATTATTTCAGCATTTGTGAATTCTTCGATTATCAGACAAAAATTCCTGTTTAGTCTTCATGAAATTGCTCTTGCTGATATTCACAAAATAGTTGGAATGTTTGGGCTGGGATGATGTGCTCTCAAATTGAGTAACTGTCTTGGGCATGTAGAGAGAGGATGAATGTAAAGAGGATGAAGGTTGAACAGAGGAACCCATTACTTGTTGCAGGAACCTGAACACTACTACCATGGTGGCTGCACACTACTATATACAATGGTGACAGATGTATTTTAATTACTGGAACGCATTCCGTTTAATCTCGAACCACCTATTTTTGTGGTTCAAGACTGAACGTGTTTGGAGAGGAATGTGTTTCACTTGGATGCAGTTTGGGTGGACAGAGTGGATCAAACACGTTCAATTGTTTGTGGGAATGCATCCATACACTGTTCATGCGGACTGGGAGCCAAAAACTGTGGTGGCATGCAGGAATGTGTTGTTGATTTGTGTTGATTGCTTGGGTGCAGATGTTTGTGCGGGAATGTTTGTGGCAGTTGTGGTGTTCATTGCTTATATGCCGAGTTATGCATGGGGGCAATTAGAGAGTTGTCAAGAACTATGACAGATTGGAGTATATATGTCAGCGACTAGATCAAGAACAATGTACAAGAAGGTCATCACATCAGAGCAGCCAGCAGGCATTGCAGATGTGCTGCAGGTGCTACACGGGACACAGGCTAGTTGGATAAAAGTGCAAGGCACTAGGAAGTGGCACAGACACAATGTGGTGAGGAAAATGGAAGGCCAGAAGAAGCCTTTGCAGCGCAAGCTCACAGAGAACTTGAGCATGAACTATGAGTGGAGTAGGACTAGTGAGAAGCGTAAGAGTCTGGCAGAGAGAGGCCAGGCACAAGAAGATAAATAACTGCAGAGAAGTATGTTATTGTCGAGAGCATTTGACCCTCACAAAATCCAAGTCAGAGGATATCAAGGCCTATTTGACAATGTTTGAGTGGAATGGGCTTTTAAAACTGACAGAAAGCCACATGAGGCATACTCAGCCATTGGCTCAGCAGCAGCAGAGCAAGGACAAGAATACCTAGAAGTGAAAATGCGTATCTCAGAAGAAATGCAATGCTTCTGGTCAGCAAAGCAGACTGAAAGGAAAACATTCCTGCACCTAGCAACAGTTGCTGAGCCTAATGAGAGAGGGGATGGAAAATTGCAACACCGTAGAGACAGTGATAGTCACCGGGAACTTCTCAACAGCACGCCAAGTGATCTCTACATCGGATAGCCGAACAGAAACCAACATTGGAAAGGACTCTGGGAAACTTGCTGATGGCTACGTGCAAGTCCCTTACTTGGAGGGCAAGGGGTAGTCAAGCACAGCCTGTTCTGTTACGCCTCCATTCTCTATGCTGGGCTTGGGTGATTATGTAACAGCATGATTCATAAACCCACATGAATGAATACAATTATAATGCTATAGGGTAGCTACCCTGGTGATAATACCTCACACCCATGATTACCAGAAGGAGTCAAGCGGGAGATTGAGAAGTGTTATATACAACAGAAAAACCTGCGACGCCATCGAACAGGACCAAGTAGATTGCTACTCGTTGATATATAGCCCCTCCCCCCACCCACCCCCCGAATCCATCACTAATTGGTAAAGGGTTTTAAAGTGTATGATCTAAACTGGTACACACACTCTCGATTCTTTTTCTTCCTTTGTGTTTACACATATCATGTTTCCTTTCTGCACCCAAATCAATCAATCATTCCCTCTTGCTCCTACTCTGTGTGTGTGTGTGTGTGTGTGCATGTCTGGTATGTGGGTGTGGGTGTGCATGTGTGTGTGTGTGTGCATGTGTGGTGTGTGGTGGTGTGTGTGTGTGTGCATGTCTGGTGTGTGTGTGTGTGTGCATGTCTGGTATGTATGTTTTTATGCATGTGTGTGTGTGCATGTGTGGTGTGTGTGCATGTGTGGTGTGTGTGTGTGGTGTGTGTGTGCGTGCATGTGTGGTATGTGTATGAAAAGGTAAGTTTACTATGCTAATAGCCGTGTTGTCTGTCATTATAAAACTGGCCATATCTAAATCCAATATGGCATCAATCAATCAATCTTCAGTGGCAAGCCAATTGTCCAGGTCAATGCCTCTACTGCTATATATAAATACATATGTATATATAGAATTATGGCTATAGATGAACATCAACAAATAATTAAATTCAGAGGGGTTTTTAATTTTACGTTAGAGCTGGTATGAATGGGCCCATGGCATGCTTTTGATGCACTAAGTGTTTCACTATTCCAAGTTTTGAAGAAACTAAACTGTGACAGCATGTCCTCGAGAAATTTAGTATGAATGGGAATATGGCACAAAAGTTAGCCATGGGAGAGAAATGGAACATTGAAGAACAATCAACGAACTCTCAGCTGACGTAATAAAATTACAATGACCTTCTCAATAATCAACCTGAAATTAACTCTCTCGATGCTTCTGCTAGATGCTCCAGCCTTCGTCAGGAATAAGAGGCTGGAGCATCTAGTCGAAATGTTGAGAGAGTAAATTTCAAGTTGATTATTGAGAAGGTAATTGTAAAAACAATATTGCATGTTTTAATTTTCATTTGCGCTGGTATTTTGAAATGGGCCAACCAAGCAAAGGTAAAGGGTTAAAATGGGCCAACCAAAGGTAAAGGGTTGAAATGGGCCAACCAAAGATAAAGGGTTGAAATGAGGCCAACCAAAGATAAAGGGTTGAAATGGGGCCAACCTAAGATAAAGGGTTGAAATGGGGCCAACCAAAGATAAAGGGTTGAAATGGGGCCAACCAAAGATAAAGGGTTGAAATGGGGCCAACCAAAGATAAAGGGTTGAAATGGGGCCAACCAAAGATAAAGGGTTGAAATGGGGCCAACCAAAGATAAAGCAGGGGTGTATTTAGGGGGGGGCGGGGGGGGGGGCATTCGCCCCCCCTTGTATTATTCTCGCCCCCCCCCCTTGAAATTAGAGATATTTTTTTAAATAATGTCAAGAAAGGTGTAATACAAGAAAGGTGTAATAAGCTTATGATATCAGGTTCAAATGATAGGAATGTCAAACTGAGGTTCTTCTTGGTTTTCTCTGCCATACGTCCACAATCTCTTCAAGGTCGCTCTCAGAGAGTACTTCTGGTGCCTCTATAGCAATCCTCATAAGGTGAGAAAGGCTGCAGTCACTTAGAGAATTACGCAAACGAGTCTTGATCATCTTCATCTGTGAGAAGCTTCTCTCCACAGAAGCAGTAGAAACTGGAATCGATAAGCAGATGGAGGCAATCTTGTGCAAATTGGGAAACATGGCCTTGAGCATGTCGTTTGAAACAAGTTCTTTCAGCTGTGATGCAGTAGTATCCCGTGGTTGCTTGACTAACAGCTGGCGGAATGTTTTCCACTCTGTAAGTATTTCAGTGGAAATCATGGCTGTCTTCACTGTTTCTTCTCCATCCAATGTTTCTGCATCTCTATCTTCTCCGTAGTGAGCAATCAGTTTCTCAACAGACGTGTCTCCATAAGTGGGAAAAGATACTGAATCTGGTTTTGGAACTTTCCGTGGATCGAATATAGACAATGCTGATACAACAGCGTTGGATGAAGAAAATCGGCTTGTTATGTTGGCCTTTAAATCAGCAACAAAAGGCTTACCAACAACATTCTGGAACGAAAGTATTTTATCAGCGTCAATAGACACCTTTGTAGATGACTTCAAGTCTTCAACGTTTTCAAGAAGCTCCAACACCCAGTTCGCTCCAGGCAAAACTGCATCATCCAAGGATTTAACAGTAGCATCAACAAGGAATGATATCAACGAGAGGTCAAGCTGCTCTGCCTGAAGTGCTTTGCTGAGCTTGGCTACTTGTGGTAGAGTGAAATCAAGCAAATATATAGCTGCAATCGTAGACAATTTGCAGAGGGCACCATGGATTCCAAGAGCTTCTGGCTCGTGGGACGTCTCGTAGATGTTCCCAATGGTGATTACAATTGCAGAATAACTTGCTTTGACAGCTTTGACACACCTTTCATGTGCCAGCCAGCGTGTGTCAGATGGCTTGATCACTTTCATTTCTGGAAGTTCAAGAACGTGCTGTACCTCCTTCAGACACTCTGCTCGCTTGGGGGAATTGCGAAAATGCTTCCAAAGAGTAGTCAATGTTCTGTAAACATGAGCAATTCCAGGAGTTTTATTGGCAGCTTGCACACAAGCCAACTGCAGTAAGTGACAGTGGCAGTGTATAAACAGAGCGTGAGGAGTATGTTTCTTGATACGTGCCTGAACCCCGGTCTTTCGTCCAGAAAAAGTTGCAGCTCCATCAAATCCCAATCCAACTATTCTTCCGACTTGTAGACCTTTCTTCTTTAAACAATCGATGAGATTAGAATAGATGGTCTCTGCATCAGCCTTCTTCAATGGAATAAGCTCCAGAAAGCACTCTACTGGTACACCATCTTCCTCCCAGCGGCAAAACACAGACAATTCTTCTACGTTGGTGACATCTGTGCACTCATCTGCCATGAGGCTGTACATAGGTGCCTTTTGAAGTCGCTTCAGAATCGACTCCTCCACCCATGTCCCCAATGATTCGATGAATTCAACCACAGCCACTCTTGATGTGTACACAGCATTTCTTTGTGCAGTTTCTAAGAATTGCTTCAAATGTTGGCTGCCACATCGAACCACCACGTCAACCAGCTTCTCAAATTTTGTCGAATGTGCAACTTGTTCTTTCGTAAGAAAATGAGTGAGTAGGATCAGGCACTTCACTGCAGCTCTGTTCTGAGCTCTTTTGCGAGCTAAAACATTCTGGAGTTGCTGTACAACTGTTCCACCTTTGGCTGCTCCTTTAGCTGCAAAAAGAGCTTGAGTTGCATGGATATGGAAGTCACTTCTCGCATGAGCTTTCATTTTTTCAACAGCTTTCTTCCAATTTCTGCAAGGTTGTGTGACCCACACTCCTCCAGTACGCTGCAGACCAGATTGCTTGCAAACCTTGCAAAAGGCACCACCATCGCTATCCTCGTCATAATAGAGCCAACTGAAATCTTTCTCCCAGCTCTTAGAGTATTTTCTCTTCGTGGATACAGAAGAGCGGTGTTTGTTTTGCTTGCTTTTCTTTGAAGGTGGAGGACTAAGGCTAGGACTAGATGCCTCGACATGCTCAGAGCTATCTGTTCTGCTATCTTCGCTATCGCTGCTATTAGCATGAGAAGAGGCTTGAGAAGTACTTGCAAAGTATGAGCGAATATCCATATTAATATGAAGAGAAATCAGCTAGTAAGGTTTCTTTTATAGAGACTTTAAGACCATGACATAATGGACTGAGTTAAAAATACTGAGAGAGAGTGGGAAAGAAGGAGGGAACTGAAGAAGTGACAAACCTACAAAGGAGAACACGTGGTGGTGTGTGATGACTTTAAGACCATGACATAATGGACTGAGTTAAAAATACTGAGAGAGAGTGGGAAAGAAGGAGGGAACTGAAGAAGTGACAAACCTACAAAGGAGAACACGTGGTGGCGTGTGATGACATCATGTCTAAGATTAGACTTGAAGACCATGACATAATGGACTGAGTTAAAAATACTGAGAGAGAGGGAGTGGGAAAGAAGGAGAAACAAAAGAAGTGACAAACCTACAAAGGAGAGCACGTGGTGGTGTGTGATGTCATCGTGTCATGACACATGCTCTCCTTTTTCCAAGCAGCTACAATATCATGAGAAATATATACAGTCTAGCCATAGTTCGGTATAGCATAATGCCATTGGTAGTCAGTCAAAATAGCTATCCTCAGACATTGTAAAAGCAAAAAAAAATATGGGGGGATCTTCCCCCCAGACCCCCCTTTTACGACTTATAAACATGTTAAGAAAATATTAACAAAAATTAGGGCACCAAGAGACCAACCATTTCCACCCCCCCCCCCCCCCCTAGAGAACTAGAGAAAAATTGTGTATGAAACCTGTTGTCCATGATTTTGTAAGAAAATGCATGGAATGCAACATAATTCGATTTCACAAAAGCCCACCTCCATTATACGAGTGACAAGTGACTATATCTAATCTATATATGCTGATTGCCGTAGCATGCAACTTCAGCAAATATTTAAGATGGAATGTTGTACTAAAGATTTTAGAAAAAGTGCATGCCATCATAAGTAGCAGCTATATATACAGTTAGTACTGCAAAAATACCTGTGGGTAAAACACTTTCGTACTCCACGCGGAAGCCCAGGGTGCACGTCCCCTTTCCGCACCATCCAGGCTCTCCGCCCCCCCTTATTTTTCCATATCTCAAGTTCCCCCCCCCTTGGCAAAATTTCTGTATACAACCCTGGATAAAGGGTTGAAATTGGGGCCAACCAAAGATAAAGGGTTGAAATGAGGCCAACCAAAGATAAAGGGTTGAAATGGGACCAACCAAAGATAAAGGGCTGAAATGGGGCCAACCAAAGATAAAGGGTTGAAATGGGGCCAACCAAAGATAAAGGGTTGAAATGGGGCCAACCAAAGGTAAAGGGTTGAAATGGGACCAACCAAAGATAAAGGGTTGAAATGGGACCAACCAAAGATAAAGGGTTGAAATGGGGCCAACCAAAGATAAATGGTTGGAATGGGGCCAACCAAAGATAAAGGGTTGAAATGGGGCCAACCAAAGATAAAGGGTTGAAATGAGGCCAACCAAAGATAAATGGTTGAAATGGGGCCAACCAAAGATAAAGGGTTGAAATGGGGCCAACCAAAGATAAAGGGTTGAAATGGGGGCAACCAAAGATAAAGGGTTGAAATGGGGGCAACCAAAGATAAAGGGTTGAAATGGGGCCAACCAAAGATAAAGGGTTGAAATGGGGGCAACCAAAGATAAAGGGTTGAAATGGGGCCAACCAAAGATAAAGGGTTGAAATGGGGCCAACCAAAGATAAATGGTTGAAATGGGGCCAACCAAAGATAAAGGGTTGAAATGGGGCCAACCAAAGATAAAGGGTTGAAATGGGGGCAACCAAAGATAAAGGGTTGAAATGGGGCCAACCAAAGATAAAGGGTTGAAATGGGGCCAAAGGGTTGAAATGGGGCCAACCAAAGATAAAGGGTTGAAATGAGGCCAACCAAAGATAAAGGAGGGTTGAAATGGGACCAACCAAAGATAAAGGGCTGAAATGGGGCCAACCAAAGATAAAGGGTTGAAATGGGGCCAACCAAAGATAAAGGGTTGAAATGGGGCCAACCAAAGGTAAAGGGTTGAAATGGGACCAACCAAAGATAAAGGGTTGAAATGGGACCAACCAAAGATAAAGGGTTGAAATGGGGCCAACCAAAGATAAAGGGTTGAAATGGGGCCAACCAAAGATAAAGGGTTGAAATGGGACCAACCAAAGATAAAGGGTTGAAATGGGGCCAACCAAAGATAAAGGGTTGAAATGGGGCCAACCAAAGATAAAGGGTTGAAATGGGGCCAACCAAAGATAAAGGGTTGAAATGGGGCCAACCAAAGATAAAGGGTTGAAATGGGGCCAACCAAAGATAAAGGGTTGAAATGAGGCCAACCAAAGATAAAGGGTTGAAATGGGGCCAACCAAAGGTAAAGGGTTGAAATGGGACCAACCAAAGATAAAGGGTTGAAATGGGGCCAACCAAAGATAAAGGGTTGAAATGGGACCAACCAAAGATAAAGGGTTGAAATGGGGGCAACCAAAGATAAAGGGTTGAAATGGGGCCAACCAAAGGTAAAGGGTTGAAATGGGACCAACCAAAGATAAAGGGTTGAAATGGGACCAACCAAAGATAAAGGGTTGAAATGGGGCCAACCAAAGATAAAGGGTTGAAATGGGGCCAACCAAAGATAAAGGGTTGAAATGGGACCAACCAAAGATAAAGGGTTGAAATGGGGCCAACCAAAGATAAATGATTGAAATGGGGCCAACCAAAGATAAAGGGTTGAAATGGGGCCAACCAAAGATAAAGGGTTGAAATGGGGGCAACCAAAGATAAAGGGTTGAAATGGGGCCAACCAAAGATAAAGGGTTGAAATGGGACCAACCAAAGATAAAGGGTTGAAATGGGGCCAACCAAAGATAAATGGTTGAAATGGGGCCAACCAAAGATAAAGGGTTGAAATGGGGCCAACCAAAGATAAAGGGTTGAAATGGGGGCAACCAAAGATAAAGGGTTGAAATGGGGCCAACCAAAGATAAAGGGTTGAAATGGGGCCAACCAAAGATAAAGGGTTGAAATGGGGGCAACCAAAGATAAAGGGTTGAAATGGGGCCAACCAAAGATAAAGGGTTGAAATGGGTCCAACCAAAGATAAAAGGGTTGAAATGGGGGCAACCAAAGATAAAGGGTTGAAATGGGGCCAACCAAAGATAAAGGGTTGAAATGGGGCCAACCAAAGATAAATGGTTGAAATGGGGCCAACCAAAGATAAAGGGTTGAAATGGGGCCAACCAAAGATAAAGGGTTGAAATGAGGCCAACCAAAGATAAAGGGTTGAAATGGGGCCAACCAAAGGTAAAGGGTTGAAATGGGACCAACCAAAGATAAAGGGTTGAAATGGGGCCAACCAAAGATAAAGGGTTGAAATGGGGCCAACCAAAGATAAAGGGTTGAAATGGGACCAACCAAAGATAAAGGGCTGAAATGGGGCCAAAAAGGGTTGAAATGGGGCCAACCAAAGATAAAGGGTTTTATCACACTCACTGATTATACAACAATTGGGTATAGAGTAATGAAAAGGGGCTAGAACTTCCTTCACCGAGTATATATCCTATTGGAGGTTAACATAAATATGTTGGAAGTAATATCATAGTAGTTCATAGTAGCTGCAGACATAGGTCTACAAGAATAAATATATTTTAATGGGGGACTTGCATTATTATGTTGCTCGCCTTTTAAGCCAGGCCCACTTATGGTATCAATCTTTCTATGCCTCATAGGAAAATGTATTGTATTCATGATTGTCAATGAATTCCTGGGCATTGCATGTGAACTATACCATGAATATAGACCCAATTATATCACAAAATTTGGTACACTCATATGTAAGTTTTTGTGTCTATGCAAGCTATGGTTGAGGAATAATGGAGAGTGAAACTCAAAGTGGTGTTAATGCTGAGAACTTGCCGCTAGTTCTTCTCAGAACTCTTTGCCAAGCGGCAGGTCAATGGTCTGTCATGATATTCCTGGGGCACTATTGCATGGGCATGAGCATAGTGTGCTTCATGTAGTAGAGCTCAGGTGCTGGTTGAAGTGCAGAGGTATTGCAACAGCTGGGGTCGTGCGAAGGTAAGCAAGCTCGAGCTTGTTTACAGATATAAATGACCCGAGACAAACCAGTAAATTTCCACCTGGCAATGAGTTCTAAGACAAACCAGCAGCAAGCTTACAGGTGAGCTCAGCACTAACATCACTTTGATATCTACTCTCGATTATTCCTCAATCGTAGCAGCTTGCATGAACACGAAATATATACCAGATTGTGGCAAATTTTGTGAGCCTATAATTTGGCCTATGTGCATGGTATAATGCACGTGCAATGCTCAGGGATTGATTGCAAATCATGAATAACAATACATTTTACAATTGAACATATAATTATTGACACCATAAGTAGGCATTGCTGAACGTGTGCGACGTAATAATGCAAGGTCCCTCATTAAAAGCAAATGACTAGCTACATATATAATTGGATTGACCCGTCAAAAAAGAAAGGAAAAAGAATGCACTCAAGTAGACCACAACCAGTTAGATGACCCTGTCATCACATACACCAATGAATCAAGTACTGGTGATTTTAAAATGGTAAACGGTCATTAACTGGTTGTGGTATATGTAAGGGTACATACTCTTTCCTTACTTATTTGCTAGATTAATCCAACATAGTAAACATTTTGTCCAATCTGATGGTATATATTTCGTGTCTATTTATATATATATATATATTTTTGGTGATTAGCACGGCAGTGAAGTCAGCATATTATAATTATGTATGTCACTAGCACGGCAGTGAAGTCAGCTCTGCTTATAAATACCTAGTAAGTTTTTAAAGTATGCGTATGGCACTATTGCAATCTTTAAAGGCCAACAATGTTCCATAGGCAGTGGGTTTACTCTAAGAATACTGCTAACTAGCAATCTGAAATCTGAACAGAAATACTCAATTGTGGTAAAATTCATTTCATGTTTTTACAATTAGTAGCTACAATTTTTTAAGTGCCACCTTTCCAGACATCAGTTTGGCTTATCTATAAACTATCAATTCCACTAAATCAACAGAGAACATAAATTAGAAGCAGCTATCACCATCAGACATAACTTAGCTATCTCAAGTCTTTGAGAACAGTGCTGTGACAAAAAGAGCTAATAAATTCCCTTACTACCATGCCTAAGCCATCTAACAAGATATGCTAGCTGTATAAATAAATAATATTATGAATAAAAGACAACTATATCCTTGACTTTTTTCTTCCTATATACCTTCATTGTTTGTGCTTCACCACCTAGGAGCTTCCTCAGGCTCAGATAAGGCTTCTATACTTCACTTGGCAATGTGTTCTATATAAGACATGGAACATCCCCAAAATGCTAAACCTTACAGAGGGATGGAGAAGCTAGTACTCCAAAGAGACACTAAAGTGTTGCCGATTCCTTTCACAATCTGGTAGCCAAGAAGCGTAGATAGTCGAAGCTATTTACCCTCCAGTCCAAGTTTCAGGAGGTTTTGTCTCTCCTATAAATATATACAGTCACTCGAAATTAATTTTGCTCGTGGGATACAATGGAATATTTAATATTTTAACAATGTGGTTAATCAGTTAATCAGTAAAGAGACTACAAACCTCTTCTGAGAATCTAGCACTTTTAAACAATTTCTAAATTCTTTCTTCTTGTACACAAGAAGATGGTTTTAACAGTTTTCTGTGGATAAGAATTCAAGGCATGTTGGAAGTCTTGGAACTAAAATTAACTGTAACCCGTTTAAGAAGTTGCTCAAATGAGTTTTAGCGAAGATATCAACTTTTTGTTTGGTGTGTGCATTTTTGGCATCAAGCATTTTGAAATAGGTGTCAAACCAATAATTATAATACTCCCCCCCTTCATTTGCGCAACTGAGTAAAAATTTCTTTCGGCAATGAATGGATGCAAGCTATCTTGGTCCAGTGCTAGTATGTAAAATATTAGCTGAATGTCTGTAACACCACAGTTAAGATGGGTAGTTGTTTATGTCATTTATGTCTATAGCCACCTTTTCAGAAACAGCCTCTTCAAATCATTAAAGCTGCAATTTGGTATACAAATCAGCTCCGCTGAGATAAAATTAAAAAAACAACCCTATGCATTACTACATGTTTCTTACGGCAAAGAAATATATCCAGGAGTGCCACCTTCTCAAAAGTGAAGGGATACAGAATAGTTCCCAGTTCCCAGTGAGCACAAGTTCCTGCAGAATAACTCAAGAAACAGCAGTAAAAGTCCAGAAGAAGTCATCCATGATTGCAGTTGTGATTGACAGCAATTTTGGAGGGCTTACTAACCCCCTTCAAATGTGTGTACCTGTATGTGTGCATTAATTGGAGTTTTAACTCCTCGTTAACTTAACAAGCTCACATAGCTACTCTTTCGGCTGACTTTTCAGGTAAATGTTTAGTGGCCCTGGGCACTTAGCACGTAGGCTAGTATAATAATAATATTAACAAAAAACACAATAGCAACAACAACAGCAACAACAACAATAACAACAACTAACCTGTAAGCAGTTTCTGTAGCTCTCAAAAACATCTTTGCATCCAGGTAGTGACGTGAAAGGAGCCCAGCGCCATACACACTGCCTCGTTTGGTGGAATGACGCAACCAGTGCAGCCCTGCTTCTGTGTCCTGGCGGCATCCCTGGCCCAAGTCATACATCAGACCAATAGTAGCTAACAAGAATAAAGATTTTTGTATCAGACTGGCAGCACCCAATTATCGCCAAAACTTCATCTCAGACAAAAAACAGATCAAACCAAATATAAGCAAAAACATTAGCTAGTCAGAAAATTCAGGCATAGCAGATGCTGTTGGCACTAAAAGCAATTCCTCATTCAATGGTGTTGCTTGTTACAGTTATTTTCCAAAAGTGTTTTGGGGGTTAATCCACCCCCCACCCTTGCATTCCCAGAACCCATTGTGTTTTGCTAGCTGGGCGCTCACATATGCCATAAATGAGCAGTGGTCTGTTGTTGTTTTACTTGTTACCTGTTGCTTTTAACAATTTCTGTACTTTCTATATAGTGTGCAAGACATTATAACAAAGAGGAAAAGGGTTGCTGTTTTTAATGTATATACTCCTTACTGCAAACACCACATGTAAATTTAGATTTTTCTGCAATGCTAGTGTGGGTGAGAATATTTTTTCACACATGAGTGAAACTTGATCCATGGGGATAGTTTGAATATTATGACACACTGTAGGGCAAGAAAATAAAAACTTTCAGCTTAATATATTTGGCAAGACAGTTCTCCAGATGATCAAGCATTGATGTGTGCAGTATTGATCAAGCATTGATGTGTGCAGTATTGATCAAGCATTGATGAGTGCAGTATTGATCAAGCATTGATGTGTGCAGTATTGATCAAGCATTGATGTGTGCAGTATTGATCAAGCATTGATGTGTGCAGTATTGATCAAGCATTGATGTGTGCAGTATTGATCAAGCATTGATGTGTGCAGTATTGATCAAGCATTGATGTGTGCAGTATTGATCAAGCATTGATGTGTGCAGTATTGATCAAGCATTGATGAGTGCAGTATTGATCAAGCATTGATGTGTGCAGTATTGATCAAGCATTGATGTGTGCAGTATTGATCAAGCATTGATGTGTGCAGTATTGATCAAGCATGATGTGTGCAGTATTGATCAAGCATTGATGTGTGCAGTATTGATCAAGCATTGATGTGTGCAGTATTGATCAAGCATTGATGTGTGCAGTATTGATCAAGCATTGATGTGTGCAGTATTGATCAAGCATTGATGTGTGCAGTATTGATCAAGCATTGATGTGTGCAGTATTGATCAAGCATTGATGTGTGCAGTATTGATCAAGCATTGATGTGTGCAGTATTGATCAAGCATTGATGTGTGCAGTATTGATCAAGCATTGATGAGTGCAGTATTGATCAAGCATTGATGTGTGCAGTATTGATCAAGCATGATGTGTGCAGTATTGATCAAGCATTGATGTGTGCAGTATTGATCAAGCATTGATGTGTGCAGTATTGATCAAGCATTGATGTGTGCAGTTGATCAAGCATTGATGTGTGCAGTATTGATCAAGCATTGATGTGTGCAGTATTGATCAAGCATTGATGTGTGCAGTATTGATCAAGCATTGATGTGTGCAGTATTGATCAAGCATTGATGTGTGCAGTATTGATCAAGCATTGATGTGTGCAGTATTGATCAAGCATTGATGTGTGCAGTATTGATCAAGCATTGATGTGTGCAGTATTGATCAAGCATTGATGTGTGCAGTATTGATCAAGCATTGATGTGTGCAGTATTGATCAAGCATTGATGTGTGCAGTATTGATCAAGCATTGATGTGTGCAGTATTGATCAAGCATTGATGTGTGCAGTATTGATCAAGCATTGATGTGTGCAGTATTGATCAAGCATTGATGTGGGAAGTATTGATTCATCAGTAATTTTAGCCAAAATGGGACTGTAGCAGCTCACTTTAAACTGGTGGATAAGATAAAAGAATGGCAAACTGAAAGTATTTTTTATCAGGACCATGTTACCCTGCCACTGATATTTATTCCTCCTTTGTCCAAGAAACTTTGTCCATGAAATTAAAAAATAAATAAATAACAGGCAAAGAAATGAATAAAAAATAATTCGTCATCTGGACTCCAAGCTTCTCTTTCCACCTATATGTTATACAGGCCTCTATACATACATCACATAATAGAGGGAAAATCTCCAACCAACTTTAGGGTTGGTCTCACTCAGTCTACACCCCACTAGTCCTCACCCATTGATTCCAAGTGTCCTTCTTCAGCTGCTTCTCTGTGCCACTTAAATGACTGAAAAATTAACATCACAATGTTGAAATGTACCTTAGCTACTTGACGTATATATTACTGAAAATCAAGCTTTACACTGTTTATTCTTGTTTGTTCCTTGTTGCTAGAGTTACTTAGTGTTTGATGTTCAATTTTATGTGTTGCCTTCTATTATGTGAGCCTAATACAATTAAAATACCAAAATGCTCATGATAATTTATTTTAGCAATCCCTCTACAGAATTACGCTTGCTGCTGTTACATGTTTGGGCAGTGATGGGATCAACATCACTTGGTTCCAGTTCTAGGTCAGACAATTACATTCTACAGGCTCCAATGCACTTGATCTATATAGGCTCTAGATTTCTTGGAAATACTTGCTCTACCATCCTCTGCCTTACTGAGTAATCTATCACCAGACAAGAAGCAAACAAAAATAGTTGCCATGTGTAAAAAGGGTTAGCAAGGTTATTGGATATAGTCCTATAGATGGTTATGGTTTTAGATGGCAAAATCAACATTATGGTTATACAATATAGTTAGCTGATGTTTCAAAATTACCAGTGCTCTAATAAATCATCAGATACAAGGAACATGCTAAATTAACAACAGACTCTATCACATCTGCAAAGATGCCACATAAGGAGTGATTTAGGGGGAGCTTCAAGTTTTCTAACTAGCTATAGATCTCTTACATACAGAACATCTTTATTCATCTTTATCCATCTTTATTAATGTTGTCATCAAAAATAAAAATATAATTTGAATTGCTCAGGAGGAAGGAGAAGTGGAGTATGGAAGTATGCTCCTGAACCACTTCCTTTATAAAAAATATATATTTTTAAATCACACTCATGTTCTGGAACTCATGAACAGCAGCCACTGAAAACCTTCTTGCTTAGCTTACCCATCCTCCTTCCTCCCACAACATTGAGGCAAATAATAGTGATTCTGTTTGAGGCAGTACTACTCAGATTAAGTGATACACTCACTGTATAATTATCGTTATAACCACCCGTGACCTTCTTTAGTTTAAAAGTGGGCAACACACTTCCAAACTCCTAGCCCCAGCCCCTAGCTCTAGCCCTAGCCCTGGCCCTTCTGCACTCATTCCTTTCCTACTTTTTCAAGGTTGAGGGAGTCCTTTCTGGAATAAAATAGCCCCAGTGTGTGCTTGGCCCTGACACTACTTGAATCTTTGCCTGCCTGTGCAGCTGCAGACCACCATTTCTCTGCCTCACTGTCAGATTGTGGCACACCAAAACCCTGCAAAGGCAGAGAGAAAATATTGTTAATCTTCCACATAATTGAGGAATGGAGGAGTGACCCATATTAGATGATATGAGGAATTATCATTTATACCATGAAATACGCCCTTCCCAAATTGTACAGTGCACTGGGTAAGATGTTGAAATCCTTCTTGTTGTTCTTGGAATGAGTAACCTCCAGCATGTATCTAGAACCTCTTACCTGTACATAAAAGCCAAAACAACGCTCTATGAGATTGTTGGATCACACACTAGATGAGCGCAGCATAATATAAATATATACATATATTATAATAAATCAACAGACAAGAAACAAGTAGACACAAGAAATTATGTTTATTAATGCTTGTGGAAACAAGATTTGACAAAATTAAGGGAACAAAAATAATGCCCATTTAAACCACACCCATTTAGACCTCCCTTAAACAAGTAAATATCTATACAACCAATTAAAATAATATATAATATATAGTTATTGCATAGATTTATTTTTAAAGCAATATATATATATATGCATGGTTTATGTGTATACATGTTGTTGTGGTTTTTGGGGGTGTTTTTGACAAGAGGGACTTTCCCACTTGCACAATTTTTCATGAGAACTTACGATATTAACCTCACTATTTGATAGTAACACTCTACCATCTTTTGGCCCTTGGAGGGTTATAAATTTTCCATCGTGATAAAACAACAACTTAACACTGAGAAGGCACTATTTTTAGGAGAAGTTAGGAGTGTTTCTGACTTTACTCCAAAGTTGGATTGTAAGCTTAATGTGTCATTGATAGATCTATGATTACAGGAACATGGGACTGTCCAAAAACTCCTGCTCTCTCCCCTTCTACACTATGCAGAAGGTGTCATCCATATATCTCTTCAAAACCTTGGAAGTTGTGAGTGCCAATTCCTAAAAAAAATCAATGCAAAGGTTGCCAACCATTGCAGATACCATACACCCTCTTTCTGCTCATAGAATTTTCCTTGATACTTGAAGTAGGTGGATTCTAGGCACAACTTCAACAGTTCAGAAATCCTGTCAGTACTTAGTATAGCTCTCAAAGAGAGGAAACATGAAAACTGACAAGACACTCATCCCATGACAAACATTAACCTTGAATAAACTGATAAAATGCTCAGAATGCTTGACAAATGTAGCTACTCATATTGCCAGCTAGAGGTGATATCAACAGTGCTATGAACATGGAAAGATTAATATACAACAGTGAGTGAAAGTATACAAGACAAGATAGTTATAAGGAGAACCTCAGGTTTATGTGTCTTAGAAGGGAGCCCATTGTATAAGGCAGTCGTTATTTCTCCTATCCTCTCCAAATGCTTTAATACTTGACCAACCTTGCTTTCATGAGTCTTGGTAGGATCCGTCAGTTATCCATGTCTTGGACTCCAGCTACTTTATTAAGAAACAAGAACTCATATAGAGTTGGATCACCCTTTACCATTTATAATACGAAAATTATACTGATCTTTATCCTGATTTTAGCATGCAATATCAAATTTAAATGGTAAAGGGTCGTTAACTGGTTTGGTCTACATAGTCCAGTCTCATTACTAGCGCGAGCGGCATATTGTGAACGGCCTTTAGTCTCATTCTCATGAAAAATTAAATGTTTGTTTTAGACTTCTGATCTTGTTTCAAGTTGTTGTTGTTGTTGTTGTTTTTTTTAGTTTATCATAGTTGAGTGGTGGAGAACTACACAGAGTTTTCTAAGTCCTATATACTTTGTTGTTAGATACTATACTACACTTATCTGCATATGCCCTACACTACACATATCTACACATGCCCTACACTACACATATCTGCACATGCCCTACACTACACATGTCCGCAGATGCCATGTTTTATTGTTGTTGTTGACTTCACCCATGTACAGCATGGTCAAATACCTGTTGTTGACTTCACCCATGTACAGCATGGTCAAATACCACATCTTATTGTTGTTGTTGACTTCACCCATGTACAGCATGCTCAAATACCACATCTTATTGTTGTTGTTGACTTCACATGTACAGCATGGTCAAATACCACATCTTATTGTTGTTGTTGACTTCACCCATGTACAGCATGGTCAAATACCACATCTTATTGTTGTTGTTGACTTCACATGTACAGCATGGTCAAATACCACATCTTATTGTTGTTGTTGACTTCACCCATGTACAGCATGGTCAAATACCACATCTTATTGTTGTTGTTGACTTCACATGTACAGCATGGTCAAATACCACATCTTATTGTTGTTGTTGACTTCACCCATGTACAGCATGGTCAAATACCACATCTTATTGTTGTTGTTGACTTCACCCATGTACAGCATGGTGAAATACCACATCTTATTGTTGTTGTTGACTTCACATGTACAGCATGGTCAAATACCACATCTTATTGTTGTGGTTGACTTCACCCATGTACAGCATGGTCAAATACCACATCTTATTGTTGTTGTCGACTTCACCCATGTACAGCATGGTCAAATACCACATCATATTGTTGTTGTTGACTTCACCCATGTACAGCATGGTCAAATACAACATCTTATTGTTGTTGTTGACTTCCCATGTACAGCATGGTCAAATACCACATCTTATTGTTGTTGTCGACTTCACCCATGTACAGCATGGTCAAATACCACATCTTATTGTTGTTGTTGACTTCACCCATGTACAGCATGGTCAAATACCACATCTTATTGTTGTTGTTGACTTCACCCATGTACAGCATGGTCAAATACCACATCTTATTGTTGTTGTTGACTTCACATGTACAGCATGGTCAAATACCACATCTTATTGTTGTGGTTGACTTCACCCATGTACAGCATGTCAAATACCACTTCTTATTGTTGTTGTTGACTTCACCCATGTACAGCATGGTCAAATACCACATCTTATTGTTGTTGTTGACTTCACCCATGTACAGCATGGTCAAATACCACATCTTATTGTTGTTGTTGACTTCACCCATGTACAGCATGGTCAAATACCACATCTTATTGTTGTTGTTGACTTCACCCATGTACAGCATGGTCAAATACCACATCATATTGTTGTTGTTGACTTCACCCATGTACAGCATGGTCAAATACAACATCTTATTGTTGTTGTTGACTTCACATGTACAGCATGGTCAAATACCACATCGTATTGTTGTTGTTGACTTCACCCATGTACAGCATGTAAAATACCACATCTTATTGTTGTTGTTGACTTCACATGTACAGCATGGTCAAATACCACATCTTATTGTTGTTGTTGACATGCACAGCATGATCAAATACCACATCTTATTGTTGTTGTTGACTTCACCCATGTACAGCATGGTCAAATACCACATCTTATTGTTGTTGTTGATTGGATTCATGTACTTGGTAACAAGAATTAATATTGATTTGGTAACAGTTGGCAAGGGAACTACCAACCAAACAGCAGTATTTGTTTAGGATCAGCTAGACTCTTCTTTTGACTTGATAAAAGCTTCCAAGGAGTGAGAACTCTAAACCAAATAGCAGAACTGACTGAAGGTCACTTGTCTGCTTATAATGTGGCATGTGCGGTTTTGCTAATGATGAAACATCACATGAGCTAGATTGGTTGCATGATTGACCTGCTACAGCAATCAAGAAACAAAGAGATGGACGTATGGAATGTTTGGAACCTGTGACAGACCTATTGTAAGAAAGTTACACAGTGTTTTTTCACATTTTCAATGGCTTTTTTCCATGCTGGTTTACTACCTTAGCGAAGGATTCAAGGCACTGCTGGGAATCTGGAGCTAATGCCAGCTGAAACCACCATTTAATAGCTAAAAAGCTGCCAGTTGAGTTTTAGCTGAGATATGAAGCTTTGGATTATTGGGGGTTCATCATCCACCATTTAAAAAAAGTGGTTCATGGAGCCCTGATATATTTATGCAGTTTGTGGCTTGTAGGCTCAGCCTACAGGAGCTTGTGGCTTACAGGATCAGAGTAGTACTGCTGCTTCAAGCTCAGACTTTGATATCTGTCTCTGGTCAGTGTAGGCTTCAGCAAGAGCATTTCCTTATAATTATAATGACTTTTTATTGTTTTGTATCCAGTGCTCTGTATATATCAAGGTTTCATTTAGAAAATTATCCAATGGGATGGGGGAAATGGAGGAATCTAGATTCTAAGGGAGAAGGAGCGGGCATGATAGTTAAAGATGTGACAAAAGTTACACACACACCGTCTAGGAGGGGGGGGGGGTTGTGGGTGTGCTCCCCTGGTATATTTTGGTTGGCTGAGGTAGCTTCTGGTGCTACTCAAGTAGAATGAGCATGTAGAAAGGTAGTGTGTAGAATTACACATCATCATAATATTGGTAATACATAACTCCATAGCTGCCATAGCTAGCTGAGTAGTCCCCTAGGAAGGAAGCATGGGTGGTATATAACAGAGAGAAACAAATGTTATAAAAATGGACATTCTTTCATATTTCAGTATATCCAAGTCTCTTCAGTTATTCTATTGATTCTGAGGATCGTAATGAGTGTGAGATTGAAGTCCTCCTAAGAAGCATTGCTCAAGTTCTGTTCCTAAACTCTCCTCCAAGTCAGTATCTGGAATCAGAAGATACAACAAAAAGTGGGAAGAAAATTTTCCCTGGCCAGAGTTTGATGAGAATTTATAAGGTGAATTCTGCAAATTGTGCAGAAGGATGGAAGTCTCTTCAGAAGACTGGTGGGGCTTAGATTACCAAACCATTCACTAATTCGAAGAAAATGACTCAGAAAATGAAATCACATTCACAAAGTGAAGTGCACTTTCTATCCCGTCAAGTGGACCTAAGCTGATAGAGCTAGAAGAAAAGGATCCATTAATCAGCTGTCTTAAAAATGTTGGAGAGTAGCAAAGATTACGAAATAGGTACGCAATTAAAACTCCAATCCAAAGTACTCACTTTCTAGCTGATCAACACATCACACATACTATTAACTTCAACCAAACTAGTTGAATTGGTAGCGAGTTGAGGTCAAACCTTCCTTGACCGAGCTGGAGGAAATGTAATGTACACTTCAAAAATGGCTGTAGTGAGTATGTCAATGCTCTTGGAACATGGGTGGAAGGATCTCTACTCAGCATCTACATAAGGCACCCTTTTTAGCATGGCTGATGAATGCACTGATATTACTACCATAGAGGAACTGACGATTTGTTGTCGTTGGGTAGAGAGTGATGCAGCAGAAGAACACTTCATTGAAATTTTAAACTTGAAGGAACTAATGCTGAAAGTATCTATTATGCTTTAGTGGAGTGCTGCAGGTCAAAGTAAGAAGGCTTGTAGCAATTGGATTCGATGGAGCTGCCACCGTCTCTGGTGACAAAACAGGAGTTCAAAGAAGGTTGAAAGAGCTCTCCCATGCATTGTTTGTCTACTGTCACTGTCATCTTCCACTGGCTTCTGTGCAAGCTGCTAGGTATCAAGCATGTCTACATTACTCTGATGATATTATGGAAGTTCTTCCATTACTTCCCAAAATGTGCGAAGTCATTATAAAAGATTCAGAAAATACTATCTTCTCGAGCTCAAGATTATGAAACTGCCAGAGACACATGAGCATTGTAAAAGCCAGTTGTAGCTCAATAGCACTTTCTCTTGAAAATAATGTGAAACATCGCTTGAACCAGAACCTTTTTGACTAAGTAAAGCCCTTTCTAAGCACTAAAAGCAATGTACCTACTTAACTACGTTCCTGCTCAAGTGGCAAAGCTTTGCCATCTTTTACAGACCAAGCACCTGGACCTCTCCCTTATTTCTAATTTAGTGGATGCTATGCTATCTTAATTCCCTTGATGATACTATACTGCCTTCAGCAGATTGGGTGTTTCAGCTACAAGATGCAAGAGAAGAGTTAAAAGTAGCACATATATTGAAGTCACAAATACAGATATATGCTCTTTTCAAGAAAGAGTACACAAGCCTTTTATCAGCCTCATCAAAGATAACATATCCAGCCGGTTTAGATCTTAAAAAGATGTGTTATCAGCCTTCAGTATAGTCTGAAGAAAGTGCCCAGCTTCTCTACTCATGAGCTGCCTTTACATGGAAACAGATCAATTCAATCTCTTTGGACAGTATGGGAGTGACCTACCAGCTAAATCATTGGAAGTAACTGAATTTAAAAAGAAAGCCATTGTTTCTTCTGACCTCAGTATAGAGTGGAAAACATATTGTCAGCTCATTATTAAGCAATCAAAGGATGACATATCCACGCAACTAAAAGAATTACTCAGGGAATATAACATTATTCCCCAATCTAAAACTAGGAACCATATACTTGTCTATTTCCATTTCTATAGCATCAGCAGAACGAAGTTTCTCAGATATGAATGATCGCCTTTGTAACCACTTAGCCCACACCAGTGAAACCACCAAATGGCAGTTTGAAGATGCTATCAAGAAACTTCCCTGCATCTCAGGCTATTTTTTTTAGCTTAGTGCTAGCTTAATAGATCAGCATATGCCCAAGTCATAGCTCTAGATTCTGAGAGAATCCCCTATCCATAATCATTAGGTTGCTAAGGTAAAATGAGACCAACATCACAGCTGAATTGATGACATTTAGGTATACCCCTATAGTTTAAGCATTGACAGTACTTTTTGATGATTTCGGGCTGTTAGATGGAGAACTGAGTGAGTGAAAAAAGATAACAAGTCTCTGCTTTCAACGAACTCTCAGTTGACATCAATGACCTTCTCAATAATCAACTTGAATTTTTTTTCTATCGACGTTTCGACTAGATGCTCTAACCTTCATCAGGAGTATAGGTTGTCTCTGCTTGCTTGTGGGAGTGGTTTGAACCATGCTGAAGTCAAGACACTGGGAACAGAGAAATAAAATCAGTGATTCTCGCGGCACTGCTTCAGCACAGAGATAGAGAAGGAAGGAGGAATGAAGAGATCAATAAGACTGTTCTTGGTAAGATTAAACTATCTAGCAATGAATAGACTGGAATTTAGCAGAAGAGAGCTAAGAGCAAAACATCATTCTTTGCCTGGGTAACTAGAGGTTTTGTGTGTATGTGTGTGCATGTGAATGTTTGTTTGTGTGTGTGTGTGTGTATGTGTGTGTGTGTGTGTGTTACAGGTTAGCCAGTCAGAGTATATTGGTATATATCTGGTCCCACAGCCATGGAAATCTCTCAGTGCTGAATTGTTTGATAGCATCCTCATAGCATTTCTTCAGCTGGTGCTGATAACGATATTCAATCATTTTGTGGTTTATTGCTAGGCAACCATTTTCAAGGATCATATTCCTAAATACTCTGAAAATATATGGTTGCTAGGGTGTTTAGTGATTCCTAAACTTAGTATAAAATGATATACAACTTCCTTTGCAGCTGCAGTAATAAATTCTAGAAAATGACTGGTAAAAGAGTTAACTGTCCAAATTGATGAAAATTGTCATTGAATCTCCTGAGAAATTTTCCAATAGTGATTTGGAAGAAGTTTTGACATGTGGAACAGAAAAGGTTGAAGGATTGCTGTGTAAACCTTTACTTAGACTGTGGTCTCATTGCATGTGCATACTTTCACTGCTCATGCACTTTGTCAAGCACTTTATCAACATCAATAATGCAATTTTATATGATTTCCATATGGGGTGGGGGGTGAAAAATGACAAGGTTCCAGGGGGGTACCTCTGCTCCGTAAATGAAACTCTGCATATACTATAATAATGGAACTACACTAGTGGATCTTCACTGTGGTACTTTTGCTGAAAATGAGGCTACAGTTCCACCAAATGCTCCATGGTCTTGATTAGACTGTGCATACTCACCTGATCAAGACTGATCCATTATGTGCATGCCAGTAGCTGTATATTGCATGCATGCAGGCTAAAATAATTCAGTGAGCGAAGTGAGCTGACACTCTAATCATGTCCATTGAGATTTTTGGCGTAATACAAATTGAACTTGACATTTTCTGCTATAATGACCCATAATAGGTGGACTAATAGTTAGTATAAAGAGCAATGCACAATAATTATTCTGCCACATAATCGCTAAGTGATAGTTTTCAAGAAACTATATAAAGGAAACTATATAAAGTTATAAGAACGCATATAAACTATGGGAAAAGAGTGATCATGCCTCAGAGATCAAGGAAGAGAAGAAAGAAAGACAAAGGATAAGAAATGAGAAGGATAGAGCTAGGAAGAGTGCCAAGAAAGACGACGTTAGAGTGCTCCCTTGCAGGAGCATTAAAAGGAAATAATGAGCAGCCATGTTGTCCCTCTGGCTGAGACAAAAATTAATTGTTTTTCTCTCCACCTCATCACTTTCACTCGCCACACAATCCACTGCTTCTTAGAATGTCCTTCAGTTAGTACACAAAGTCAAATAGCACGTGCAGCTAGGCAGGTCATGAAATTATAAAATGCAAGCTATCTATGATAACTTGTTTTTACTTCAAGTAGCTACAAGCATCTTCACATTATTCAATTCTAAGAAGTAACAGACCGGGCTACAAATGCTGATTAAGACAGGGAGCTATAACTTATAGCCTTCCTGATCACTCATCATAGAAAGTGTTAATGTTTAGTTTCTCTCATGAATAAAGGAGAAATGGAGATACTGACATGAACTGAGTAAGCATGGCCACAAACCTATTTTCAAGAGGGGATAGTTAAGAGAAACAAACAGTCTTGCAGAACTTAACACATAGATCAAAATCATTCCACAGGAATGATATTGAAGATGATCCATTTGTAGATAACGCTGAAATCAAGGAGATGGAAGCTTTAGAAAACCCATCGAGAACAACATCTAAAGTGGCGGCAGCAGCTGGACTTTTTCACCATGTTATGAATCAATCTCCCCACCACCATCCTACCCCATCCCAAACCCCAAAATAAATACACATTTTTTTAATACCGAATCTGGTCTGACTCCCAGTCCATCGTAATACATGACTCCTAGCTGATACTTGGCCTGCATGTCATAGCCACCAGGAGTCAGATCCCTGTATCCATCACCACTAGAACCTGTGACCAGCCCTGCTGCCTTCTCAAAGTATTTCATGGCCAGGTGGTAGTCCTCATGTAAGAAGTGATACTGGCCAACTGCAAACTGTATCTCAGGATCACCACAGCCTAAAAACAACACAAGCCAGGCCAATGGTGAGTCACTTCCATCTCTCTCTCTCCTCCAACCACCTCTCTCTCTCTCTCTCTCTCCCTCTCTCAAAGTTAGCTGAGGGCTACAACTATTCACTCACTCCTCTCAGCTTTTTCGGTCATTTCCTCCAGCCACTCCCCCTCATCCTCCAGGTTCCATGCTCCCCTGGGTGGGCTACGGGGGAAATACTCTAGCTTCTCCGAGCTGGCGGAGACTAAATCCTTGTTACCACCAGTTGGTAGTCTAAGTTGTAAGAAGGACATTATAATTTTAACACCTCCTTTTCAGCTCGACGTGCAGCTGTCCCTTTAGCCGCCGGCCAGCCGCACCCCCGAATGTTAACATCACTGCATTCCGCGCGGAACGATATTGTACCGGAAGTGCTGTAATCAATTTATAGCAGCCAGACCAAATTTGTATACGCGCTATTCATTTGAGACGGCTACCATTTGAGTACGTTAGTGAGAGTCGAGTGCAGCTTCTTTTGGTGTAGATATGGAGGCTTATGAATGAAGCAGCAGCTGCACGTGACCAATTTTGCTGCAAATCTAGAGAGGAGCCAGGGCCAGATCCGGGGGGGGGGGGGGGGGGGGGGGGGGGGGGGGGGGTTGCAACCCCCCCTTTTGAGGCGTTGATCACCTGGTACTTCAGACATGGCTGCTATTAATATATTGGTGGGTGATGCAGTACCCTGTATTAGATGCAGCAGATGAGTGTGGCTGCAACAAGAAAACGGTGTACCAGTGGCTTAGGGAAGTGTGCACTATGTCAGAACCAGATTGTACTTGCTGGTGTTGGATCTGTTATTCAAATAGACGAGTCACATTTCACACACAAACCCAAGGTATCACTGTAACATTGATATACTTTAATGGATGATCACTTTCGTTATGACTGTTTAGCATCATAGAGGCCGCCCACCTATTAAGGATATTTGGATATTTGGATTGGTTGACACAGACCATACGCCTGCTCTTGGTACACTTGATAAACGTATTGTGCCTATTTCAAAGATTTTAATTCAATGTAGGTTACATGCAAGTTGTGGACCAGAGAGACGCAGCCACCTTGCTACCCATCATTCAGGCGCATGTTGCACCTGGATCAATAATCCATTCGGACCATGGGCAGCTTATAGGCAGGTGGCTACTCTGCCTGGGATTGTGGCACATGAGACAGTGAATCACTCGATTGAATTTGTAAATCAGAGTATGGGTGTGCACACCCAACATATTGAGTCCTATTGGAACAGGGTATGGTTTGTGGAACATTTTTAACAACAACAATTATTATATTGTGCAGGTGAAGGTGAAGCTCAAGCAGATGAAATGAGTTCATCGCCACCAGCTCCCATCCTACCTAGATGAATTTATGTGGCGGGAGAGAATTGGAACAACTGTGGCTTTCACTTATAATACTATTATATAGCAGAAATTAAAACCCAATACCCTGTTTGATTGTAAATTATTCTGAAATTTGGATTAGACTTTCATTAATAGTTTAATTTTTAATTGTTAGTTAGTTCATTGTATTATTATTTATTTGGATGATATTTCATGAAATTTGGATTTACAGTTATTGCTGATGAGGTAACTGATCCCCATGCCAATCAAGAAATTATCTCGGTGTGCTTCATTAAAAAAATCCTTATCAGGGATGCTTGATAGTTTGGAGAGAGCAAATGCTTTAGCAATTTCTGCCAAGAACTTTTCTCATCCATCGGTGTCTTTAAATCCAGCAAATATTTGTGGTCAGGCATATGATGGTGCTGCTGTAATGTCATCTGGTGTGCAAGCCTAAATTAAAGAGATTTCTCCCTATGCTTTGTATACCCACTGTGGATGATATTTGCCATGCATTTGTGCAGGCACATCCGAGAAGGATGTTTGAAGCGTCACAATTTACTGACTAACTACTGTTAAATCAATCATTATAATATGTATGTACGTTGTTTTTCTATGGCAGTTGTTAACATATGAAATTGTGGTGAATTTTCAGATTGTTAAACTGTGGTGAATTATCAGTTTTGTGTTCTGAATGGGAGGCCTTATGGCCAATGATCCATTGGATACCTGTATGATCTACAACCCACCCTTGTTAAAATTCCTGGATCCGGCCCTGGGAGCCAAGCTGGAAACATGTGACCGGACGGAGTCACGTGAAATACACGAATAGTATGCGATAACTTGCGGACAACTCACAATGGCAATGTGAGCCCCATTTGGGATATCATAAATGTGCTACAAACGTACCTATTACATTATTTGCATGAGGTGTAATAAGTCTAGTCAAATCACCATACTGTAATAATAGTTGTAGAGCTCCAATGTGCAACAGAGCAATGGTTCAAAAACAAAGATGAAATGGTATCATATTTGGAACGGAGACATATTTGGAACAGAGACAACCATCAATAAATGAAGAGTGATAAATTTGAATTTTTTTGGACAATTGATATCCAGTATAGTCATGGTTTCTGACTTCCTCCCACATCCTAAGCGGTTGCAATTTCGGAAGTTAATGAGCATGTTAACCCTTACCTTTTTTAAAATTTCTCACCTGCTGTCGTTATCAAGAAGCTATAGAAAGTAGCTTCTTAGCTTTTACTAGGCATTAGGTTGTAGCTTAAGAGAGCCAACTTTAACCAAGCATGTCAATTTGATTTTGCTTTATTGTTTTTTCTCAATCAAGATTTGGAACGGAAGAGGTGGGGACTAAGGCCTTGACCAATTTTTTTTCTTTTTTCTTTTCCTATTATTCCTTTTTCACTACCTATTATCTTTTTCTTTCACCTATTATTCTTATTATGCCTGAAGAATATAAAACGGTTTCCAGTTTAACATGACAAAGTAAAGGTGTACAAACTAACTATAATTGTTGTACTGTAACATCACGAATAAGTCCTCTAGTGATGATTCTTGACAATGTGTAAATGAGTTCGACAGAATGGAAAAAACTTGTTCTGCTGCTGCAGAAGATGGCTGGACCAGCAATATGAGCCTGCAGGCTTCAGCCCAGTTATGAAGATCAATTTCATGTGCCTTCCACCATGCAATCGGGTCTGTGTGACTAAATGCATCTTCAGCAGTGGTCAAATACTTAGGTAGCTCCGACTACAAACCATCAATAACTGGTGTCGAGTCCAAGAAGGTAAATGTGCGTAAGGAATCAATGTCTGCAGCTGTGGGCTTGAGGTCATTTAACTTAGATGGCAAGAAGTAACGAGCTTCTTTAAAAGCAAGTAGAGTAGGCTTGATGTCATTATCAAACTTTGACCGAAAGTAACTAAAGGCTGGTTGGACACATGACTTAGCATATGCAACAAGTTGCTGTTCATGTACAGCATTACCCCCAGCTAGTTGCTTTGAAACAGCTGTTACATTAAGATAGTGTTCTGTTGAGATAACTGAGAAGAGCATACTCAGGTGTTCATAAGCTACTAGAGCTACAGCACCATCTCCTTCAAAAAGATAGGTGGCCCAGGGCCATATCTAGGAAAATTTGACCGGGGGGGGGCAGTTATCTAAGAAAATTTGACTGGGGAGATGGTTGCATACCATTGCATAGGTGTGAAGCATGCAGAAGCTAAAACTATACTTCTATTTTGTGAAGTGCATATATATGAGGCTAAAAAGGAGTACATGACATTACAGCCTCAACAAAAACATACAGAAATGCAACAACAAAATTTAATGTTCACGGTTCTGATTAAAAATTGCCGAATGTGACAGAGTTATCTCATTTTTATTTCACTGACTTGTCCCTTTCTTTCATAAATATCCTCTGATGGAATAAATTCAGTGTCACGATGTATCAAGAGCATTGCTCTTCTTTCATTGAAGAACGTGTCCACAGCTTTAGACGACGAAGAGCAGAAAAAGATCTCTCACAAAATACACTTCCCACAGGTATAGTTTAAAAAAATTATTAATTGTGGGGAATGACTGACGGAGAGAGCACAGCTAGCTGTACCTGGCCTCGTTTTAGGTGAAATAGATCCATAAAACTTTTTCCATTTAGTTATTTCAACAGGGAAGTCGGTCTTCTCTTCCAAGGACATAAATTTCCCATAATAAGAAGTTTTTATTGCTACTCAGTTTGGATAAATATAGTTGTATCAGAGATTGAGCTGCAATAATTTCCTTATGCTCATTGGAAAATCGTGTTTCTAACTGCTCAACAACATGATCAATAAATGGGTAATATACATTGATTCTGTAGTAATCAGAAGGAGTCTGGCTAACTTGTCCTGTGTTGGCTCGATGGCGCTGAACAGTAGCAGTTCGTAGTTTCACAATTGTTAAATTAATAGACAAGGCTAGCATTTCAATTCTGCTCCAAAGTTTCTCCCAGCAGTCATCTTTTCTGGCATCCTGAATGCATTTCTTTGCAGTGCTTACATCCCCGTAGGCTTCGGCAAGATCACACTATTTATCTTGTAAAGCTAGTGTCACTGAACTAAGGAAAGAAAGAACTGCCTGTGTGTAACCACCAGTGTGACAACAAATTGGCTATCTTCTAGAAGCTGCATATATGAACAAGCATCACTTATAGGTTCTCCCCTGCTACTATCTTTGATTCTGCCCATGGTCTCCAAGACTGTAACATATTGGGCTATAAGAGCTGAAAGAGTTCTCACCCTTGCACTCCAATGGATGGCACAAAATTTAGGCACATGATAACCTGCTTCTATTTCAGTCAAAGACTCACTAAGCTCTTCATCATCTTCAATCATCAAGAATCATTTCCTTGGTCAGTAGATGCAACTTCAAAAAAAATTCTTTACACTTGGCACTACCAGATTTAAACCATGTCAACTTTTGAATATCATCAAAAAGGTTACGGATAGATGGCACACCCGTACAACTTCTGCAAATGGCAAGATGCAAAACATGTGAACGGCAATGAACATATGTGGCATGGGGATATTTTTCAGCTACTTTAGCCTGTACTCCATTTCTACTTGAACTCGTTACAGAGGCTCCATCATACCCTTGACCAACTAGAAAAGACAGGTTCAATCCCCATTGCTGAAATGTATAGAGCAAAGCATCAGCAATCATTTGAGCATCCATCTTTGCAAACCCCAGGAATTCTTCATAAACTTCACAACCCATAATTAAACATTAGTACGCTATATAATATTATCGTGTTGATATGTGGAACAGGAGGTCTAGCTTACAAAATGTATTAGTGGTTGATTGTACTACTGATAGTGCTTGTAATAATCAGACTTGCACTTAGCATCAAGTATGTATGAGATTGATGCCCCCTCCCCCCCCCCCCCCAATTTAACATTATTCTTGTTGTTGTGCAGGCAGCTAGATGGCAAATATATTTTTTGTACTGCTAGCACACTGACAGCTGGAATTGACAGGGTGATGTTTTAATTAATTATACATCATATATGTACTCACTCTTCACATCCAAGCTCACCTAATTTTTGGGGCCTCTGAATTTTGTAGCCAAATATATCGGGGGGGGGGGGGGGGGCGATTACCCCCCCTGCCCCCCCCCCCCCCCATAAATACGGCCCTGTGGCCTTAACAAAAGGCTCCATGGCATCAACAGTGATGGAAAGCTCCATTTTTAACTTCCTGCACTTGGCTGTATCGTGGAGAATTGCAAGGAGTTTATTAGAAGTGGCAGGTGCCATGCCATCACTTTCCAAGAAGCCTCCAAAAGTGTTGTGAAGTTGTTGAATCACTTCAAATCTGCTCCACCACCTGGTAGCTGAAAAAGAAGGAGTAGGTAATCCTGTTTAGAGTCCTCCAAATGAGGCGTGACTTAGGACTATGGGCCCAATCCAAGGATTGGAGAAATTATCCAACACTGGTGTCTTCATGTGTTCCCCAACATGGTCAATTGTATGGGAAAAACAACCAATGTCCATCATATGATTGTACACAACAGTCACTGTCCTCATCGCTACTGAATTCACGGAAGCACGGTCATGCATTGCTACAACAACTAAATGTGAAGTGATTCCCAAATCAGGGAATTTCCTCCCCAGTCATGCTTTTTGCAAGTAGCATCAGCCTACAAACACATTGCTTAATAACCCAATCATTCATGATGTAACGTAATACAATGACCATAGCCTCACAAACGTGAGTCATACCATCAAAAATGAGTGGCATGTGTTTGTCAGTGATTTCCTTCTTTAGCCGGCAAATTTCTTCATCAAGGATAAATGGCAACAGTTGTCGCAGGGCACAGGTGAGTTGAACTGGTGAGAGCGAATCCATGCTCCTCTAATAAACCTCGGAAGCTGTCAACCTTGTTGAGTGAAACCCCTGCTTCAACATTGCAGTGACTACTTAACCCTATATGCACGAGTTGAGTCAGGTAAAGTCTCACCAACAGGGTGAAATTTGCTGTCAAACATTTTGAGAGCTTGAATAATATTACATTCCTGTTGACCATTCTCGGCTAGCCTCTTCTTTCCTCTTTCATGCTTTTGGGATTTCACATGGGACTCTAAAATACTTTTCTTGGTGGCAACTACCTCTCGGCAAGCAGAACTAAATAGCTTACAGAAAAATGTTCATCAGGATATGCCTTGACACGTAGCTGGCACAACATTCTTTGGATTCGCAACTACACATCCGTTACTTCGATAGAAGGAGGGTTCTGGCTTATTTTTATTTTTCTAGCTAAGTCTGAAGAAGTTGGTGAGCGAAGCCTGCTTAGTAGAGACACAACACTAATAGCAGAATCGGAGCTTGACGTTAACTGATTGCTGCTCTCAGTATCACTGCTCACAATACAGCTACAACTTTCTCCACTTTGCTCCAAGCTTGACTAAGGCTCTGATTCCTTTGAATCTGTCATAGAAACTTCTGCCATATTGTTAGCACATATATATACACCTAGTTCACTCGAAATAATGCTGTCATTGAAATCGCCTGCCAGATCCTTTACCTAATCGCAATGCAGTGTGGAGCAAATTCAAGAAAACAAGAGGAAAAAACAAGAGGAACAGCCAAAAAAATATATAGGAGAAGTAGCTACCTATTATTCTTTTTTTGATCTGAATGTTAGCCTATTATTCTAGCATAATTCTCAGTTCTTTTGGCTACCTATTATTCTGAAAATTATGCTAGCATAATTTGTCAAGGCCTATTGAGGACTCTTAGCTATAAAACAGCAAATTACATCAGCGGGGTCCTACCTCAGATAGGACATCATGACTAAGGTAGTAACAGGAGCCTAATATATAAAGTGATGCAATAATGACGACATATATATGCATAATTATGTTGACATAACAGCCAGCTAATATAACCAAACTTGCGTAACATATAACGTCACGAATTCGTGACGCTGGTCCTCCCTCACGACTGTTAATTTGCATATCACGAAACGAGTCCCCCTTGGCTTAATTTAATTGTACCCCTGGTTTAATTTGCCTGACGAATCCGTGACGCTTGTCCTCCAGGTTTAATTTAATTGTGCCCAGGATTCGTTCACACTCGTCCTGTAAATCTTCCAATCTTGCTCAATAATGTTCGTTTTTTTGCTCGCCTTAGTGAATAAGTAACCAGGTTGGCGGTTGCAATGCTGTTTTGCGCATGCGTGGAAAGGAGTATAAATAATGGTTATTTCACTCTGGTTAGGCACAATCATGGTTCTAAATGGGTTCTCTGTCTTGCTGGTTTGTAGACTAGCATGCATATTTTGGGAGTCATTGAAAGAATTATATCAGGTTGGTCATTATTGTGTATATAGCTAAACTATGAGTTCCTGTGATAATTTCTTGCAGTTTGCCTCTAGAGCTTCTGTGTGGACACTGACAAAAAGAGCCAGGTTAGTATGATCCCTTGAATTTGCAGGAACATAATAATTTTGGTCAAATACATATTTAGGAGATAAAGTCGGTGTGTGCAATGTAAACATTATTTGGATGGGGCATTTTCCAATATTTCTATTGGAAAAAATCTACTTGGCGTAAATGTTTATAACTTTGTCTCAAGATCATTTAAAAAAATGACAGTTTCAAGAACAACTCCCTAATGCAAGACAAGTACACTCTGCTATATACAAAGATATGAAAGGAGTGTTTTGTTGTCCGGACATGTTTTTTTATGAGAAGTAGAAGGGAGGAAATAGATAATTATATTTTAGACTTTTTGCCTTGCATACTGTAGTGAGAGGAAGTGTGTGTGTGTATATATGTGTGTGTGTGTATGTTTGTGTGTGTGTATGTGTGTGCATATGTGTGTGTTTATATGAAGGCAAAAAATAACTTTATCTTAAGGGTCAGTGATCTGGACATGCATGTCATGGCCAGTGATACCACCATGAATGTTCAATACACTCTCAGAATTTCGACTCGATAATCAATTCATTATTCGACATTTTGGCTAGATGTTCTGTTCTTCTTAAAGAATATAAGCTCTTGGGCTCCTGTTAAGTATATCATTGTCAGATATCACTATAGCCAACCCTCTAATAATTATGTGCTATATAGATTGGGGTGACAGTTGCATTTTTTTAATTAAAAAACAACAACTTGTCGTTACCAATCTATAGCTCCATAGATTTGAGCTATAGATTTTGTAAACTTCATGGTATGGACTCTGTGTGCTCACTTTTGAACTAAAATATTTTAGGTATAACTATAGCCAAGTTACTGGAGCTAAAGTGGAGGGAACCTCAAAACTTGAATGCCTGATTTTGTCGCATAAATATCTCCAGAATGCCAAGTGTTAGTGAGTTGAAATTAGCACCAGTGGCTACTCGATGCTGTTTTGATTAGGCGTTAAAATGTAAGTACATGGTCAAAGCGCACGGGTGGAAAATTAATTTTATGGAATTTTAACGAAATTCATTTTACAACCGGGCGCTTGACCACATGCAGTTTTAACTCCTAATCAAAATGGTCATGCTTAGAGTAGGGCTTCTTCTAGCCACTGGTAATTTTAACTCTCTGATACTTATGCTGCAAAATCAGGCATTCAGGTTTTGAGGTTCCCTCCACTTTAGCTCCAGTAACTTGGCTATGGTTATACCCATGAAAAATATTTAGTATCAAAAGAGAACACACAGAGAGCCCTACCTTTTAAGCTATATATATCAAGTCCATACCATGCAGTTTACAGAATCTATGGAGCTATAAAGTGGTAACCACACGTTTGTTTGTTTTAATTAAAAAAATGCACCTGTCTCTCTTTAAATAATGGTGTTCCTGTATCAATGTAAGCAGCAGCAGAAGGTAAGCTTTTAATGCTTTAGCTGCCACTCAAAGTAAGAATAAAATATGTAGCTTTCTATTCTATTTTGCACATGAAACTAAACCAACTATCAATGATTTTTTTTTTAATTCACCATGCATAATATATATATCAATGTATTTTCACAGTTAGGACTTCAGGGCCAGGAATTACAGTGTGTTGCTTCAATTATTCAAACTAATTTATAGTGTAACAGATAGAACAAAGAAAAATACTTCGCAATAGCTGTATCTAATAATATGGCACTACAAACCGAATTTTTATATATATATACAAGAATGGCAAGATTTTTAGATTTGCTTTGCTCTAATATTTTATCTCAATTTCGCTGTCAGAATATTTGAGAAATTACAGGCACACAGTGTATTAACACGAGATGTGTTGATAAATATGCCACCGTTATATCACAGCTTGGTGTGCCACAAACCAAATTTGGGCATCTGTAGACCAGGCACTTGGGAATAATCCTTGCCACAGTTTGGGGGTGCCTTGCCTTTTTGGATGTATCTTATAAGAAAAGATGCCTATAGAGAGATCTCACATATTATCTTAAAGCATACAGAATGAGTAACAAGCTAATATCAAAAATATCTGCACAGAAGGAAAGTTATGATGGCTACAAATATGTGTTCAAATTTCGTTGATTTCAGGTGTAGTCTCCCCTTTTAACCCAAGTTGGCAAATGACAAAATGAAAAATCCTAGATCATAAGGGTTACAGAGGTTATACTACCTTTTATAGGGCACTACAACTTAATCAATATTCTAGTATGTTGTTAGTGTAGTTTGCAAAATAGTGGAAGGTATATTACAGACGATCTATGCAATGATCTTTCAACTTCCACTTACTCTGCCTATATACATAATATTAATATTATTATTATTTTTATGCAGCATCTGCAATTCCATAAGAAAATGCATGAGTTTGAAATGCATTTTATGCAAAACAGAGAACCTACACATTGTGAGTTACATACCATATTCAGCATGAAATTTGACATGCAGTGATCATGATGTTGTTGTTGTTGCTGTTTTATTACCTAAAGAACATCATCAAGGAGATTTATGCCTACCTAAAAGAAAACATAGATTGTGAAGATTCTAAGTAAGTTGATCATGAGTGCTGCAAATTCAGATGCTGTCTTGAATTCATTTGTCTATCAAAGTAACAAATGGCACTAATAGTCATCTATTTATAAGATGAGGCCAAATCTCTTGCATTTGTGAAAAAATTGGGCCTGATGCACGAATAGTTTGGCTAAAGGAATTTGATACTTGTATATATATATAACAGATTGTGCTAAGTGCAGACCCCTGAATTTCTCTACTTGAAAAATTGACTGTCTATCGATTGCCTGGATTTTATTTGAGCCCCCTTTTTAGCTCTTAAATTGTCATATAATTTCAGTTTTTAACTTAATTTCTTGGTCTTGGTCTTGGAATAAAATGGCATTTAATAGTGTCACCTTTTTCTATGCATCAGCCTAGCCCATGAGCCCGATCCTTTACTATATTGCTGTGCACAGTGTAGAGGTTTGGTGAAAGCTCTGTATCATGAGACTAGGCTTTTGTGTTTTGCAAACGCACTTTTCAAAGTCCTGTATTCAACATTGCCTTGAATGCAGACTTCGAGTGACAATTCAAAAACCTAAAAGTTAGTTACCATAATAATAATAATAAGCACACCTATCCTGGAGGTGTCACTCCAGATTGTATACATGTGCATGTAGTTTGGTAACCCTCACCAGGCACCTTTAGGTAGTGGCTTGTTGTACCTAGAGACAACAGAGGAAAGCACCAATGTGAGCCTAAAATAAAGAAATTGAAGGTGACCTAAGAGAATACAGCACACAAGATCAGACGAGGTAGCCGCAATGACAAAAAGACAGAAATGGCAAGCTGCACTGCAATTGAAAACATGCCCAGCCCATCGACCAGAAGAGTAGCTTGTTTAGTCTGGTTGATGTTCATTGAAATGGATGTTCATGACTCCACTAACAATGGACATTTCTTCAATTTACACAGACACTGGAACCATTAGTAAAGCAGAATAAGAACAGACTCTTCATTACTATAGCAACATTATACTCCATATGTTTGCGCAAACTATTTGCATGGTTGCAACTATGAGCTAGGCAGCCACATCAACTCCAGAACAAATTTCAGCCATCATGAGCCACACCTTTTCCATGTTGTAGTGTGACTCTGGAAGTGCCATGATGGAAATTGCGACCTGTATTTTACTGGTAAAAGATAGTAACTTGAACCTGTATAGACGAAGGCACTTCCAGGAAGGTACACAATGAATCCTTGAACACCATCCAGTACATGGAAAAAGGCAACCAGAATGTTACTTTAGCACTGCAACAAATATTTCAAAGGTGTCACCTCATGTACACAAATTTAACTTTACCATCAGTGAACATGAAGGCTAGTACTTTCAAGTATATTAGCAATTTATGTATGCCAACACAATCATCAAAGGGTGGATGGTAGCAGGAGACAGGAGGGGTATAAAATAGAACATGTGGATAATTGTCATATAGCTACAGACTCATTCTTTACCAGCATCTTCTCAGTTCTCAGTTATAATCTGAGCTATACTATATCCACTTGTAACTTGCATGTTAGAGTATATTGTGTATGGTATGCTGCTCTAGGTTGGTTTTTAAGGATAGCCATACTCGTCATGCCATTATTTTCTGTACAAAAGGAACCCACCTCCTTCCCCACCCCAATGGTGTGCTGATGAGAAGGGTCTCTGAAAATCTGGAAATGATGGTTGCAAAGAATGATGGCAAAAAAAACAACCAAAAGAAGGACTTACATTCACATTGCATCATGGCAGTCAATCCTTTATGGAAAACTCTGTATTGGAAGTGGTGCACTTTGCCCGAGTTAGATCACTGTTGACCACAATTATAAGGATAACTTGGTATATTTTGGTTTAAGAACACAAATATTTTCATTTCTTCAACAGAAGAGGCATCGTTGATATGCTGACGTTTTGTACGCAAGGTAGCCTCTTCCACTGGAAGTGGTAGGAGGGCTGCTGGATGCCTATTCCACATCACACGCCTTCATTACAAAACAAAGAGGATTTTATAGGAATTCACCATTGACTAGTTTGAGCGAATAAAAGCCATCTTTACAATTTTCCTTTTTTCCCCTGGAAATCTATATATTTGGAATGGCATTGTGTAGAATAGGGAATGGAATCAATTGGGATAAGGATCATTATGGTAAGGAATGGGTATTGTGTGTAGGATAAGGGTTGAAATTCTATGATTAAGGAACAACATAACTAGGATAAGACGTGGCATTGTCTAGGATAAGGTGACGTGGATAAGGAATGGCATTTGACTATGCTAAAATGATATAACTACGATAAAAAAGGACAACAACTAGAATAAGGAATGTGTTGACTACGATAAGAAATGATGTATAAGCTTGAACACTGATAGGAATTTAATTTGATATGGACTTGAGCATGTGGTGGAAAGAAGTGAAATTAAAGAAGTGAAATTAAAGAAGTGAAATTAAAAAAGCGAAGTTAATGCCTGGAACTTCCACTAAAGTACCCAAACTATGCTCAAATGTTTTCTTTCCAGATGAAATGCATATTATCATCAGATTGCACAAGCAATAACCACAAATGACCTTGAGCCAAGTTGTAGAATAATTGACCCCATTACAGGCTCATTGCAACCTTGTCACAACCTGGAAAGCATGTAATCTAAGTTTGGAGCAGCACTTGAGCTTGCTACAAGTTTGTCACCACACAACCTTGTGAAGCTTTTGACAACTTTTCTACAACCTAAACTCTACAACCTAAACTCCATATCAAATCAAATTCCAATCAGTGTTCAAGCTTATCATGACCTTGTTTGTACCTTATGATCGGATGTTTGACAATTGTCACAGCCTTGTCTTTCTTTGTGATTAATAACTTATTGAAGAGCCCCTTTTGGAGCACTATCTTAATTAAAGCACAAATCCATTTCATGGAAATAGTAAGGCATAAATTTGGCTACTAATTAATGATTTTTCGAATGTAAGATCATCACTAACAGCCATAAGTTTCTTTTCCTTGGACCACAGAAGACAAGTTGGCAATAAGTTTAGCTTTGTGATTGTGAAGGAATAACCACTGCTTAAAACATGAAAACTTTGTAGAGTGGGGGTGTGCTGTCCAAAGGTACATTTGGGAAAATTAAAACGAGTTAGCTGGTGACTTCCATGTGGATTGCGGCTATAACATCTATACGAACTCAAAACTTCCTTAGTGAAGTTGACAGTCTTAAAACATACCCAAAATAGTACCTCCCAGATCACTATGGGAAATAGTGTGATCATAGCACAAAGAAAGTGATATATGCAAAACAGGATTGGACATACCACTTGCTATGGCCATGTGGATAAGTCATAAATCAATATTGCCATATACAGTCAAAAACATACCTACAGTCACTTTACCGTATTAATTTTTTTTAGGGAGTTTCACACAAGAATTTAATAAACTACAGGAAGTGGTGTAAGTAATAATCCCACAAACTCCGGACCTTAGTATATGTGGTATACACAAAGTTGTTGTGTGCCTGTTACTTTGAAGTTGTGTCACCATGGAGCATGGTGGTGACAGTGGAGTGCAGCTTTCTGTAGAGATGGAAGCTTATTGTGACCAAGCAGCAGTTGCAAGCAACTGAAGACTTAGGAAAAGCAAATTCACAAGAAACCCGAAACCCTATGATTGCCAATATAGAGTGATCCAATTGGAAAAGTCAGGCAGAGATCACTTAGTTTTTAGTAACTCTTTTCCTAATGTGATAGCATGTAATGGCTCCTTTAAATATGTAGTCTGTTGTCTGATGGTCCTGAAGCATAGCATGCATGCACTGGAAGTTACTGACTGCCTGCACACTTCTGAGTGCCTTCGTATTCTTGCTTTGCTTGCTGAACTACACTATTCTGCAAGCCATTTGGAGTATATGTGCATCAAGGATATGCCAATCAACCCTTTACCCATTCTTTGTGTATGGGAATAGGAAGATAAAGGTCTGGAATTGCTAGCTATAGAACTTAGTACCACTTAGATTAGAGTAACATTCCTTTCACTTTAAGGTTGCCATAGGAACCTCTGTCATGAACCCACCATATTTTTGGTTCATACATCTGTGAATAAACTTGTAGCGAATCATGCTCTGAACTTAACGATGACCAAAACATTATAGCTAATGCTTTAACAAATACATGCTGTGTAGTTCTACCTGTTTCATGCTCTCTATAGTTTTCCCTCTTGTAAACTTGAATTACTTGCTGTAGTTCAGTGTGTTATATGATAGTTCTGTATTGACCTACCAGTGATTCCATGATAACTTGAACCATTTCAACCATCATAGTGAGCGAGGAGCCTATGCAGTATATGTTATGTGCTAATACAAAATTGTCAGCAATACACTCTGCTCATACATGCTATTCATATTCGATGATATTTATATAATTCAAATGCTAGCTTTGAAAATGTCCGGAACTTGATTCAGTCCTACTCGTACGTAATGCTCTGTCGGGGAGGAATGGAAGGACCTCTGAAGGGAATCATGTTTTTGGGGATAACGAGAAAAGGTACACATACAGTCATCAGAATTGGCCTTGTGATCTTCAAGAAGGATGTCAGGGGAGGCCCCTATCATTACTTGGTACCTGGTTACCTTATGATCAGAGGTTAGTGAACAATATTCTAAGAGGTATAAAAAGCTAAAAGTTGGCCCACAGTTTCTTTCAGGCCCCACCATAAGAGGCTGTTATTCAGAAAAAAATCTGCATGTTACCCAACATGCATTTTTTTTGTCTGTGAGTGGAGTTCTATCTTCGGAACTAACCGTTACCAATTGACCACCATAAGTGCTCATAAGTGTGAACTCCAATATTGTCTACCATTTTTTTTTTGATAATAAATTTAAATTAACTAATTATCAACAAAGAACACTCTAATTCAAAACTTACCTTTTGTCTGTCACAACCCTTCTTCTTTTGTTTATATGTGCACAGAACTTATAAAGCATCCCAGAACTCCTGTCCATGTCGTTTCTAAGCTGTATAGCTACAAGCCATATATGGTAGGTGCAAAGTTTAAAAACACATACCCACGCTATGACTGCAAAACTCCTAAGGAAGTTAAGACCATTATCGATGAGTTTGCAGCAAGTGTCAAAAGGCCTACTGAAAGATACAATCCAGAAACAAACGTGATTTCATCTCCAAAGAATTATAGTAATCTTCGACAAGGGTTGGTGACAGTGAACCAGGGGGACCTAAAGAATACCCACATTAAGTTTTATGTGGACAGGAATCCTGGATGGGCCAAGGTATAATAAGTTTGATGTGTGTGTGTGTGTGGGTGTGTGTGTATGTGTGTGTGTGTGTGAGTGCTACATATTATATTATTAATGTTGACTTTGCCATGGAAAATGACTTTACTAAGAATGCTTTCTTGTCATTTTCTTGTTAATTTCTTTCTTTGAAATGGCTTGGTCTACATCGGACTACCATAAAAGCTTCAATTATGCATCAGCATCAAAATTCATTTCTTTCTAAGCTGAATTTCTAATGATGCTTCTTGTAGGGCATCTAAAATTTCTATTTTTGAATTTTATTTGTCTATCGCCTCTTTCCATTCTAACGTCATGATCAAATATTTGGCAGTTGCTGCAGGAGCTTCATTCTTTTACTTTGAGGTTAGATGCTAGCACATGCTTCATCTCAGTGAAGTAGCTACAATGGCTTCAGAATGCAACAATCTTCATGACAGGTTAGTGTAGCTTACTCTATATATTCTAGCTGGATTCTGTGCATCTTTGCAGTTTGAGGAATTGGTGGCTATTTATACCAACTTCCCAGTGGTCCATCTGAGCTAAAGGCTAAGTGGCTCGACTTGAAAATATGACTAACTCCAGAAGGTGCGCTAGCAGACATGTGGAGGAAGTTTTGTAGGCATGTAGTGGAGTAGAAAATGACCATTTAACAAAGTTGGACTGGTCTGTGTTATGGTGAAATGATACTGAAGGTGATGAGATTGATGATGATGACAACCAGTTAACTGATCAGCACTGCAATTATCCTGACAGCACAAAACCAAACACATTAAAAAATTCTGGATGCAATTTGACAGAGACAGTATGTAAAATAGTCTCCAACTTGCTGGAAGTGGCAGTATCCACCTCAAGGCAGTGAATATGAGCCAGCTTTCAGGGGTGTGCCAACTCTGCACTCCCAGCCAGACTTGAAGGATGATAGCTAATTCTTAGCGAGCTTTGTTATTAATTTGCCATGTAAAATTTCCTAGCATAAACAAGTTATATACTCAACTCCTGTATTTTACTGATGTAACCACGTTGAACCATAATAATTATGATCTCTCGATGAACTCTCAGTTGACATAATAACCTTACAGACAGATGAGGGCTATAGCATCTAGTCGAAACGTTGAGAGAATACAGTTTTAAGTTGATTATTGAAAATGTTATTGTAACATAATATGATGACTTACAAGAAGCTGATCTTAAGAACTCCACTTTCAGACTCTGAGTAATGTGAAGCATGTGACCACATTTCGTGCAGTTCACACATTGTCTGTAGAATGCTTATGAGCGAAGGTAGGATGGAGAAAGGGAAGAATTTTTTTTTATCCTGATGCCCTATCTTTGAAATCCTATCGTTGTATTGTTCTAACATTCTCTTAACTCCAGCAAAGCAGAAGCCCTAACTCAGTATACCGATGATCTCATCATATTGTATAGCTTGGATTGTGATGAGGGAAATCTGTATATTCCTTGTCAATTTTAAAGACCCAAAACCTGTTTGTTCCATCTAAATAGCGAGATATTACTCGCTATATCATCTTCCTTGCAGTCAAGCTTGCCCAACTTGTAGCTGTAAAATTTATATTGGTTAGCTAATCCCTATCACTTATAGTAGACGAGACTTTTCTAAGTTGTAATGCTACAAACTAGAGTTCATGATGTGCTCCATGTACCATGGCTCAAAAGGTCAAGTGTAAATGCCCACCTCAAAAATTATGCTTGTTTGCTGTTCTGATTATGTACAGATTGTGTGGTGGTGTTGTTTGCTTTTCTACTATGTATGAATATAATATAAAGCAAGTGTTATAAGGTATAAATATACTGTTGTGTGAAGGTCAGATGTAGAGATTAATGCTCGACTATTGTAATCAACTGGAGATTATTTGTGTAGGGCGACACCTTGTTAGTGTCATGTCATTTTGATTGGAAAACTCTGATTCAAGGCTTGTTAATAGGAGCAAAGAAGTCCATATTTGGAAGCACAAAGGTAGGTCATTTTATGATACACATAAGTACACACATACACACATACATTATATATATTATATATAATTGGGAGGCTTGATGCCCAAATATTAATTATCACATTATCTCATCACCACCACCACCACCACCACCATCATCATCATTATTATTGTTATTCTTGTGTTATTACTATTAATATACGTTTCCCTTCCAAGGTTGTTTAGGCACTTCAGGAAGAAAACAGCAAAAAAAACATATTTATATATTTATTTATGTATATTATATATTTATTTATGTATATTTATTGTGTAAATGATTTACTTACTTATGCATAAAATAGGTGACTTTTGCATACCATGATGCTCTTTAAATTTTAAAAATAATGTGAAAAATGATTGTGAAAATTGTGTGTGAATCAAGAATCGACTACAAATCTAATTTACTAGCTGGGGTACAATTATTGTATAAGTAATGGTTCACTGTTGACAAATAGAAGGAGGCCAAGTTGTGTATAAATAACATTTTACAAAAAACAACAACCGCATCACATATTAAGAAAACCACATCAGTGAAGTCTGTGGTTTGGACCATGCTGATTTTATACCATAAATCTATAGACGTGATCACAACAGGGTTGGTTAGTAGTGCCTTTATGGGATTATGGAATTCTAACTTATATGCACGGGCCACCCATAAGCTTTAAATTTTCATTGTAAAAATAATGATGACAACACAAAGGTTCCACAATTGGACTGTAGAGTGCTTAGTGCCTTTCTGGGATTATGGAATTCTAACTTATATGCAGCCATAAGCTTAAATTTTCATTGTAAAAATAATGATAACAACACCAAGGTTCCACAATTGGACTGTAGGGAGTGCTTAGTGCCTTTATGGGATTATGGAATTCTAACTTATATGCAGCCATAAGCTTAAATTTTCACTGTAAAAATAATGATAACAACACCAAGGTTCCACAATTGGACTGTAGGGAGTGCTTAGTGCCTTTATGGGATTATGGAATTCTAACTTATATGCAGCCATAAGCTTAAATTTTCATTGTAAAAATAATGATAACAACACCAAGGTTCCACAATTGGACTGTAGGGAGTGCTTAGTGCCTTTATGGGATTATGGAATTCTAACTTATATGCAGCCATAAGCTTAAATTTTCATTGTAAAAATAATGATAACAACACCAAGGTTCCACAATTGGACTGTATGGAGTGCTTAGTGCCTTTATGGGATTATGGAATTCTAACTTATATGCAGCCATAAGCTTAAATTTTCATTGTAAAAATAATGATAACAACACCAAGGTTCCACAATTGGACTGTATGGAGTGCTTAGTGCCTTTATGGGATTATGGAATTCTAACTTATATGCAGCCATAAGCTTAAATTTTCATTGTAAAAATAATGATAACAACACCAAGGTTCCACAATTGGACTGTAAGGAGTGCTATATATACACCACACACACAGCTCATATAAAATATTGCTTCTTAGCATCATGAGTGCTTGCCAGCATGAAGGCCCCCAATACATAATGGTGCTAACTCCATATAAGAACATTTGTAGTCTTCCATTTTTGGACAGTATGTATACGAACCATCAGTAAACAAAGTGCCACACCATAGTGTTAACCACATACGCAGACTTTAAAAAAATCGCTATTAGGCCTTCAAAATCACTCAATAGAGTTGACATAGCATGTGGTTTACACAAAGTCCATACAAGGGAGTGTTGTGGATTTTTGATCAGGTGATGTTTGAGCGAGATATTTAATCAAACTATAAAATATGACATCCTCACTCTAAATAGAGTTGGTGCCTACACAGTGCAAGATAAAATTGTCAAAAAAATGCACAAGAAAAACTACAAAATGGCTGTTGTAGAATTTTAATTAGATAAATATTAAGGGAGATACATGCAATTGAAGTTGTGGGGGTGGGAGAGGGGATTATTCATTAAATATGCATCGATGTGATTTGTATAGTTTCACTGCACCCTCTACTTCTTTTCCTGCCTTTTTCCCATCTAGGTATGCTCGTTCGTATTCCCTAGAGTATTTACGAATCAGATCAGTTGATACTGTGTCAAGAGCTGGGATGAGTATTTCCCTGAGCTTCACCAAGGTGAAATTAGTGTATGCTCGGCAGTACTGCTTTGACTTTCCCCAGACCCGTTCAATAGGGTTAAGTTTGCAGTGAAACTTGGGCAGAAAGAAGCACTTGTGACCCCTGCTGTGTACATAGTGTTCCACTTGAGTCTTTTCATCCAAGAAGGCATTGTGGAAGGAAAGGATTTCATGCATTTCATCGGCCTTCAAGTGGTGAATATTCACGAGCCCTCTCTCCTTCAAGATGGTTCTCAACCTTTGTCGAGCCATCTGGAAAAACAGTGGATTGCACTGCACCTGCCCAAATGGTATCCCGAACCCTACGTGGTCCTCAATCTTTCACAGGGATGCTTCTTGTGATCAGTGCCTTCTCATCATATTTTTTTGTGGCAACTGCTCTGATACAGAATAAAGACGACTGTGTGTGTGCTCTGGGGATACTTATAGCTTGCTATGTCACACGTCGTCTTCATCTGTGCCATGAAGCTCACCCGTCCAGTATTCCTCACGCTCAGCACCATACTCCAGAAATTCCCTCGCTGTCTGTTTTATTGCCGGATGGATCCTCTTCGCTTGTTTGCGCTGCTGAGCACTGACACATAAGTATCCCTCATGCTCGTCGACAAAATCCGCCACCATTATGCCACTCCCTTTCGTCTTTGGCAAGATTGCTGGTCGATCCTCTTCCCCCCACATCATGTTTGCCCTTCGTTGGAGGTGTAAATACTCTCATCGTGATACAATACCACTAGGATCTTCTTCACGTCATCGTTCTCGTCACGAACGCGAGGAAGATCATCACTGCAGAGTGGTGGTGGTTTGTGGCTCTGATATAGTGATGTCACCTCCTCCTATATATATACAAAAGTATACGTATATAATCTTAATCTAGTGGTTTATATATATATAATATCAATAGCATGATATATACACACGAACCTTCCTATATTTCACAACATCATCCCTCTCATGGCCGTCAATATAGACATTCTTTTTATGTGCGATAGGTCTGAAGCCAAGGTGATGGAGCCAGCAGATAGCTGTCTGAAAGGAAATGTGTCTCGGTGGCAGGTGGCTTGAGGGTAGGAGGTGATCGTTCACCCAGGCACAAAAGCTCTGTGAGGTCATGTTTGGGCTCCCCTGAACAAACACTCTCTATCTCACCCAGACAGCAGCCTTGTTATTCAACTGCATATGTAAATATGTAAAAGAAAGATAGTTAATAGCATAATAGATACTGCATGGCTGTTCATCTTACCTCCTCGTCACGATAGACGGTCTATCTTTCATACTTGCCCTGTTTCTTGTCACCTTATTCTCAAAGAAATCCTTCCGATATTTTCTTACCATCCGTTCATTCCATCCCACAGCTTCCAGTGCAGCATCTTTGACATTCATGCCCTAGTCTTGCTCTAGCTCTGGTCCTAGCCTTAGACCATCTGAATTCTCTCGATCTCACTCACAGGAGAAGGGCCAGCTCCTTCTCTAGCCGCGATCTCGGACTCTATGCTCCCAGGAGAAGGGCCAGCACCTTGGCTGGTCTCGAGCTTGACCTCAACGCTCACTGGAGAACGCCCTGCAACTTCGCTGGTTGGTACGCTGGGGGCGATATGCCGTCTCGCTTTCACTAGCCTTTCAACTCCTTTTCCCTCCAGTTTGGCCTCCGGTCCGACATCTCCAAAGCGTTCTTTAACCGATCAAACTTTTGCTTCACTGTTGCCACGCCTACGCGCACTTGTGACTAGAGCCACAACTTTATTGCCAAAATAAGATGGTTATCATAAACCACGTGCATTTTATTTGTGTCCATTCCATTTCATGACCACTCGGGATGGGCAGGAATCTAGTAACCTCACAAATCTTGAGAGATAGGTCCTGACACTATAATTATTGTTGGTACCTATGACAGCAATTACAGTGCTAAAAGTAAGTGCCAGAGCCATTTAAATCGTGGAAGTTAAAGGATCTCTAAAGCAGGAACACTTATTCCCCTCCCTACCCACCACCACCACCATGACCACCATCACCATCCCTCCCTAGATCTATGCTTTTAGCAATTGTCCAGGTCCAGATCCAGTAGGGAGCTAAGGAGGTTGAAGTCCCCCGCCCAACTCTCCTCTTCCACATTAATAGTTTTCAGAATTGCTGTTATTATATATCAAATTGATTGACATGCAACAAGACAAGCTAACTCATCATAACTTGCCCATAAATTATCAACCAACTGTAATGATTGGCCACATATTCAAGTAGAGTTAACTTCCATGACTTCTTAACTTGAATAGACTCACTATAGTATATATCACTGGATGTTTGCATTCTTGCTAAGCTGACTAGATCAATGTAGCTCAGATATTGTGCTTGCCACAAATAAACTGGTATTGGGATGGCTTGGTGAGTACCTCCTTTCAGGACATTTATCCATATGGCTAAGTAGGCTGAAGCAAAATGGATATAGAGCTATGTACTGCAGCCTAATACCTACTGTCCAGGGTCAGGCTGTCAGATGTAGTGGGGTGAAATATTGAACAGAAGGGGGCCCTGAAGAACCTCGAAGCCTCCATGGAATGCGGCCCTGCCTCATTTCTGCTCAGGTATACTCACAGAGCCACTCTCACACGCATCTGACCCAATAAGTATATACCAAGTCCACATTTTTACAAGAATAACTCAATTGGATCGAACTGTACCAATATTGACCACAGCAATTAATTAGATGTCCCTTTTCTACAAGACCAATCACAATAATTGGGAAAGGGTCGCGACTACTTGTAATCTACATGGGTTCATTTTGATTTGCTTTCTTCTTGGACAAGAGTTGGGAGGAAACATAGTTGATGAGGTGTGGGTAGGTGGAATGAGAATGTTTTGACTTCAGTGGAGAAAGGAATTGGAAGGAAGCCGATTACAGACAGGTCAGAGGGATGGTGGTCAGAGGATGTGAAGAAATAAATTGATGTTAGGAAGGAGAAATTTAAGAGGCTGAGGGAAGCAAGGAAGAGAGGGGAGAGAGAGGCTACATTAAGACAACTATGGGATGACTATAGAGAAGCAGTGAAAAAGACTATTAGGAAAGAGAAGAAGGAATTGAGGAAGAGAACTATAAGGAAGATTAGAGAGCAGGGTGGGACTAGTTGTAAGTTATTTGGAATAATTTGGGAGCAAAGAGGAAGAAGAAGGATAAAAGGAGTGAAAGATGATGAGGGAAGGAGGGTGGAGTGGAGGAGGAAGACGAGGTGTTGGAGGTGAGGTGCACAGAATTGTAGAGCTGGACAGTGGCTGAATGAATATAGAAGAGTGTGAAACGTGGCATTGCTGTTGTGTTATCTATTGGGCAGGGAAGTGGTGGCAGAGGAGTTGTATGGCGAGCTGAGGAATGATATTTGTTCCCCTCCCCTCCCCCCATCATTCAGCAGCCGGACACTCATAACTATTAGTGCTATGGATATTATAATTAAGTACTGTTGATAATATAGATTGTTCTTAGCATTGGTTACTGTTACATAGTCTCACACTGTGCTGTAGTATATGTGGTGGCGGCTCAGCAGTATCAAGATTAAATCATAGGTCAATCCGCTAGTAATTGGTTTTATAAATCCAACTTGCTTTGTTTGTTTGCTTTTTTCGTAGATTATAGTTATAGTTTTTTGTTTTTTTTGTTTTTTTGTTTTTCTTTCATTTTTAATTACCTTTTTTTAAAATTAATTATACTAGTGCTACATCACATTCATTATAGTTGAGAGGTGGAATGACTACACCAAGCATGAGCTCCAGGATTTCCAGGACTTTTAAACAATTTGTTGTAGGCAACACATATCAACACATTCCATGAAGTATCCATGTATAGGTTGTCAATGTTTGTGATTGCCACAAATCAGATACATAATTCATCCATTATCGATCACAACATTATTATCATCACAGTCAGAATCACAGCGTATTATTTATTTACAAATATCCAATGTTTTTTTTAAATATACAACCAAAGGCCTCCCCTGAAATTCTATAGCGACTAATCAATCGATCGATCAATCACACATCCTCTTTGATATATCATTTCTTAGAAATGATATATCAAATATGATGTGGACAAATTATATATCAAAGAGGAGGTGTGATTGTAGATTAGCCACAGTAGAATTTGAGGAGAAGCCTTGGTTGAGGACTGAAAGGGATTCGGTAACTATTTGTGAGAAAGGTCATTAACATGTCAGATTTTGGATGGGGATATATATCCCTTGAGGTGAAAGCACAGTAGTGCCTTGATATATATACAAAAGATGTTTGAGAGCTAGAGATTTCCAGGGAATCCTTCGTGGTATATGGTGTGTTCCTGATGATGACTCATCTAGTGATGTTAGGACCCTCTAGCTACTCTTTGAGCTAGTACGATGGCAAAATGAAGTTCAGCATTGCATAGCAACCACATGGCTAAGCATACTTAAGGCAGTCAACTGCATATGCTATATTATGTTCTACTAGAAGAAATTCCAAAGTTCAATATTTGTCTATAACTAGTTGAAGAAGCTCATAACTAGCTAACTATAATATGTCAAGTGTTCTGAACCGTTTACTTGCTATCTAGCCAAAGAGTATTCAACTAAATAGCTTCATTTTGTTATTTTGCGGTGGTGATATACACCACATACCTACAGACAAGCTACACCAGCCTAACAACAAATCACATATATTATACCATATTATAGCTACCACCATGATACACCAGCCTAACAACATATCACATGATATATACATATAGCTACAACCAAGACACACAGCTTAACAGCATAGCACATGATATATACATATAGCTACAACCAGACACACCAACTAACAACATAGCACATGATATTATTATATACCACATAAATACAACAAAGATGCACCAGCACAACAACATATATACCACATAGCTACAACCATCCTCATCCAGAATCTTCTGCCATATTTTGTTACCTAGCATGAAGATGATGTCATGAAAGAGTCGCATATCTGACCAGGCCAGACTTGTACATATCTGACCAGTCACACATGTACAATATGGTTTTCAAGTGGTTCTTTGCACATGTGAACTTCTTCAGCACCTGATCTGTTTTCCATCTTTGTCAGTGGTCTTCTTCAATGCAGAAACAAGGTTGGCGACTAGAGTAGAGGTTTGGAATTGAGCTAGTTGGTCTCCTTCTGTTCTCAGTAGGCTACTGAGAGCTCCAGTATCAAACTCATCAGCTTGCACACACTTGGAGAAGATGGCACACACTATAAGAAGGTCAGTGAACAATGCACAGCCAAGAAGATGCTTGGAAACTGTTGAATTTTTCCTGATCAGCTAGTTTTACTAAAGAATCCTCTGGAAGGGTGATGAGGTGAGCTGTGTAAGCACCATATTTGGACAAAATCTGCTCAGTTTGTTGAGTACCCATTGGGTTCTGCATGATCTTAATGGCTAACTCCCTGTCCCTCACCATTCAGGTGAAATACCTCTTTCGGGTCGTTGACAATGCTCTCCACTTCTTAGGAGATCATAGAGGTGTAGAGCCGGAGGAACATTTCGTCAAGAAAATTAAAGGAAGTGCCAAAAGGTGCATTTTTGATTGCTAGTTCTAGCTTGTGCACCAAACACCACATCGAGAAGATCCATTCTAGTTCCCTCTCTACCAGTCCTTTCAGACCACCATCAGCCATATTCACTGCTGCTCCATCAGTAGCAACTCCCACCAGCTTACTACATACCTCTGGATGCTAAGACACTGCAGTCTGTACTGAAGTGTTTGAAACAGCCCTTCTACAGTGATACTTTTGGGCTTGTGCACAAACAAGAAGCTCATCCATGTGTGTATCCTCTCATCAGCACCATTCTGGTCACACAAGAGAACCAGCAGAAGAAAGTTTTCAACATTGCTCTGGTCAGTAGTTTGAGCCATCCATCAGAAGAGAGAAAAACTTCGCTTCAGAGATGGCATAGAGCAAATTCTGCCTTATCGATTCAGCACTGTAGTCCACAAACTTCTTAGCAACATTTCGGTGTCAGTAGGAGCTAGCTCTATGCCTTACCTCAAGGTCACAGGTCCTGAGGTACTTCCGAATGGCTAGCTGCTTAGGTGCCACAAAATAGGTGATATAAAATGTATCCTCATTTCATCTTAGGGAAGAGAAGTAGAAGTAAATAACTGCACAATTACAGTATACAAAGCACCTTGTGCTTTGGTGGGCTCTCTCTTGAGGTTTAGCGCATGCACATGCTGATCAGGTCTTAAAACCGCTTGAGTTGGCAATAGAACATGCATGAAGTTAATTTGCACAAATGACCACAAGAATGCATAGTCAGCATAAAACAAGTAACAGGCTTCCAAAATAAAAACATGATTGTGCACTTGGGTGTATTCTAGAACATCTGTTAGTGTTGCTCGGACATTTTGACAGTATATTGATTTAGTTCAGACAAATATATGAGATGTTCGGCAAATATCTCATATCTGACTTACCACACTGCCACATAGCTACAACCAAGGTACACCAGTCTTAGAATTATATTCATATTTGTACAGTCTAGTATACGCCAGCAAAGCTTGTACCAGCTAGTGGACAATACATGTTGTGTGCAGTATTTGAGCCATTCATCAGGAGTGTGTAAATGAAACCGGCATAGGGAGAACCAGGTAAAACATGACCCAGCTGATCAAACCTGTTGGGGTGTGGTGAACTAGGACACTTCAAACGTGATTGCCCTCAGCTAAACTACAATGGACCAACCCGATCAGTGGAGGGCTTGCAAAGAAAGTAACTTATATCTTCCAACCCACCCAAACTACTAATTAAATGCCACCTATGCAAATGGCCTGATCGGTCAAGCACCTATGAACATTTTACTAGATTCCAGTGATGCTGCATCAGTTGTATGCTAGCTATGAATCTTTGGCAGTTGGGTACCATCACAAATTAGACAAATCAGCAGGAGCTGTGGTTGCTAATGTATGCCACTGGATTTAGTCGGACGAATGACAATAACCATATCTGCTCTTTCTTTGCCCAGATGGGTGGGTGGGAGGGGGGGGTTCCTGTTTGCTAAATCTCAACTATCAAGCACGCGATATTAACTGAGAGACCTCCTATAAGGCAGCTAATAAAAAAGATTACCCGAAGCACTCTCAAAAGTGTGGTTGAGGGTGAGGTGACAAAGATGCTCGAACAAGGAGATTGGTGGGAGCTAGTAGCAGCCCATGGTCATCCCCGACAGTGATGGCACAGAGAAAGGTTGGTGCCTGGCATTTTTTGATTGACTATCATACGCTGAACTCTGTTACCCATCACAGTGCTTACCCACTTCCCGGGATTGATGCCACCTTAGATTCCCTTACTGACTCAATCCCCATTTCACTATACTAGACCTGCCCTCAGGTAAAGTTGAAGAACAAGACAAGGAAAAGACAGCATCTCCACTTCTAAAAGGCACTTTCAGTTTCTAAAAGTCACTTTGAGCTTTTAATGTAACGCTGTTTGGTTTTACCAAATTCACCTGCCATGTTTCAGTGCCAAATTTACCTACCATGTTTCAGTGCCAAATTCACCTGCCATGTTTCAGTGTCAAATAGATGTGTATTGGCTGGATTACTGATGAGCAGTCATTGATGACATTGTTGTGTTTGCAAGTCTTAGCAAGTGCTGGTCTCAAGCTGACCAAGCAAATGTCAGTTTGGTCAAAAGAAAATTATAGTACTTCAGGCACGTAGGACTCAAATGGGACTCAAATTGCCAGAAAGTCTTTGACAACCTCAGACACAGACTAGTAAACCCACCCATCCTCGCATTCCCAGATTTCAATCAACACTTTATGCTGTACATGGAAGAGAGCAGGAAATAGTCCCAGAAAAAACCAGCCATTCCTTGAAAACTGTCTTTGATGACATGTGACAAAAGTTGACGGAGGTTCATTGCCAGAACAAAGCTAGGTACGACAAGGAGAATGTGGGAAACTTTTCTGTAGGAGAGGCAGTATGGCTGCCATCAGATTGCAATGTGTATGCCAAAAAAACTCTTGATGCACAGGAACTGACTGAAAGTCTGCTACGTTGAACCAATGGGTGAGAGTTCTAGGAATACTCAAATGGGGTGGTTTCCATATCACAAAGGAAAAAACAATTCCTCAAGCTATCAAATCACAACTGGCTTCTTTGGCCCCCAAACATCCCTATGCAGACCTAGTCCCAAGAAGACAGGTCTCAGCCCAGATGCAGGATACCAAATGCTGGCAGAGCAGTAAGGCCTCAAAGAAACCACCAGTCTCCAGAGCAATATGGGACTAATATTGCTCAACAGGTTTTTGGGGAAGAACACAGGTAGCTAGGGGGAGAACAGTTTAACATAAGTCCAGAATATGTTTGTGCATGTGATCTAGTCTATGACTGAGAAAGCCATCTGTATGGACTTGTTGTAATTCTTAAGAATAAGATAACAGTCTGTATTCTATTTAATGTGCTGCTCTGGACAGCTGTTAATGGTTAATGTATGTCAATTGAATTCTACTTTGTGAGAATTACACACTGCACAAGTACGAGTACAATAAAGATAGTTTATAGATCACCAGAGTCTTAACAGATTGTGAGTTAAAAGTGGCACACGTTAATATCATGCTGCTGGTTATATCTACATTCTCAACAATTTGCTGGTTATTGCCAAATAAAGGCTATAGATAATCTTCCTCCCATATCCCATAGAGACATAACTATCCTTACACAATTGTGGTTTTGGAATGGTTCACAGTTCCTCTGCGCTATGAAACTTGCAATGACTGCTGAGGTGAAGTGTCTACTTGAAACATGGTGAAGTGCCTTGGTTTTCTGGAAGATGTAATGCTAGACACGACCTGCTGGTGAATATATATCATGCTAGAATTACAACCTGCAGATTACAAGTAGAATGTTACATATGTAAAGATATAATCACACAAAAGTCTTTATACCATCCAAGCCAAATATTAATGTTCAAAAATCACCCAAATTGGACTCTTCTCCATGCACATCAAACAAGCCTTGTCAAAATATCCCATGTGAGCATCAGGGCTGAGGAAACACCGGCAAGTTGTTCATTGCCAATGCAACTGAAATATACTAAAATGCTGTGTTTTTCAAAAATATGGATGACCTATTTATCACTTCTGATATTACAGCCTTGACACAAACCTAGTTGGGCACATAGTGTACACAAATCGAGGCACAATATAATCTTTATAGGATAATTTGAAGAAATTGCTTTTGTCGTGGAGTTGGGATTGCAATTTATGTCAGTATAAATCCATAATAGGTAAGAAAATTCACGATTTAGAGCTGAGTGATTCCCAGTAAGCATAGGTGCCTGTGCAGCAGAAGGGTTTCCGAAATACCAGTAAAAGGCCTAGAAGGGACGATCCATAGTGGCCATTGCTATTGCCTTATCTTTCGCGCATCCAGTGAACCTGAAGTAAAGTGTTCTGCCTTTTTTTTAATGCTAAAAATAATCCCACGTTCATCCTTTTCCCAGTTTGTAGCTATATATATATTGCGAATGTCCAAGTTTTCACTTCTAGGTGCTTAAGGCTGTCAATTGGCAAGGGGGAAAAAATAGAAGAAGCAAAAAAAACACTTGTGGTTTCTACTTTATAGCTCCATAGATTCTGCACATTTTACTGTTTGGACTTGATATTTGTTCAAAAGATAGGCCTCTCTGTGTGCTCTCTTTTGATACTAAAATATATTGGAGAAGCATAACTATTCCAAAGTTATTGCAGCTAAAGTGGGGGCACCTGAAAACCTGAGTGCCTGAATTTGTAACCTGATTGCATGTGGTGTTTTCATTAGGACTACCACGTGGTTGGAAAATTAATTTTAGGAAATTAACCAACGCCCATAACCACTACTGACGTTTTAGCGCCTAATGAAAACGCGTGGTTGAGCCTAACTAGTGATAATTTAAATTGTCTAGCACTTGACATCTGTTGCTCTAGCCACTGGTGCATCTCAGCTGTGTAGCACTTCATAATCTGGAGTTAGACACCAGGCACTGGGCTTCATATAGTTAAGAGGAGTTTGTGCATCCAGATGCTTGGGCTTCTGAGTTTTGAAGTGCCACATTTTAGCTCCAGTAACTTGGGCATAGTTATACCTATCCAAAATCTCAAAAGAGAACACACAGAGAGAGTCCATATAGTGAAGTGTGCAGAATCTATGGAGCTCAAAGTCTTACAAGTCACACGTGCCTACGATCAAAAAGGTCTCCTCCATTAGGAGGAACTACTTCAGATGACTTGAGTTGAGTTATGCGCATCTTCCAGCTAGCAGCAAGGCCAAGCACATGATAAGTTTCCTATACTCAACTTAGGACAAGAAATCCTTGATAAGGCTCTAGTCTGACTTGTCCTGCTATGTACTGCTATTGTGTTGCCCCCCCCCCCCCCCCCCCCCAATGTAAGCAATAGCTATGCAAGCAGGATAATGTGCTCTCATTTGCTGCCAAACTTGCAACTGGCAAGTGGATACAAACTTGCCTAAACCTGAGCCTGGCTGGAGTCACAGAATTCTTGCTGCAATTCTATGATTACAAGTACCCTTTTGGACTTGTCTGCCCCAGTTGTTCAGTGCCTAAACTTTTTTCCATTTCTTAAGAAAATATCCAACTACTCACTCTTTGCTTCTAAATACCACCTGGAAACGTATATGTGTAAAGAATAGTAGTATTGTTGTCTGTGTAGATAATTGCTTCCAAGCAAATTGAGCCCTCCCTAGAACATGTCTTTATCATATTCTGTTATTCTGTTGTATCTATGTATCATTGCACCTATGTCCATCCTAAGAATAGATCTTCTTAAAATAATCGAAAGAAAAGATGCAAATTTAAATAGAAAGAAAAATGGCTGTACAGGTATGAGAACAGTAGTTAGCTGTCGGGGCAAGGACACTGGAGTGCACTTGTGATATAGCTACTCAGTTGCTCAATACTCAACATGGAGGTGGGTAAACTCTGCATCAGAGGGTGTAGCAACTGGCAACGTAATAGCACATTTCCTTGCCACGCACTGCCACTTGTGGTTAACACTCTCGGCAGTATGTACTGAGGCGAACTGGCCACACAATTTGTATAAGAGGAAAGGTAACTGAAGAGACATGCCAATGAGGGAGAGCAATCGATATGAAGTCATGAGTACAAACTATCTCCTTAAAGATGTCTGAAGTTCTTGGCTTGTCTTAATTCAGTGTCAATTCTCACTCAGCAACTTCCACTTGCACCCCATTATGTTAAGTATATCAAGTTAGGCAAATGTGGCACAAGTTGGGTGATTGCCAATATGCAATCCAAACTTAGCATTTCTAGGAAAATGGACTGGAAAAACAGAAAGTCATGCTGCTGGGCTGTTGAGGACTCTGAAGCTCACTAAGGTTCCATTTTTTAAATGCTTCAAATACATATTCATTATAAGATGTGTGGCCTATTAGGTAGTGCCAGCAACACTTCCTGATTGCCAATGTGCAATCCAAACATTATTATCATGATATCATCCACAACAGAAAAATGTACTGGAGAAACAGGAACCTGCTGCTAGGGCTATTGAGAATCTAAAGCCCACAAATGCTATATTTGGCCATGCTATAAAGATTTCAATTGGTGGCTAAATACAATTCAGGTCATTAAACGATGTGTGGCCTCTTAGGGAGTGCAAGCATACTTACTGTATTTGGTATGACTTTTTCTCATAACTGTAATTGGCTAACATCCTAAAAGATAGCTCGTATCTCAGATAAGACTTACCTTGGCAGCTTCCTAAACAGTATTTTTGGCCTTTATTAGAACTTTCAGCCACTACCTTCAAATAGTTGGGAGGTTGTGAGGCAAATGATAGTTAGATCAAATGGGGTACTAAACCAAAAAGCAAAAAAAATTCATTGTATAACTTTGGAGCTCCATTGATTCTGCATACTTCACTGTATGAACTTGTTAGTACTAAAATAGCTGCATACCTATATACATGCTAAAGTTATATGTAGCATATTAAGTGTGTGTGTGTGTGTGTGTGTAGGGAAGGTTGGTTGGCTAAAATTGTGTGGTTCCAATTACTAACATGGCAAGAGAAAGCTCTACTCTTTGCAATGAGTCTGTAATAAATATATAGCTAGGTGATCAAGCATGGGCACTGAAAATGTGGATTGTTTGCCATGGAAGAAAATCGATATTCATGAGGTCACTGCAAGCTGCTCCGACATCTGTAAACACTCACTGCAAAGACTGAAGATTCAGGTGGCCTGTAAACTATCATAGCTTCGTAGCAAGAATCATGGGAGACTAGGCAACATCAGATGTCAGTTTGTGGCCACCTGCAAAGCTGTTTTGGGGGGAAATTTCATGCTTTGAAGGGAAAAAATTCATAATAGTGTTTGAAGAAAGCTGATATGAAGATTGGGAGGAATTTCAAAAATCATCAAAAATTTAGAACCCTCTAAATCATAAGCTTATGTATGCTAATCTGTTTCTCAATTGTGGAGAAAATCTGTGGATATCATTGTCTAGCTCATGTGCCACATTTTAAGCAGAACTAAAAACCTGCACCCAATTTAGCCACTAAGTTTGAGGAGTTCACCTGTACAACATGAACTCCTTGAAGGAAACTGCAACTGACCCTACATGAGTCCAGTTCAAATAAGCAATGTCTACATGGGTACTGTCAACAACACCAACAAAACAAGACAAATGCTGATTTGTGAATAACCTCGATAATCTACTTGAAATTGAATTCTCTCGAATGATTCCACTAGATGCTCTAGCCTTAGGATTTAATGTTACTATGTCAACTGAGAGTTCATTGAGAAATGAAACAAGTTTGAAAAATGTTGAAAAGTACTGGAGTTAAATAAGCTCCAATTTTGACTTGGCAGAACTTGTATTTGGACAGTGGTATAGTTCAGCACCACTCAATTAAAAGCACATAACAATTAGTGTACATGACTTAAAATATTAAAAAGTTATCTAAAAAGCCAACTGGTTGTGGTGTATATAGGTACAATCTTTTTTCTTTTCTTTTTTGAACAAGCAAAAAATAATAGAAATGAGACAGTTTAATTCATAATCGTTTGTTGGGGAATTTTATTTTATTTTATGCTCATAGATTTCTTGGGTAAATATCTTGCAAGAATTCTTCACACAAGAGAATTTGAACAATTTCAAACTCTAAAATGGCTTCAACTCCAAACTCCCCCAAACTCAACTTCTACCACTTCATTTGATTTGTTTTGGTCTTGGAAGTCCCTCCCAACAATGTATATGTGCCTAGACTCTCTATTGTATTGTTTCTCTCTCCCTAATTTTATGCACATTATTGCCACATGCAACACACACACACATCAACAATTAAACCACAATGCAGTAATATTAATCTGTAATTTTAAATATGACAGAGGATCTTGCAAATTAGGGTCACATCTTAGAAAGCAGGCTTCTTTGGTTTATAGAATGAATCTTTATGATATAGGACATTCCCGTGTTCGAAGATGTTCTTGGAAGGTCTTTTCTTGGGAGGGCACCGTCTCAAATTAAACCTCGATTCCTGGAGCACTTGCAGTAGTGGAAGAATGAGAATGAGATTCGAGATGAAGAGAAGTGACAATATCAAGAAAGAGTGAATGACAAATTGTGCTATAATGCTTGTATATGTCAGTTTTAAGTTAAACGTAAGATACAGGCCAAAACAAAATGGGAGAACTATAGTCAGCGAGTACAACTGACACATCGTCCATTTTATTTTGAAGTGCTTGTGCGATATCTTCCTAGTCTGCACGATGAATACTAATAAGATTATCATGAGTATGATGCTCACTGCCATGCTGCAGAACAGCCATGCAAAATAGTTTATGCGGTTGCAGACTATAACTTTGGTGAGGACAGCTTCAGTGTTTTCATTGGAGGTGATATCCTTGAAGTCTGGCTCATAGCGACTGATGAAAGCTGAGGGAACTACCGCAATCAGATCCACGAATACCACAGCACACAGACCACCCACAAGGGCATTATTCGAGAGAAACTTTCCAGGGCTTGCGTAATGGATCAATAACCTGTAAAGTCTCCATCTATGCAGGCATGTCGTTCCAAATAACACGGTAAGACTCACAGAGAGAGAAATATCAAAGGCATGTTGAAGATTGCATATGCCTGTCGGAGTTATTGTGTCAGAAAAGCCACGGATAAGAATATTTAATAACAACACCGCCACGAACATATAGCAGCTGATAAATGACAGTGAGTTCAGCTGGATACTAGTAGCCTTCACTGGCTTACGTTTACGGTACACGAATGTCAGAGTGTGAACAACAGCCGTCACAAAAAAGCCAACTGCACCAAAGACCATAATCAGATAGGTAAGGGACCGGGGGATGGTCATGACTTTCAGAATAAACTGATCTGAAATGAATACATATTTGTAGATGTCTGGCTGTACTTTAATAATCTCATTTGTGACCACCTTAGTGTAGTATGCTATTTTTATCTCACGACTTTCCTTGATTAGAGAAATGCTCACATTCTGCTCGACACGGCCTGTTTCATTGTTAAATCTTATTCTACCAGAAAGTCCCTCATAATCCACCTTCACCAATTCATTTCTGATTATTTTCGTAGATTCTTGCTGACCAAGGAATCTATATTTTGTCAAGTCGACCTGGTCAATGGAATTATTCAGAGCGAGAGCAAGTGACCAAAGACCATCAAAGTACATAGCACCTTCACGACTTAATCGGATGTCTGCATTGTTAGCTTCATTTTCCTTTTGAATCCTTTGCTTGTATATCTCCTTGAAGCTTTCCAGAGAGAGGTCAGAAAATTTGATTTCCTTCTCATCCGAAGATTCCAACTGATAATCTACTAGCACTGATGTGGCCAGGACCCCTTCAATTACTTCTGCCGTGCACATTATGTTTTGAGGCGATATCTTCACTTTGGATGGATTGAATGCCTCAAGACCAGCCAATATGAAGAGATAATTGGGAAACTTTACTCCCTCATGATGTAATATGCATACCATTTTCTTGAGTAAATCTTCATTAACCATAAATATCACGATTCGATTCATATTTTGCACACTCCTGACTAAAAATGGTTTATATGATAGCATATCCCTTGTGAAAATTTCAACTTCAATTTGACCTTTGTTACGAAGTTCTTCATTATACTCACTAAGCTCTCTATTAAATGAATGAAACAGGGAAGAGAAATACAGTCTTGACTCTTCATAAAACACACTAATGCTCTTCCAGGCATTGTCCTTTATCAAGGCCACCATAGTCTCTGCTATCACATCTACTGAGTCTAGAATACCAAAAGAGAATGGGTACTTCGTTCGATTGCTGATCTCAGGAGTTCCGCCTGAGTAAATATTCAATAATGACACCTCTTTTCGTCCGTTGAAGGTTGCAGCAGTGGTGGAAGAAATGGAGCAGGCAGGCCCTATCATGCCAACAATAGGTGGGTCATTCTTTCCCAGAGATAATCCCCGGACAAGGCCTTCTACAGACCTAAAAGGAACATCACACCCACCATTTTCTTGCAGCAACTTGAGCTGATAGCCATCTAGAAGGTCAGTTCTATTGTTGATCATTTCAGCTGCTAGTTCTATGGCGATGTATAGTGCGAGACCTGGGGAATGAGATGGTTGCAAGAGCAATCCGGGTATTATATACGGCAAAACCGTCAGCACGTAGAGGTTCAAGTTAGCTTTCTCTCTTTCCATCCCTGTCGAATTATTGGAGTTTATCATGGTGATACAGCACCCGAATAGAAGGGTGGCTAGCAGCGATAGCTTCATCTTTACACTCGTTGTTGTCGTCTTGTATCTATGGCTATGAACTAGCTTGTATGCAAGGGCGTTGTCGACCCAGTGGCGGAAAATTAGCTAAGCTATTAGCAGTGCGTTTTAATTAACAACCGCAGAATACCGCGTCTGTCTGGCTCTGGAGAGGCAATGCTACCCCGTGGCCAGGCCGTCTCCCCCAGAGGTCATTTAGACTTTTTCAATTCATTGTCATTGAGTTGCAAACTGTTTACAAAACAGAGATTTAGGTAGTAGAACCAACCAGCTAGTAAGATTTGTTTTTACAATGTTGCAAGACCAAAATATAATATTCCAGTAATTGAAGGAGAACACCTAGTAAAAGAGTGCACATACCTCCCACTGTGAAATTAACATACCTGCCATCTGGTTACACCCATGGCTCAGTTCTACATAAGCTCTGCAATAACATGTCATTGTAAAGCCACAACTGACATTTCCCGTAGCTGTTTAGTTTGTGCTGTGTCAGCATGGCCATGAACCAATAATATATGTGAGGTGCAGAGAGCTCTCTAGATGCCCATAATTAGAGTAAAACTGTTTCATCAACCGTGCAGCTGAATTTAGAGGGGTGAATGACTACTCCGCTATTGTGACTGCAGCTCAATGCCATGAAGATATCTCGAGTGTTTTAATTTGCATTGACATATGCAATAGATAATAGCTTAAGGTCAAAGTGGAAATTTCATGTTTTTACCAGACAAACACCAGTAATGGAAAATGCAATTAATTTACCCACTTTCTACGTGTGATGCAGCTTATTAATAAGCAAATGCATTAACATCATTTAGATGAGTGCTTTTACCAAGCTTAGGTCAATTATATAAGTCTTAAAATTCTCCACGTGCACAATGTATAGATCCGTGCATGTGTCCAGCCTCTATACTCATGTGCTGACACACCTGCACAATGTATAGATCCGTGCATGTGTCCAGCCTCTATACTCATGTGCTGACACACCTGCACAATGTATAGATCCGTGCATGTGTCCAGCCTCTATACTCATGTGCTGACACGGTATAGATCCGTGCATGTGTCCAGCCTCTATACTCATGTGCTGACACACCTGCACAATGTATAGATCCGTGCATGTGTCCAGCCTCTATACTCATGTGCTGACACACCTGCACAATGTATAGATCCGTACATGTGTCCAGCCTCTATACTCATGTGCTGACACACCTGCACAATGTATAGATCCGTGCATGTGTCCAGCCTCTATACTCATGTGCTGACACACCTGCACAATGTATAGATCCGTGCATGTGTCTAGCCTCTATACTCATGTGCTGACACACCTGCACAATGTATAGATCCATGCATGTGTCCAGCCTCTATACTCATGTGCTGACACTCCAGCACAATGTATAGATCCGTGCATGTGTCCAGCCTCTATACTCATGTGCTGACACACCTGCACAATGTATAGATCCGTACATGTGTCCAGCCTCTATACTCATGTGCTGACACTCCAGCACAATGTATAGATCCGTGCATGTGTCTAGCCTCTATACTCATGTGCTGACACACCTGCACAATGTATAGATCCGTGCATGTGTCCAGCCTCTATACTCATGTGCTGATACACCTGCACAATGTATAGATCCGTACATGTGTCCAGCCTCTATACTCATGTGCTGATACACCTGCACAATGTATAGATCCGTACATGTGTCCAGCCTCTATACTCATGTGCTGATACACCTGCACAATGTATAGATCCGTGCATGTGTCCAGCCTCTATACTCATGTGCTGATACACCTGCACAATGTATAGATCCGTACATGTGTCCAGCCTCTATACTCATGTGCTGACACACCTGCACAATGAATAGATCCGTGCATGTGTCCAGCCTCTATACTCATGTGCTGACACACCTGCACAATGTATAGATCCGTACATGTGTCCAGCCTCTATACTCATGTGCTGAAACTCCTGCACAATGTATAGATCCATGCATGTGTCCAGCCTCTATACTCATGTGCTGACACACCTGCACAATGTATAGATCCGTGCATGTGTCCAGCCTCTATACTCATGTGCTGACACACCTGCACAATGTATAGATCCATGCATGTGTCCAGCCTCTATACTCATGTGCTGACACACCTGCACAATGTATAGATCCGTGCATGTGTCCAGCCTCTATACTCATGTGCTGACACACCTGCACAATGTATAGATCCGTGCATGTGTCCAGCCTCTATACTCATGTGCTGACACGGTATAGATCCATGCATGTGTCCAGCCTCTATACTCATGTGCTGAAACTCCTGCACAATGTATAGATCCATGCATGTGTCCAGCCTCTATACTCATGTGCTGACACACCTGCACAATGTATAGATCCATGCATGTGTCCAGCCTCTATACTCATGTGCTGACACACCTGCACAATGTATAGATCCATGCATGTGTCCAGCCTCTATACTCATGTGATGACACACCTGCACAATGTATAGATCCATGCATGTGTCCAGCCTCTATACTCATGTGCTGACACACATGCACAATGTATAGATCCGTGCATGTGTCCAGCCTCTATACTCATGTGCTGACACACCTGCACAATGTATAGATCCGTGCATGTGTCCAGCCTCTATACTCATGTGCTGACACACCTGCACAATGTATAGATCCGTGCATGTGTCCAGCCTCTATACTCATGTGCTGACACACCTGCACAATGTATAGATCCGTGCATGTGTCTAGCCTCTATACTCATGTGCTGACACACCTGCACAATGTATAGATCCATGCATGTGTCCAGCCTCTATACTCATGTGCTGACACTCCAGCACAATGTATAGATCCGTGCATGTGTCCAGCCTCTATACTCATGTGCTGACACACCTGCACAATGTATAGATCCGTGCATGTGTCCAGCCTCTATACTCATGTGCTGACACGGTATAGATCCGTGCATGTGTCCAGCCTCTATACTCATGTGCTGACACACCTGCACAATGTATAGATCCGTGCATGTGTCCAGCCTCTATACTCATGTGCTGACACACCTGCACAATGTATAGATCCGTACATGTGTCCAGCCTCTATACTCATGTGCTGACACACCTGCACAATGTATAGATCCGTGCATGTGTCCAGCCTCTATACTCATGTGCTGACACACCTGCACAATGTATAGATCCGTGCATGTGTCTAGCCTCTATACTCATGTGCTGACACACCTGCACAATGTATAGATCCATGCATGTGTCCAGCCTCTATACTCATGTGCTGACACTCCAGCACAATGTATAGATCCGTGCATGTGTCCAGCCTCTATACTCATGTGCTGACACACCTGCACAATGTATAGATCCGTACATGTGTCCAGCCTCTATACTCATGTGCTGACACTCCAGCACAATGTATAGATCCGTGCATGTGTCTAGCCTCTATACTCATGTGCTGACACACCTGCACAATGTATAGATCCGTGCATGTGTCCAGCCTCTATACTCATGTGCTGATACACCTGCACAATGTATAGATCCGTACATGTGTCCAGCCTCTATACTCATGTGCTGATACACCTGCACAATGTATAGATCCGTACATGTGTCCAGCCTCTATACTCATGTGCTGATACACCTGCACAATGTATAGATCCGTGCATGTGTCCAGCCTCTATACTCATGTGCTGATACACCTGCACAATGTATAGATCCGTACATGTGTCCAGCCTCTATACTCATGTGCTGACACACCTGCACAATGAATAGATCCGTGCATGTGTCCAGCCTCTATACTCATGTGCTGACACACCTGCACAATGTATAGATCCGTACATGTGTCCAGACACCTGCACAATGTATAGATCCGTGCATGTGTCCAGCCTCTATACTCATGTGCTGATACACCTGCACAATGTATAGATCCATGCATGTGTCCAGCCTCTATACTCATGTGCTGACACACCTGCACAATGTATAGATCCGTGCATGTGTCCAGCCTCTATACTCATGTGCTGACACACCTGCACAATGTATAGATCCGTGCATGTGTCCAGCCTCTATACTCATGTGCTGACACGGTATAGATCCATGCATGTGTCCAGCCTCTATACTCATGTGCTGAAACTCCTGCACAATGTATAGATCCATGCATGTGTCCAGCCTCTATACTCATGTGCTGACACACCTGCACAATGTATAGATCCATGCATGTGTCCAGCCTCTATACTCATGTGCTGACACACCTGCACAATGTATAGATCCATGCATGTGTCCAGCCTCTATACTCATGTGATGACACACCTGCACAATGTATAGATCCATGCATGTGTCCAGCCTCTATACTCATGTGCTGACACACATGCACAATGTATAGATCCGTGCATGTGTCCAGCCTCTATACTCATGTGCTGACACACCTGCACAATGTATAGATCCGTGCATGTGTCCAGCCTCTATACTCATGTGCTGACACACCTGCACAATGTATAGATCCGTGCATGTGTCCAGCCTCTATACTCATGTGCTGACACTCCTGACAATGTATAGATCCATGCATGTGTCCAGCCTCTATACTCATGTGCTGACACACCTGCACAATGTATAGATCCATGCATGTGTCCAGCCTCTATACTCATGTGCTGACACACCTGCACAATGAATAGATCCGTGCATGTGTCCAGCCTCTATACTCATGTGCTGACACACCTGCACAATGTATAGATCCGTGCATGTGTCCAGCCTCTATACTCATGTGCTGACACACCTGCACAATGTATAGATCCGTGCATGTGTCCAGCCTCTATACTCATGTGCTGACACACCTGCACAATGTATAGATCCGTGCATGTGTCCAGCCTCTATACTCATGTGCTGACAAACCTGCACAATGTATAGATCCGTGCATGTGTCCAGCCTCTATACTCATGTGCTGACACACCTGCACAATGTATAGATCCGTGCATGTGTCCAGCCTCTATACTCATGTGCTGACACACCTGCACAATGTATAGATCCGTGCATGTGTCCAGCCTCTATACTCATGTGCTGACACGGTATAGATCCGTACATGTGTCCAGCCTCTATACTCATGTGTTGACACACCTGCACAATGTATAGATCCGTGCATGTGTCCAGCCTCTATACTCATGTGCTGACACTCCTGCACAATGTATAGATCCGTGCATGTGTCTAGCCTCTATACTCATGTGATGACACACCTGCACAATGTATAGATCCGTGCATGTGTCCAGCCTCTATACTCATGTGCTGACACACCTGCACAATGTATAGATCCGTGCATGTGTCTAGCCTCTATACTCATGTGCTGACACACCTGCACAATGTATAGATCCGTGCATGTGTCCAGCCTCTATACTCATGTGCTGACACACCTGCACAATGTATAGATCCGTGCATGTGTCCAGCCTCTATACTCATGTGATGACACACCTGCACAATGTATAGATCCGTGCATGTGTCCAGCCTCTATACTCATGTGATGACACACCTGCACAATGTATAGATCCATGCATGTGTCCAGCCTCTATTATCATGTGATGACACACCTGCACAATGTATAGATCCGTGCATGTGTCCAGCCTCTATACTCATGTGCTGACACTCCTGCACAATGTATAGATCCGTGCATGTGTCCAGCCTCTATACTCATGTGCTGACACACCTGCACAATGTATAGATCCGTGCATGTGTCCAGCCTCTATACTCATGTGATGACACTCCTGCACAATGTATAGATCCGTGCATGTGTCCAGCCTCTATACTCATGTGCTGACACTCCTGACAATGTATAGATCCATGCATGTGTCCAGCCTCTATACTCATGTGCTGACACGGTATAGATCCGTGCATGTGTCCAACCTCTATACTCATGTGCTGAAACGGTATAGATCCGTGCATGTGTCCAGCCTCTATACTCATGTGCTGACACTCCAGCACAATACATAAATGTCATATAAGTAGAAGTGGGAACAATGAAAAATAGACAGCACAATGGGATGATGGCCTTGATGGTAACAATGAAGTGAGCCTGATGCTGTTACTACACTCATTGAAGTGGCAAATGGTGCATGCATGTGGTGTACCAACCTGTACATGCATGCAGTGGTGTACCAACCTGTACCTGCATGCATGTGGTGTACCAACCTGTACATGCATGCAGTGGTGTACCAACCTGTACCTGCATGCATGTGGTGTACCAACCTGTACCTGCATGCATGTGGTGTACCAACCTGTACCTGCATGCATGTGGTGTACCAACCTGAACCTGCATGCATGTGGTGTGCCATGTACCTTAACAAGTGCAATAATTGGAAAACTATCTCATTTGAAACTTGGCAAGCCGTTGTTTGTTTAGCTGATATTGAAGGGGAGCACACGTCAGTGCTATATAAGCACGTGGTGCACAGTAATACTTCAATAATTCACATATTATAAACTCAAGTAAATTTGTAGCTTATTATGCTGAGAATGATATTGAACCTGACAGAAGTAACACAACACACATACACACCAACTGTCAATGTTTTTAACAAAAACCAGTTTACCAAAAATGTCAATGAAGCACTCCGTGGAGTCAAGGCACACCAAACAGGACGTCCCTGCATGCCAAACTTCAGGTCATGAGAATAATACGGCTTCTACAATAAGCAACATAAGTAAAGTGCAGAGCAAAAGAAGACTCATCTACAATATTATGCATGTTATGCAAGTATACTTACCCTCGACAATTGAATATTAATGTAGTTTAATGCAAGACATTGGCAGATTAGCACTGAGGGTCCCTAGGCCGAGCTTCATGGGAAGCTTTCTTAGCTTATTGGCACACAATTCTCAAGGTGGTAAATAATGCCGGTATAAATTATAGCTTGCTTGTGTGTCACTTGGCCCAATCATGAAAAGTTGCAGCGGCTCTAGGAAAGTAACATGCCTTAGTTAGGCCTACAAGGTGTGTTTATTGTCATGGAAGGAGTGATCTTAAAAGCTGTGCTTGAGAACACTTGTGACTATTATACTCTCTGTGTATCCAGGAAATACAGACAGCAAGTGCACAATATTTTTTCTCCATAACACATTTATGAGTGTGTCTCACACTTTTGCAATGCTTGGGCGATTAACTTCAGCTAGAGTTGGGCCAAGACAATGGTTATAGCATGTGGTGGCTAGGGTAGGACCAATGGGTGACTATTGTTATAGCATGTGGTGGCTAGGGTAGGACCAATGGGTGACTATTGTTATAGCATGTGGTGGCTAGGGTAGGACCAATGGGTGACTATGTTTATAGCAAGTAGTTACTAGAGTTAGGGCCAGAGTAATGGGTGACTATGTTTACAGCAAGTAGTTATAGGGCCAGAGTAATGGGTGACTATATTACAGCAAGTAGTTACTAGAGTTATAGGGCCAGAGTAAATAATGGGTGACTATGTTTACAGCAAGTAGTTACTAGAGTTAGGGCCAGAGTAATGGGTGACTATATTACAGCAAGTAGTGGCTAGGGTTAGACTAGAGTTGCCCATTCCTTTCCAATTCATAATAATTATACAGGAAAGCAGCATAGCACCTTTGCCAAAATATTTGTTGTGGTTGTCACTTACATGCTGTGACACTCACTACAAACACATGGTCATTACTCATTTCAAGTTATTATGAAGTAAGGTATGAAGAACCAGCACCAGCCAGCAGACATTAGATCCTTCTTTGGTAAAGCCCAAGAAGACGGTAATAAGCATATAATTTTTTTTGTAGTTAGCTTCTCGTACAAGTGAAGCTACTGTTTTAATTTCAGGAAACCAGAGTGATGTGCAACATCTGGTGCCAGCAATATATTGTTCCGAACCATCAACTATGATCTCTCATACTTGCCATCTGCTATTGATGGTAATCATAATTATAATCCTGAACTTTCCAAACCATCTCTCCTGAACCCCCCCATTCAATGATACCAGTATACTCTACTGGAACTAAACAAGTCCATAGAGTCCATTTGTCAAGCAGCGAGTAATATTTCCAATGATGACTCTCATCATACAGAGCACCTAATGTCTTACTAACCAATCCAGCAACCGTAAATTTTATTGCCTCTTTGCTCATAAAAAATGGCTCTTATGAAGCCAGACAAAGTGTATTAATTTTAGTGGACCATGCTCACTTTATCTTCCCAATACTAAGAGAAGAGACCAAGATTCGCTTGATAAATTGGCCTTAAGCCAACTAGTCAAAGTTAGCAATGCCTTTCAAGTAGCCACTCCTTACTTCACTATCATCGAATATGCCTTCATTTTTTAGGCCGCAATGAGTAATACCAATTCTTTCATTGGAGATATGACTGAGAATTTCCTACAGGAATGGAACAAACATGATTTTTTTTAATTGTGCTGAACAGAGAATTCCATTTAAAATAGAGAATAAAAAGATTCCAGGCAATTTCTAGCATTGCTTAAAGACTATGCTGTGAGAGATCAAGTCATATTTAACCACCTTAATAACCAAGGGAAAATGCCATGTATATTTCTGCCTCAACATAAGTTCATCAATGTCATTGGCCATGATTTCTTTCTCTCTTGAGGTGGGGGGGGGGGGGGGGGGGAAGGGAGGAGGATTACCATTCCAAAGGGGGTCAACATGCTGATATTGCATTTTAAAGGTCACAGATACTGCATTTTAAAGGGAGGTCACGGATGCAAGGAAGTAACTAGATATTTTAAAAGGAAGATCAGCATACTTCCCAACATCACCATACCATTCATGTAGCAACTGAATACATAGAGGGTAACTGCGTTATGGCAACAGCTATGACTCAAATACATGTGGTCACAGAGTCTCCTCGCTCAAATACATTCCATCTTGTAAGACAAATATCCCAGCCTAGATCTGTACTCAGATGTTTCTTCACTCAAACACACTCATCCTTGGGTAGGTCACAAGTTAACAAGACTTTTATCCTGGCATAGCCACTCAAAAATAGAATTCACTCAACCTTAAGATTAGGCTAGTCTTCTATGGGATGACAGGTGAGCAAACACACAAAAAGAGATAAATTATATTATGCAGACATGATCAAGTTAAAAATCTTGGCGGTCATTTTGTTTCATTTTCACTCTCACTCTACAGTAATTAAATAACTGTGCAATTATCAGCCTCAGTCTCACCTTCCTCAGTGTATGGAGTCTTCATCGATCTCGCAGCACTCTACAGATGAGTAAAGTTGACATATGTTATTAAGACAGATATGTTAACAAATATCTTACCACTAAATCATGGAGATAAACTCATGCTGCTCAGAGTGTACATGGTCTCTGAGTGCTAGCTTTATATAGTTACGATAACAAAACAACAACAATTTTGATAGAATATTTTCTTTGGAAAATCAGTAACAAGATAAGTGAAGTCAAAATTTGTTCACTTCAATTTTACTGTCTTCACATTTC